>OX030952.1:16935613-16990613 GCA_943735915.1 Pherbina coryleti | reverse complement strand
ATTTTTATTAGTTGAATTCTTTTGGCTTGCTTCGCATTTCTTTTCACTAGATTTTTTCCTGGTTTTTTTTGTTTTTTTTTTTTTTGTGTTTTGTTCTTCTTCTATGTGTTGTATGTGTCTTGTTGTTGTTACAAAATAGTTCTTGTGTATTTTTGCAGGAATTTCGCTTATGTTCTTTTTTTTTTATTCATTCATTCTCAAATTCAGTCTTTGTTCGATATTTTTTATATAAAGTGTATTTTCTGTTTTTTCCAATCATGCTTCAGCAGCTACTCCTTCCACATTTTGGTCGATTTTGATGCTGGCGCTGCGTAGCTCATTCTTCAAAGCGACTTTCTTTTTGCAAGTTTTTCTTGGCGCATGTTTTCATTTTCTTCGAATTTCTTAGATAGACAATCCTAGATAGAAATCTTTTGTTCGAGTGGATTCTCTTATTTTGTTTTTATTTTGTACACTTTTGTGTTTTTTTTTTTCTGGTTTGATGAAACTATCCATTCGGAAGAATATCTTCATTGCAAAACAATTGAAAAAGTTTTATTATGTGTTCTTTACTTTTATGGGGCCAGTAGAAAGGGAAGTATGAGCTTCCGTATGATTTTATGCAACATTTTAGCTTACTTTAGATTAAGTCTTTAGAGCTGTTTGTTGTTTATCGCGAATGTTTGGTTAGATTTTGTAGGAAGTTTTGTGTGAATTTTATTGAGTGAATTGAAGACGCATTTATTAGCAAAAAGTTTTGTAATGTGGTGTATTTAGTTTTTTTTTCTATACAGTATGCGATGATATTAAACGAATTGTTAAGAATATTGAAAGAATTGTTAAGGATTTTTGTTTTTTTTTTTTGTTTAAGCTCCTCTTATCTATACGTCTTTTACAGCACCGCAATTGCTTGAAAAATTTCACTTTAAAGATTATGTATCTGCGTTTTCATAGAGATTAAGTTGAAAAATAAAATTGGAAAAATTCAAGAAAATGAATTTTTCTTTATCAGGCCAGACACTTTTTAAAACACCCTCGCTTATATAAAACAATATATAGAGCGTTTTAAGAACCTATCTCGTTTCAATACTTTCGCTTAAAGATTATAAACAAGGACATCCACTGGGGGCAGTTATAGGTAGGGGGCACTTGCCCCCCATGGACTGGAAGCATTTTATATATTTTATTTCCTATGTGTATATGTAAAATTTTCATATCATTATTTTCATATCATGCACACCAATGTATTCCATGGCTTCGCCTTGAAAAATTCCTGCGGACGCCTATGATCATATCAATTTATATATCGATACAGTGCTCATATTTATATAAGTTTGTATATAAGTATAGAGGAGGAGGAGGAGGAGGATCCTTATATTTATAAAGAAACATTCCCGCATATAAGGAGGAAGCATTCCGCTTCGTTAGTCATTCCATTTCTTTTTATACACACTATGTCATTGGAGGGAAACATTCCTATCCGCATTCTTAAAAATCAATGTGGAAACATTCCTCTCCATTCTCTTAAGAACCAATGTGGAAACAATAAATAAATAACAACTAAAAATGGTTAACCGGGCCTGGATTCGAACCCGGGACCTCTGGAGTGGCACTCAAATACTCTATCTACTCGACTACTGAGGCTGCCTTATTATTTGGGAATTTATTATTCGGGAATATATTATTCAAGTTTCCACATTGGTCATTCCCGTGGAGGCGGGGTTTTAATCGCAGCACACAACTCCCTTTCAAGTCAATTTGTCGAAACCACCTCCCACAAACTTTATGAACACCAAATAATCAGAGTCTGTTCACTTAATAATCAATATATTTATATGGGTGTTATCTATATTCCTCCCAATTCTATCGAATCTACATACAGTGAGTTATGTGAGACCATTTCATCAATAACCGCGTCCATGAATAAAGAAGATACACTTGTTATCTTTAATATTTCCTTTGTCATTGATGAAAATGATAACTATCTTCTCCCGGTAAACCTCTCTAACTCGATTGATTTTACTTTAATTAGTACCTTATATGGCAACGACTTACAGCAAGTAAATAGGACTCCAAACCAGAATGGCAGATGGCTAGACTTAGTCTTCACTAATGCCTATTATGAAATAAACTTTGCTCCAACTAGCGAAGCTGAACACTTTTTCTCTAACAGTATGCACCACACAGCCGTAACTATAGAACTGTTCACCGAAAATATAACATTTACCCACTCATTTAATAACTCAATTGTATATGATTTTCTCAATGCTGATTACGATAGCATAAAAATCGGTCTTAATATTTTCGACTGGAGTCATTTATCAGCGTTGGGTCTCGAAAATGCAGTTTCACTCTTCTATCAACGTGAGCTTACAATTATTGATAGACATGTCTCAAAAATAATAAAAAAAAAATAACTATCGGAACCATGGCTAGATCAGAATCTCAGACACCTAAGAAATCAAAGAAATAAATTATACAAAATCATGAAAACTGCATCAACTGTAAGCGAAGAAGTGAAGATGAGATATGAGGAGTTGGCTAAAATTTTCTCTATTAAGTCAAAAGAAGCTTACCAATTTTATATCAACCTTATTGGTGAAAGAATTGTTGAAGAACCCAAAAAATTTTTTGACTACGTTAACGTTAAGCGTAAGTCTGACGGATATCCTATTTCCATGTTTAAAGGTAACGTTGTTTCTTCGAATATACAAGAGATTTGCAATCTATACGCAGACCATTTTAAAGAGGTTTTCTGTGTACCAATAACAATACTAACAATGCCCCTCTCTATTCAAATATACCACCTAAAATTAGTCATATTCAACTTACGCGAGAAGAGATATCCAAAGCAATTAAGGAACTTGATCCAAATAAAGGACCAGGCCCTGACCTGATGCTTTATAGTCCAATGTTTAGGCCCACTGATCATACCTTTATGTATAATCTTCAATAAATCTGTGTCCCATGAAGCTTTTCCATCGTATTGGAAAACATCACTGCTCACATCGATATATAAAAATGGCGACAAAAGATCAGTTAAAAATTTTAGGGGTATTACTATATTATCGGCTATCCCAAAACTGTTCGAAAAAATTATATGTGAAAAACAAACAAGTATTATAAATCCTCTACTCAATGAACAGCAACATGGTTTCCGTAAAAGAAGATCAACTACCACAAATCTTATGACTATGATCTCTGATGTTTTAAATAAAATGGAAAAAGGACATCAAGTAGATGCAGTCTATACTGACTTTAGTAAAGCCTTTGACCGTGTTGATCATGATATTTTGGCTTCCAAAATTGAAAAGTTTGGTATCTCAAGATCAATGCTCAACTGGCTGAAGTCCTATCTGCATGGCAGGTCCCAATTCGTTAAGTTTCAAGGCACCTTATCTAAACAGATTTTGGTCACATCCGGCGTACCACATGGTAGTTACCTTGGTCCACTCCTCTTTAATATTTTTATCTCAGACCTATCTGATAAACTATGCAATATTCCACATCTAATGTATGCAGATGACCTAAAAATGTACCATGTTATTAAATCGGAAACAGATGTAATCCACTTACAGTTGAAACTGTTGTCTCACAGCACTGGTGCAATCAAAATAAGCTTTATCTAAATGTCAATAAATGCTACGTAATAACCTTCTCCCGTAAAAATTTAGTAACAAGTAACAGTTACTTTCTCAATAGTATTGAAATTAATAGAGTCAATCATATAGTTGATCTTGGAGTAGTCTTGGACAATAAGTTGAGATTTAATCTATATTACGATAAAATTGTGTCTTGGGCCAGTAAACAACTCGGTTTTATAAAGCGACGTGCCAGAGAATTCAGAAATGTATGGGTCACTAAGACATTATACTGTACATTAGTCCGTCTTCTTCTTGAATATGGCTGCATTATTTGGAATCCTCCTTATGAATCACACAGTGAGAGATTAGAATCTATCCAAGAACAATTTTTGCTTTTTGCACTTAGGGACACGTATAACCCTTTCGATTACAATACCTTGCCACCCTATGAACATAGGCTTAGCCTTCTTAATCTAATGCCCCTTTCATCAAGAAGAACATTGCTTAGCTCATGTTTTACCTTCGATGTTATTAAAGGTGTTGTTAGCAGCGAATATATATCAAATAAAATAAATATGAATGAGCCAATAAGGCGAACAAGGCATACAAGACTTTTAAATGAATATCAGCATCACACTATCTAAGCAAGTAATGAGCCGATAAACAGATGCTGTAGAGAACTCAATAACATCAGCGAGTATTATTTACCTTCGATGTCTAAATTAACTTTTAAGAAAAATCTTTCCAAGTCCCTATTTCCGCCCTAATACCATCATTCTTCACTACAATACCCCCCCCCCTATATGGGTTATCACACGATAAAAAAAAAAAAAAATAAAATAAAAATTAATAAAAAAAAGCTCAAGCCTGTGTTAGATAACACGGGCGCATAGGTCAGACGTAGAATACGTTAGTCATTAACAGCCTTATTCAATAGATTTCCTTAAACAACCTTTAAACGCTTGTTTAGTTACGCACTGTTTAAGGCTTTACGCAGCTTCTATGCAACCTTGCTAACATTGTTATTCATAAACATTTTTTCATTTTCTGCTTATGACAAAAACATAAAAAGAGAAGACCTCCAAAATGTTATTTTAACAGAATTTCGTGAGCGAACCTGACGGGCCATCGAGAAGTGAAACATGTTGTGTTTTTGATAAAATCGTGAAACATGTTGCGCTACTCAGAAAAACAGGTTTTCTTCTTGTTGCGAAGATCACAAATCATTTAAATTTTGTGATTGTGTTTGTAATGCCATTTCTATCAACAAAAATAGCGAAAATTTGCAACAATGCTTTTTTTCGCTATTTTGTTTAATTTCTATGAAGCTGGCATTTTTTCGCAAAATTCAATTTCATTGGATATGATTGCGGAGGCGTGGGTTCAATTCCGGCGGCTGGCATGATTTTTTTTTTTTTTCTTAAAATATACATTTTTTTATTATTTTTTTAAATCAATTTTTAGTAAATAATTTGTAATTTTTATAAATTTCAAGCGAAGAACTTATTTGTTTTCAGTCATTTTGTTTTTGTTTTTTTTATTATTTAAGCTTAGGTAATATCGCAAAGGCGCGGGTTCAATTCCGGCGGCTGGCATGATTTTTTTTTTCAATTTCGCATAATTTATTATTTTTTTTAAACAATTTTTTAATAAATAATTCTATAAATAAAATTTTGAGCAAATAATTTACTTCTTTGCAATCATTTTATTTTGTTTTATTATTTAAGCTTAGGTGGTTAATATATATGTGCATATGCTTAGAGTAAATTTTATTTTTAATTTTTATGATGATTTCGCATGGATGTTTAATTGAATTATAATTTTTTTTCCTCAAATGGTTGCATTATTTAAAAAAAATTATTTCATTTAAAAGTAAGTATTATTAAAAAAAACTGACAAAATGTATAAAATTAATTAAATTATTTGCAAGAAATGGTAAAAAATTAAAATAAAATGTACTTTAAACATATGCACAGACAATACATATTAACTTCCTAAGCTTAAATAATAAAACAAAATAAAATGACTGCAAAGAAGTAAATTTTTTGCTCAAAATTTTGTTTATAGAATTATTTATTAAAAAATTGTTTAAAAAAAATAGTAAATAATGCGAAATTGAAAAAAAAAATCATGCCAGCCGCCGGAATTGAACCCACGCCTTCGCGATATTACCTAAGCTTAAATAATAAAAAAAAACAAAAACAAAATGACTGAAAACAAATAAGTTCTTCGCTTGAAATTTATAAAAATTACAAATTATTTACAAAAAATTGATAAAAAAAAAATAATAAAAAAATGTATATTTTAAGAAAAAAATAAATTATGCCAGCCGCCGGAATTGAGCCCGCGCCTTCGCGATATTACCTAAGCTTAAATAATAAAAAAAAACAAAAACAAAATGACTGAAAACAAATAGATCTTCGCTTGAAATTTATAAAAATTACAAACTTATTACTAAAAATTGATTAAAAAAAAATAAAAAATGTATATTATAGGAAAAAACAAACAAAAAACATAAAAAATATATATTTTATGAAAAAAAAAAGCCAACTTATAAGGCAAAATATGCAGGCGAATGACAATCGATACAACATTTTGGTGGGAAAATGTCGAGTTGTCACTCTAACCCACAACATTGCATTATTTGAGCATGTTAATAAGTAATGCCAAATATCCCTCTTATACAACTCTTGCAACAAAAACGAAATGAGAATTATAAGAACTAAGGTTGCAACTGCAAGAGAACAGAGTGCGATGCTGTTGCTGCTTGTCGGAATATGTGTGTACGTGTGCGATGCTGTTGCTGCTTGCTTGTATGGAATATGTGTGTACGTTTCTCACACTGGTTCTGTGATGAACACACAGATAATCGTACTGCTCTTACAAATGATGTTATAATACATAAAATACAAAGCATATGAAAATTAATACAAAATTTGAAGGAGTTAAATTTTGATTTACTTATAGAATCAAAAAAATTATATGTAGCAATATGATTATTTAAATACAAATCAAAAGAAGAAATATTAAATATGTTACGAGCATACTTGAATTTTCTTCAATGCATGCATAAAGTATTAAAAACTTATAATGAAAGTGACAAACATTTTCTCAAAATTTTGTGCTCACGATTAACACTCCCGTATAACGTATTCTACGTTAATAAAAAGCTAACAGAGGCTAACAAGTCTTAAAACCTCCCCAAAATCTTGCCTCATTGCCCTCCATCCTCACTTGGTCTTTATCCTTCAAACCGTACATGCCTAAATATATAATCTTGCTCCCTTTCCCTTTTATAATGTAACTAGCGATACCCGGCGCGCGTTGCTGCACCCGGCAAGTATATGTATTGGAAATAATAAGTAAATTCAAAACTTTTATTAGTCCCTTAGTCTGACACCTCATGTTCCAATGCCAGTTACAGTTTCCCAGTAGCAGAACATCACTCCCAGGTGACAATTACATGATGAGTTTCAATGTCCTGTGATTTTAGCTTCCATAGCTATTCTGTATAGAAAATTGGGCCACACCCCCTTTTCCAATGCACATACCAGTTTTCCAGTAGAAAGACTTTGGCAATTAGTAGGTCTGTTTCCGTACGCACACTGTGTAACTTGTGGGACGCTATTTTCTGTTTCCGTACTTTCTGTGCTTAAAATGGGAGAAGAAGAACAAGCATAAAATCGCTCTCTCGAGCACACAAAGTGCACAGAGAGTGCTAGAACTCGAGACTTCGAGTAAAGTAAGAACAAGCATCAAGAAGAATAAGCATCAATAAGAAGAAGCAAATGTCAAATTACATTTCATAATTGTTTATGTTTTGCGATAAATAAACTCACAAATTGTGTGCCTAAAAAGAAATTTACGTACTATAAAAAAATAGTAATAAATAAAAATTGGCGTCCGTGGCGTAGTTGGTTAAAGTGCGTGGCCGCTATGTCAAAGAACTTTGGAAACCCAGGTTCGAATCCCAGCAGCGACAGAAAATTATTTGAATTAAACTAATTTTTCTGTACGGCCGCCACCTCTCTGCAGACAATGGCAAACCTCAGAGAGTAATCAAAATGCCATGTAAAGCTTCTTGAGAACGAGAACTTTCCGTTCATCGCCGTTCGGAGTCGGCGTTAAGCATGTAGGTCCGGTTCTCGGTCAATTGTGTACAAACTTAATAACACGCACAACACAATTGATCATAAGAAGCTAGGTCAAAGTCCTTTCAAGGGCTGAAATGGCCAGTTATTTATTTTTTTTTTTTTTAATAAATAAAAATTAAGTAATTGTTCAGTTTTGCATTAAAAATGGCTTTTAATAATTTGAGTGAAAGTGTTTTAAATTTTGTGCTGCCGTCTGCAGTCAAAATCAGCTGTTTTGTGCTCGAAACTTACTAGAAGCTGTTTCCGTACTTTTGCAACTATTCTCACATTTCGTTTTTACTCTCTAGCACACGTTTTACACAAATCTTACACAGTGTAAAGTACGGAAACAGACCTAGTAACTCCTTACTGAGTTTTATTGTCATGCGACGTTTAGTTCCAAAGCTATTCAATATCAAAAATTTGACTTGTGTGGTCGAAGCCATAACTCCTTTTCCTATGCCCGTCCCAGTTCTCTTGTTTATTTATAAAAAAACTTATTGAATCACACAACGTCAATTCTATAAAGTAAAAAGTCAGCCGTTTGTTCCTTTTGTTCATTTATAAATTACAGGAAAACCACCGTCAAGACATGTGTAGAAAAGTTGCATGCAGCGAAACAAATCGCATGTTTATTTGTTTCATACATACATACATCAAGTCGGATTGATTCTTATTCTCATCAAAAAAATCCTCAACATGCTAAAGGTGGTCAGTGAATCCCTTTTTAACAAAGCTATGTTAGATTAATTCACCACATCCAAACTAATTTGAAGATATTAGAATGTACTTCGGTCCAATTAGCTTTAAGCGCAGCAAAGTATGTACTTATATGTATTTGTTTGTTTGTTTTGTTGTATTGTGCTTGCTGAGAACAAAAAGAGTATAGTAGAGAGCAACATGCAATTTATTGAGGCTCTCGCAGCACAAACGCATGAAAAGCTAACGATAAAAAACTTAACACTTTAATTAAAGATACTTATTATTGAAATATCGCAAAGAAAATACCCAATGATCCTTTTGTAGCACAAATGTGATATTTTATAAATTATTTCATAAAAATCGGACCAGTACTTTTGGAGTTTTGCGGCAACAAAAAAAGTTCACTTTCATTTTATATAATAGTATAGATAGATATAGATACGCAAACATCAAATGTTGTCGTACACTTTTTCAATATTTATTTTAAAATAAGGACAATGAAACGTGTATCATTCGAAAGGTACTGCACCATAGATGTGCCAAACTATGTTAGATTTTAAATTGATGACCTTTGACCCGAAATATTAACGTTGAAAGTTTATATCAATTTTAGTTAGGGATCTCAGAACTGGGAAGAGCTAGAATGAAGAATGTGGTATCAGATGAAAGGTCTGGCTACACAATATGATTGAATATTAGATTGGTGACCTTTGACCTCAAATATGAGCGGAAAAAGATCATTTATTAAATAAAAGCTAAACTGTAAGAGATGGAAAAACATGATATAAGAGAGAAATTTAGACATTCATAAAATGTGCAAAAAATACTTTGCTATTTTTCACCATCGTTTACAGTTACCCTACAATAAGCACTTTTTCATTTAACAAGCGATAAACAATTGATATTTGAAATTTTGATTTTGCATGCAAATATCTCAGCCATTTTTCAATCGATTTTCCTTAAATTTTCTTTGTCTGAAAGTTCAATTAAATTACTTTGGAGGAATAAGAAAAAAATTTACCATTATCCCACCAATTCAAGTTCTTATGTTGTTTTCATAAAACTCTAAAATATTAAATTTTTGCTCAAAATTAGACCAGACATTCTTTTTTTGTAATTTTTTTTTTCTTTTTCTATTTTCTTCTCTCACACTCTTTCATATAACATATCATTTATTTGCAAAAATTGCTTAATTTTGACAAATCATTTAATTAAGTGTTTCTATCATCGAAAATCATGAGCTACACCCTATGATTTTCTTGATGAAAATTACATCTTTCAAAATGTTGTTTTTGTATTTTTTACAAGGTTCTACAGCTCAAAAAATAATTTAAGTGAAAAATTTTTTCAAATATTTCAAACCAGTCCAAAGTTATATACACTAATTTATGTTTTAAGTCATTTCCTTATCTGCTTTACATATTATCTATATATTAATACGCAAACATTTATAATCAAAAAAAGGGAATGAAACTTACATCATTCGAAAGGTACTGTGCCACAGATATGCAGAATAATAAAAATAACAAAAAAAAAAATGTAATATATTATTTGATTATTACATTTTCAAATAAATGTATGCCTTCTCATACGCATGGCTGTATTTTGAATCTCTCTGCCTTTCTTAAGCGAAAGAAATTCTAAAATATTCATACCGTTCCGATACTGCGGAGAGAGCCGCTGCAAGAACCAAAATTCATCAATCATTCAACGGCGTTGCATAGAATTATTACTTGGAGTGTATATGAGGCACGACAAATATGATAAAACAAAAAATATACTGTTAGGAAAAATTTAATTTTACAACAATAAAAAATGAATTGAATCAGTGTCTTTCAGGGAACATCTTGATTAAAGTAACCAGAATGCACTAAATGTAAAAGAAAAAAAAAAAAAAATTAAATTAAAATTAAAATAAGTATTAGAACAAGGATTATAATAAGGATTAGAAAAAGGATAAGAACAAAGATGTGGACAAAGTTTAGGACCAGAAATAAGATAAGGAGTAGGACAAAGATTAGAGCATAGAATTGGACAAGTATTAGGACAAGAGTTCTACCAAGAATTGGGAAGATCACTTCGAAAAGGACAAGGAAGATTGAGACATAAAAAAAAAAAATAAATAAATAACTGGCCCTTGAAAGGACTTTGACCTAGCTTCTTATGATCAATTGTGTTCTGCGTGTTATTAAGTTTGTACACAATTGACCGAGTACCGGACCTACATGCTTAACGCCGACTCCGAACGGCGATGAACGGAAAGTTCTCGTTCTCAAGAAGCTTTACATGGCATTTTGAAAACTCTCTGAGGTTTGCCATTGTCTGCAGAGAGGTGGCGGCCGTACAGAAAAATTATTTTAATTCAAATAATTTTCTGTCGCTGCTGGGGTTCGAACCTGGGTCTCCAAAGTTCTTTGACATAGCGATCACGCACTTTAACCAACTACGCCACGGACGCCACAAGATTGAGACATACCCAAAACGATATTTGGGGCAAAGTATAATGACAAGAAATAGAACAAAGATAAGTACAATTAGTATAAAGATTTAGAAAGGAAGTGGGACAAGGATTAGGAAAGGATTTGAATAAGACTAAGGTCAGAGCTTTGGACATGGATTAAAACAAAAATTTGGACCGGAAGTAGGTCAATTATTAGAACACATATAAGAATAAGAATATGAATAAAGACAAGTTTGGGAACGAATTCAAGGATAATGACAAAAATAAAGATACACTGTCACGTCAAAATTTACTGATGCGTCCACGATAAAGCCATGCGTCCACGATAAATAAAAAAAAATAAGAGAAAAATCGAAATGGTTGGTCGAATTTCGACCACAGGCAATACTAGTTGATTTAATTATCGATACAGCGTCTTTATTTATATAGGTAGGCGTGTCGAACCTTTTGTTTTTTTTTTACAATCTTCTCAAATAACATACTTGTCAGGTAACATTCCAAGCTTCAATCTCTTTAACTCCAATATTATTTCATATCAAATCTTAAAATCATTGTGACCATATCTGGACAATGACATGCATGGCATTTGAAATGTTCAATGAATTTAAAGATACAAACAAAAAAAAAATCGAATATTTGATTTTTGAAACATGTTTAAATGTTGTTTAAATATCCAAAGCATACACGCAAAGAAAAAAAACGTTTATCGCCAGTTTGCCGCAAACGAACTTCGTTTGTCGTGCTTGAAATCGTTTATTGCAAACGTTTCAACAGTTGTCATAAACGTTGAACAAAAAATAAAGAAAATTTTCAGTTGTGAGAAACGAGTCATTTAGTTGCAGGAAATGAATTTCGTTTGTCATAAACTTGAGTGATTTTTAAATTGCAGCAATTGAAAACTTCGTTTTTCCCAACTGAAAATTTTGTTTATTTTTCCCTTCGTTGTATAAACATAACGCTTATAGTTTAGAGTTACTTTTTGGACAAATTGTTACTATATAAGGAAATTGGTAGTTTGCTTAATACGCGGACGGAGATAGCAACGGAGGTGCAATCCATAAGAAGGCGGACGGACATAATGAGAAAGATTATTAATATAATAAATAATAATGACCGAAATAGCTTGCGGTTTATATATATAAGATATATTTTTAAGTTGTGACAACTGAATATTCGTTTGCGGCAAATACAGCTCGCAAACGAAGTATAGTTGGTGAATTTTTCAGTTGTGGTAAACGAAAAATTTCTTTGCGTGTAGTTAAAAAACGCATGGCAATTGCTGTGCCGCACACAGATTTCTATTGAGTGCTCTCCACACCTTGAAAGGATAAAGAAAATCCGCTTTTGGCACCCGTCAATGCGGCTAAGCAAATAAAATCCGCATCAAAAGATTTTCAAATTTCCGCATTTGCCCAAAAAAAAAAAATATAATAAAAATTCCGCTGCTGTGGCAGAAAACCAAGTAGGAGCAAGAAGGAAGCCAAACGAAGACGACAGGAACAAACAGGACGAAATGTTAATTTGAATATTTTTCCAATTCTAATTGTGTTTGTGAACATTATGCGATGAACGATCGTAAATGAATGCACGAATGCCGAAACGAACGAACGTAGGAAGGAACGGAGGAACGAGCGAATGCAGGAACGGGCGCGAACTCAATGAACAATGGCGGCCACAGCAAGATTAGCTGCAATGGCTGAGACAGTAGTAGTGCTGCCAGACGTTTGTAGAACAAGCTGTGTAAGCATTTTTACCCAACAAATTCATTTCGCATTCGTAATGAAGAATGAATTTGAATAATTTTCCAGCTGCGCGGATAGTGGTGAGTGGTGAGGGAGGGTAGAGAGGGATGAACTCGGAACGACTTCCACGACATTGCGGCTAATGTAAAAAGCATCAAGAGGAGAGCACTAAAGTGTGGCAACGCGAATGCACAAGTTTTATTAAAAATTCAAATAGCGCTCGCTTATCGTGTTGGTTTTTGGACGCACACAGCAGCTTTTGTTTTCAATGTTGCCACCACGCCCAGCCAACACTACGCCCAACCAACAACGTCGCAGGCGCCGTTTGCAATCAAATTTTTACTTTTAACTTCTTCTATGAAGACTTCTTATGCGGCAGCAGCTACTTTTTTGACTGCTATTCATTTCGTTTTTTTTTTTTTGTCTTTTTCATTTAAATAATTTTTTTTGTTCTTGTTTTTTTTTTTTTTTTTTTTTGTATATTTTTTTTTATGGAGTGCTTAGCAAATGAGATTATTATGCAGTTGAAGCATTTAAAAAATTGAAAAGGAAAAAAATTCCATTGCCAAGGATACTTCCGTTATGCGTCGCGATTTCTGTTTTTTTTTTGCTCTCGCTCCACTTCCGCCGCAGGACGAAATGAAAATTAAGTAAAAATTATAATATTTACCTGCTCGACTCGTGCGTTCTGCCTGTGCTGGCAGACTAAGCAAATAAATGATAAGCATTACATTTGATATTCATTACTTGATAGGAGTCAAGAAGAAGAAGAAGAAGAAAAAGGAAAAATATTGTATTTACGATAGATGAAAAAAAAAATTAAAAAAAATAAGTATCTAGCATAAATAGCAGCTTGCTAAACGAAATTTGCTCTAACGGAAGCGGAAATAAGCAAATGATATGGCGTTCATGGCAGGCAGGACAGCAGGTAGGCAGACTGGCAGCTAGGCATAGCACGTGCCTACAAGTTGCTCGGATTAAACGTTTAACTTAACGCCAAATATGTTTCGACTTCGATGATAAAGTTGTTGTTTTTTTTTATATTTCTATTAATATTAAAACTGTTGTTGTTGTTATTGTTGTTGTCAAGCGGACTCTCTCCAATGATTTATGTTTTCATGTTTTTGTGGTAGACCTCAGCCAGGTAGTGGAACTGCTTCCTAAGGCTCGCTTGCTCCCTCCTTTGCTCCTTTGCTCGTTTGCATCAAGTTACGAAGTCGATAAGAAATTTCGTCCTGAATTAATTGGATTAGATTGGATTTTTTTTGTTTATTTCTTTGGAGAGTGTGGCGAATAAATGTCAAAAATATGCTTAAGCCAAAGGACAGCTAGACAGCTAATGGCGAAAATTGAGATAAATTCCGTTCAGAAATTCTGAAATCTCACAGGATTTATGCTCAAATTATTAAAGTATTATTTAAAAAATTCATGTTGCTATCTTTGCCTGTCGTGATCATAGCTATGCGCTTACGTGTGGGCGCTCCTACTTAAGAAAGGATATACGTTTGGATGGCTTTATTATTTTAATTATTATTGTTGGTATTTGCACAGCGACCTTAAAATATAATGTGCCTCTTCATGGACATAAATAACTTTTTTCAGCCCAATCTTTCAATATCTGAGTTAACACTTCAATGACCACTGGGGCACCGGTGACCCTTTTCCATTTGGATTTTTCCTGGAAAAGCTATGAGACCGATTTTTTTTTTACAAAGTGTCATTCAAAAGAGAATGAACGTGGCTTTCAGAAGGCACTTAATTTTTAAGGGTAGATTCATCTCTTTGTCTACCAGACCACCCCAAAGTCGAAAAATCGAAAAATATATCCCCCTCCCATTGTTCCTGTTGCAATATTTTGGCGGTAGAAGGAGGTAGAAGAAGTACAACATTTCTGGAGTAGTTGCGGGCAACCTTCCACTTTCTAACAAAAAAACAAAAAAAAAAGGAATTGTCCACTTCGACTATTCACGCGACTACTAAATCTGACAGGACCTCTATGTCACAATGGTCGTCAACGGTAAAAATCTATGAATGTTTAAAGCATTTGGTCTTTGATATGCGATCGTGTTCGTAGTAAGCCGGAAACCAAGAATGATAGAAACCAGATTACGCGTTCCGCAAATGAGAGAGAGAGAGAGAGAGACCATGACGTCACAAGCGATACCCAGCAGTTATTTTGGAGTCAATTGAAAAATGGAACTAGTTCATTTCTAGCGCAGTTCGCAGTAGTTCTGAAAAAGTACAAAAGGCGTTCAGTGTAGAACAGTTATCTTTGCTTTTGTTTTCAAAAGTATTGCTGAAAAAAATAAACGCGTTCTGACTACTTTTTAAAATTTGCTGCGCACAAGAAAAAATAATAAAAGAAAAATGTTTATATACAAAATGTTTTCAGGAATGTGGATGGAAAAGATGGTACAAATGAGATCTTTAGGACCTTTCCATTGCACTAAATTTTTACACTTTTAATGTGTTCACTTTAAAACTAGTTAAAAAGAACCACTTTTAGGCTTCTGCGAAAGCTTACCAGTTTAAAAATGTTCCTAATGCAACTAGTTCAAATATGGGGAAAAAGGAGTGTTTCTGGGGACAATTGTCTTTTCCTATGACATCAACCCGCAAAAAGCGTCAGTTCGTTCAATGTTAAAGGGTATTGTAGTGGAACTAGTACTGGTCCTTTTTGGAAATAGCTTAGAACTATTTCAAATTTGGTCCACTTTTTTGCTGGGTATTGTCAGATTTTGGAATAATTTTACTCCCACACCCAGGCCTAAATATTTTTTTTTTCTTATTTTTATAATATGTATATGGACCTCCTTCACCTATTGGTACAATAAAATTTTGTCAGTCTCGAATAGTTTAGAAGATAAAAATCTTGAAACTTTAAAAAATTCATATTTTTCGTATACGAAAATATTCATATTTTTATACAGAAGAGTAGTTATTTTTACTTTACTTATTCGAAAGAATTTATTTTCAATTTCGTCAATTTGCCTAAGAGATCACACATTTGCATACGTTTTTGTCAAGCAAAATTATTGTGTGACGTCATGCACTCAGAAAAGTACTGTGTGACGTCAGTTTTATACAGAAGAGTAGATATTTTTACTTTACTTGTTCGAAAGGATATATTTTCAATTTTATCAATTTGCCCAAGAGATTCCACATTTGCAAAAAAAGTCAAGCAAAAGTACTGTGTGACGTCATTTTTATGCAGAAGAGTAGATATTTTTACTTTACTTGTTCGAAAGAATATATTTTCAATTTCGTTAATTTGCCTAGGAGATCGCACATTTGCATACCTTTTTGTCAAGCAAAAGTACTGTGTGACGTCATGCACTCAGTTGAGAAAGAGAGCATTAGATAACGGGACTGCGGAACGCGTAATCTTGTTTCTATCATTCTTAGCCGGAAACAAAGTAAAGAAATCAAAAACGGTTTAATTTTCCTTCCAATGGTGATACCTTTGACCTCTCTACGACTGTAGGTTTAGAAGAGATTTCCAAAATAGATGAAAATTTCTTTAAAAAATTCCAAAAATTTGTGATATCTAGCCCTCTCACTTTATTTGTTATGGAGTAATGTTTGGTATCGAATGAAAGATCAGATTTTTTGAAAAATTTAACTCATTTAAGTGAATATCTTGAACCAATAGTCGTAAAGAGGTCATAGTTCCACCATTGGAAAGATTACTTTTTAACCTTTCATTGGATGTCAAACATTACACCTTAGCAAATAAAGGAGACCAGATACTAGATTTTTTGGGATTTTTAAAAGAAATTTTGAAATATTTTGGGAATATCTCCAGAACTTTATCTCTAAATAGTTATATAGAGGTCAAAGTACTACCATTGCAAAGATTATTTTTTAAACTTTCATTGGTTAACTTTCAAAATAAATTACGAACAATGAGTTCTCATGAAGTAAATCAAAATTCGACCTAAAACTTTTCGTTTGCGTACTGTCAACGTGAGAAAATAGTCGCAAACATTTTTACCATTGGGACATATCGACGGTGCTTACGAAAAAAATCTTCCGACAGAAAATTGCGGCGAAGAAAATCTCTTTTTTCAAAATGCGGCGGAAAAAATCACTTTTATCAAAATGAGGTGAAAAAATCACTTTTATCAGAATGCGGCGAAAAAAATCACTTTTATCAAAATGCGGCGAAAAAAATTACTTTTATATAAAAATCATTTTATAGAGTACTGTACATAATAGTACATAATAACATAATTTTTTTCAGAAAAATTGTTCCCACTCCTTAAAAAATACAGCGTTGTTAACGTCACACTCTGAAAAGAGATTTTATTCGCCGAATTTTAAAAAAACGGATTTTCTTCGCCACATTTCTTGATATGGATTTTTTTGGCCGCATTTTGTAAAAACAGATTTTTGTCGCCACAGTTAAAAAAAAAAGGATTTTCTTGATCGCGTTTAAAGAAGAGATAGTCTTCGTAGGAACCGTCGAAAAGGCCCCATTACTTTTGCAGGTAAAAAATTACATTTTTGTTTAGTAATTTGGAGTCGCTTAATACGAATCCCGTGTAGGAGCGGTCGTCGAAGGGTTAAATGTTAGTACAGAGATTATAAAACAAAACGTAGTTCAAATGGCTGCCTCGGCTGCCTTCGCAGTAGAGCATTCTGTCACTCCAGTTTTCCAAGACCTTATTCATGGTTTCGGGCTGTAGATCACAGATTGCTTGGATGATATTGGCCTTAAGGGTTCTTCACGATTCCCACAAAAAAAAAAAATTGGGGAATCGATTCCAAAGGGGTCATATCGCAGCTCCGAGGCGGCCTATTGACATCGCCAAGACGACTGATAACACGATTAGGGAATTAGGTGCACAAAAGATCGATTGTGGCATGGGCTGTGTGGTATGGAGCGCCATCCTGCATGAACCAGAGTTCGTCCAAATTCATGTCTCCAATTTCAGTAAAAAAAAGTCTATCAACATGGCTCTGCAACGCCCAGCTTTGACCGAAACGTTGTTCCCAGCCTCATTTTCGAAGAAAAATGGTCTAATGATGCCACCACTCAACAATGCGCACCAAACTGTCAGTCTCTGTAGATGCATCGGCTTCTTGACAATAACGTGCGGGTTTTTCGAGTCCCAGATGCGGTAATTTTGCTTGTTAACATAACTGCCGAAATGAAATGCGTATCGTCAGAAAAGATAACTTTTCGCTCAAATCATCTTCTTTTCAAATAACACACTCACTTTGGAAATAAGTTTCCAATGTTTCTCAACGTTGTTCAAGCGTAAAGCTACTCATTTCTTTCCGCGGACAAATGATACGGACTTTATGTCAAGATTTCGAGCGGAAAGCTGCTGTCAGTGTCAAAATAACCTATGATTTAAAAAAAAACCAATAGATAACCCACCCTCTATATGTCAAATACGCTCTTTTGATATCTCCAGAGTCTCACCCAGCGGGAAAGTAAAAAGCGCTCCTAGAAATAGCACATCGTATGCGCATTTTTGATGCTTTTGAGGATGCGCTTTTCAGAGTTCAGAGTTGTGGAGTTCATATTTTTACATACATTTTGTTCACAAGTAATCAAGCAAGGAAATATCAGAGCGTTAGGACATTTGACTGTAATGCCAGCAGTCCGAGTTCAATCCACGCATGTGACAAAAAATAAAATTTTGTCGCCTTGTTTTTAGTCCAAGTGCTCGGTTCTCGCTACGTTTTGTTATTTACTACAATGAGAGCGAAGTGCCTACATCTGATGACATACCAATGTTAAAAAAGGCTCTATCCACAAGGAGAACAAAGCGCTCTACTGCTCTTTAGGAGCGCTTGAAATGCGCTAATGAAGCGCTCGGTTTCCTGCTGGGCAGCGATCTCGATCAGTGTTGCTAGATTGAGGTAAATTTCCCTAATTAATTTTTTTTTGGCCATTTTTTGAGCAGAGGAAAAAAAATTTAATTTTTGACCAAAAGTGATAGATTTTGCGAAAACAATAATTTTCTTTAAAAGTCGAAAAGACTTGTTAATTTTTTGAGTTATTGGTAGCACTGTTACCTCTCTGACAATGCTCACAAGCAGTTTAAGGACCTGAACAGAACCAAAGCGGCTGTCGCTTGGTGATCCTCTCTCGGAAAAATCCACTGAGAACATGTCCAGAATAAGAGCGGTTGTCAATTGTGGGATCAGCTTTGCTTTTCGGTGTGTGAACTAGGCTTGGGCATTTTAGTTCACCACAATGATCGTTCTTTTTAGTTCAATCGTACGTAATGAACTAGTTCGTTTATTTACTTCTTTTCGTTCGTTCGTTCTTTCTATTCGTTGCATGTTTTACTTCGTTCGTTCTTTAAGTTCGTTAGTTCTTTTGGTTCGTTCGTTCTTTTAGTTCATTCGTTCTATTAGTTCGTTAGGTCTTTTAGTTCGCTTGGACAAACAGAAGATTCAAACCATAGCTTGGTAAATTTAGTTATTTTTGCTCTCGTTCGTTTTGTTCCTACTCGCTGCAAAATCAATTGAACTAAAAGAACGAGAAACACTGAACTAGTTCACATCGTTCATGAGTGGGAATCGTTCAATTGAACTAGTTCGTTCATGAACTACCCAAGCCTAGTGTGAACGGTACAAATGTTATTTTTTCATGTTTTTGTTGTTTCTTCATAAATATATGTATACTAACAAAAAATTATAACGGCTATCAATCATTTAAAAATTTTTAAATTGTTTTTATTTTGGGAAAAGGTAAATTTTCTCTGAAAGTGGTAAATATTTCCCCAAATAGTGGAAAATTTCAGCTCGTCTCTCTGGCAACACTGACCTCGATCAACTTCACTATACGGTCATCATGTGCACTTTTTTATGTTTTCGTCCGTAACAGTCTCGTTCGGGCGTCAATTGCGTTCATCGTCTTCGGTGCTCATTTCGCTCAGTATTTAGCAAATAACTTCTTAATAGTGAGAAGATCAATTCGAAGGTCAATGCGTTGATTATAGCCAGATTTTTATTTTACGCCAAGTAAAGCGGGAAGTTCATTCACTGCATATGCATATGCGTCCGTCTACTCGCTGGCACAATTTACGCAAGAAAATTATGGCATTTTTCAATGATTGCGTTTAACATTCAGACTAAGCAGGGCTGCAAACTTGTAAAATATTTGGTATGTTCTTAATATGGAATTTTTTTATCGTATTTACACAAAAATACTTAAAATGTCGGCATTTATTATTAAAAAAATCTTAAATCCTGAGTATAAAAAAGTTCTTTTGAGACATTAACAATGAAAAAATT
This sequence comes from Pherbina coryleti, assembly GCA_943735915.1. NCBI lineage: Eukaryota > Metazoa > Arthropoda > Insecta > Diptera > Sciomyzidae > Pherbina > Pherbina coryleti. The sequence goes on along the minus strand of OX030952.1, from coordinate 16,970,755 downwards.
ATAGACATTTTTAATATTTTAGATTTATTTAGAAGAGCCATCCCTAAAAGTAATGAGTTTCTTACTCGTTTCTTTTATTTCTTCTCTCTGTTCGTTATAAGTAACGAGCTTTCAAAAAACGCAAATTACGCAAGAAAAGTTGAAATATTTTCGACTTTGCTTGCGTAGCGAGTAAACGGACGCTTATGCAATAAAGGGCTGCACAAATGCATTTGAATCGCTTTACAAATCATTTGTGTGGTGCGCAATTACTTTCGCTCTTTTACTCTCAATTGCGGGTAGCGTTGGCGTGAGCGCAAATACTTCATAGTGTGCGTAAATAAAAAACTAGTTGAAGGCAAAACAAATGAGGCATTGACTCTCACTCAATATTTTTGTAAATAAAAAGAACTTTCAAGAGGAGTACAAGTAAGCAAGTACTATAAGTATTTGAGTATTTTAGAAGATACATTTTCATTGCATGTGTGGTTATAAGGGAGGGCAGGAGAGGGTTAATATGTATGACCAACCCCCATTACTTTTGCAAGAGGAATATGTTTTCCTTTTGGGACCCTGTTCAAGTGTAAGTGTAGGGTATAAATATACAAAAATCATAAAACTTGTATGGGAACCCACTTAAGGAGGGGTCGGAGTGGATAGGTCCCAAAGGGAAAAATGTTCCTATTAAAATAGTAATGGGGGTCGGTCATACAAAATAACCCTTTCGACCCCCCATTTAAGCTGAAAATACTGATAATTGTAACTAGTTAATCACACTGAAAATGCCTTTTGATTTTAACGTACGCAAGTATTTGGAGTACAAGGTATAACTATATAGTTCTTTTTTCATTTGCCCTGATAGCGGACGATAACTTTTATAATTGACGAGAGCAAGTTGCGTATGCATTTGATCCGAGAGAGAGTGAGTTAAAATATTAATTGTTCTCTGAGCAACAAGTAACGCACTTACGCTATCTCTTTGCTGAATTATTCTACAAGTGATGTGCTTAACTTAAAGTACTTGGTGTAATCAAAGAAGCAAATCCATTTGTGCAGCCCTTTAATATGCAAATGCAGTAAATGAACTTTCATCTGTAAGCTTTCACATATTTCTATTGCATTGCGCTCAGCGAGTAGACGGACGTGAATGAACTTCCCGCTTAAGCTCGTTTTTTCTGCACTACGTCGATCAAATGTTATGATAAGTCTATGTTGTTGACACCATTTCTGGTTCAAATCTTTTCTAGGTAATCAATGAAGATTTTCGAATCCCAATATACAGTCTTCATACCCGAAGTCGTAATCAAAATTGTTTTTACCCATTTTTAGGTAAAGTATGAAAGTACTGATAGCCTAGCATGTATCATAAATTAACCTACATCAAGCTATACAATCATTGAAATTTTATTATCCATTAATTATGCATGCCCAGCAATGATTGGCCAGCAAATAGAAAAAGTCTTCTTTCTAAGCTAACTGCAAAAGCAATTTTCACAAAACAATTATCGAAAATGTCATTCACATACCTGGTGGCAATGCTTTTAACACCAACACCATGAGAGCCAACACCAACATGAACATCATCACCAACACCATCACCATCAGCACTAACGTCAGCACCTATACAAATACAATAATAACGACAAATATCAATAAAAATAATAATCATAATCATAAAAGGTAATAACAACAAATTGGGTAGGTGCTGGGAGGAGGGGTAGGAGAGAGAAAAAAAATTGGCAAGGATATCAGGGATACGTAAATACTTGACTGTTTAATTTCCTTTCAATTTATGCCAGAAATCGAAATGAAACTGGGCTAAAGGCTGAATGTTGTTCGGAAAGCTATTGAGGAGGCTGCCAGCGATTACAACAGCAACAACAACAACAACAACAACAACAACAACAACAATGTATGGCAATGCAGCGATAAGCAACTGATTTCTATGCAAGCCAGAGACGACAAGTAGAGCTAAAGCAAAAATAGATAGCGAAAAGTTAAAAACCAATTTGCCAGCAAGGATATGACAAGGCTGTACATCTAATCATAGCTATATAAGTGAACTATATGTGTGTGTATGTGTGTGTGTATGAAGCTTAGATATATACATGTATATAAATTGAAAAAGGTGTCAAATATATAGCCAGGAAGGCTATTTAACAAGAATAACTCAAGCTGTGTGCTCTTGCAGTGGCGTAGTCTTAAAGCCAATACTAGCATGTCTAGTCAAATAGTTAGACCCACCTTTAAAAAAGGGATACATACCACTCTGTGATAAAACGAATATTAAGATAATTTGAAAAAAATTGAAAATACAAACATGTTGTGATTAGACGACAGCGATATGTAAAATGCAAAGGACAACGTAAGGCTCTTAATGTGTACGAGTATCCCATGTACCTAGGTATAGTCTTGTCTATATCTACATATGCATTAACAATCTGTGTCAATCAAGTTAACGGTAATAACAACAACTCTAATAACAACAACAACAACAACAACAACAACAACAACAACAACAACAACAACAACAACAACAACAACAACAACAACAACAAAAAGGTTGCCAATAAATCGATTGCAAAAAAAAACGACGTATAGCTTCTGGAAGCTTTATAATTTTCTACTCTGTTTAACTGTAATGTACAGTATATGACAGCAGGACCTAGCTGCAGAGAATATATATTTGGTTTTTTTTATTTTCTTTGCTTTTTTTTTTACTTTATCTACTACTTCACTAAGTCTGCAGCTTTTGGCATTTTATAAGATTTCCATTATAGCGCGTTGATGATCTATTTAAGCTTGTTTGTACAGTACCTTGTATACTATGATGGTACACAGAAAAAAAAATTTACTTTCTTTAAAATTTTATGAATGACAAATTGAAATTATTCATGAACAATCGTATGGAAGTGGAAATCATAAGACTAATACAGGGTTATGAATTTCAAATACAATCTCTGGCGTTTCAAATGCACTTCAAACGATTCCAATTCAACTCTTTATGAGTCAGAAAACAACTTTTTACGAATCAATAGGGGTATTCACGATGTGGTGTATTTGTGATAAATTTTTACAAAAGTTACAATATTTACAACTTATTCGATCAATACGAAGTATACGATCAATACTTTTCAAGACATCGCTTTTGAACAGTCCGGAGCATGTAGAATTTTGCCACTGCACTTCCTTTTGATAAGACGTCCGCATCTTCCGCACTTTTCATCGAATTAAGTTCCAATCCTTCTGGATGCCGGAAACGTCATTGAGTTTTCTAAAATACTACCCAAACGCAGAAATGTTCGTCTAGCTGATAATTATATACAGTGTAGGTAACTAAATTCATTACTGTATGAATAGTTAACTTCAAAATAGAAAAACGTTGAGTTATTTTAGAAATTAACGGTGTTTATATTCTTTTTACAAATAAATAAATAAAATAAAATAATTATCTTTCATAATTATCTAAAATAAAATAATTATCTATAATTATTAAAATAGAAAATCACAAAATAAAAATTTACTCTCGATGCTAAAATGTTCGTCTGCTTAATTTACAATGCAGAAATGTTCGTCTATCAGCCTTTACCATTGAGTAGCATCGCCTTTATTTTTAATTACCGCCCGAATTCGTCGAGGCATAGTCGCAACTACTCTTTTGCATTCTGCAGGTGAGATACTTCTCCAAATATCCTGCAATTTTAGCTTCAAATCGGCAGTTGTTGTAGCCGGACTTTTCCTTAAAGATTTTTTCATAATTCCCCAAATCGTCTCGATTGGGGATAGGTCTGGGCTGCTAGAAGGCCATTCCTCTAACTGAGGAATGTTCTGAGCCGCAAACCACGCCTTTGTCGTCTTCGCCGTATGACACGGTGCTCCATCTTGTTGGAAAAGGTACTCTCCCTCAGGCGATTGCAGGTATGGTATTACAGGAAGGAGGTTACTTTCTAATATTTTTTGGTACTTTGAAACATTTATTATGCCTTCCGCAAAATGCAGTTGACCGACACCTCTGCCCGACATACAACCCCATACCATGATTGATGCAGGAAACTTTACGGAACGCTTCAAGCATTGTGATTTGAATGCCTCAGATTTTCGACGTACCACACGATTTCTTTGTGACCCAACACATAGCTGGAAACGTGATTCGTCACTCCATATCACAGAATCCCACTGTCTAGGCGTCCAGTTGAGGTGCTCCTTTGCCCAACTGAGCCTCTTTTTTTTTGTTTCTGGGTCAGCAAAGGCTTTTCCTTGGCCTGGTAAAATTGTGAATTTAATATACTGTGATAAATTTTACAGCTAAAAATTTTAAAGTAGTGAAAAAATTTTACCTTGTAAAATTTAAACCCAATTTTTTTCAACATACGTTTGCACGTATCAACAGAAATGTCTTTTTTAATTAAGTTCCTCCATTTAACTGTAATATCTGCTGCAGAAGCATGACTGTCTTCAATAGCTATCCTTTTCAAGCAGAGCAAATCTGAAGCATTCGCAGTATTTGGTCGGCCCGGATTTTTTTTCTTATTACAATTACCTGTATTTTTGTACAGATTTATTATTGACTGAACTGTACTGCGAGCCAAACTAAATTTTTCTGCTATTTTGTAAGCCAAAAACGCATTTAAATGGTCTTTTATTATTAATTTTCTAATATCAAGCGACAATGGTTTACCTCGTGGCATTTTGAAATGTTAATAGTGACTGAAGAACTCTAATTGCAATTCAACCAACGCAAAATGATAACGGATCAATATGATATAAAAAAAAAGAAAAATTTCTAACGAATATCAACAAAAGAACATTTCTGCATTGTAAATTGAGCAGACGAACATTTTAGCATCGAGAGTGAATTTTTATTTTGTGATTTTCTCTGAAAGAGAATTATTTTATTTTATTAATTTATTTGTAAAAATAACATAAGTACCGTTAATTTCTAAAATAACTCAACGTTTTTCTATTTTGATGTTAACTATTCATACAGTAATGAATTTACTTACCTACACTGTATATAATTTTCAGCTAGACGAACATTTCTGCGTTTGGGTAGTATGTCTGCATATTGGGCAGCTTCATTCAAAGAAATGGAATCAGCTTTAATTACCAAAGTAAATTTTATTATTGCATACCTCGAATGGTTCTGATCCACAAGAAACTGAAAGATCTTTTCCATCGCTTCTTCGCTACATTTTCGATTTGGTTTGCCCTGTTTTCTTTTCTTTTCACTTGAAAAGTGTAGCTCACCAGTAATCTGCAAAAAATAGCAAAAAATTAATAAACATTTTAATAATATTTGGTAAATAAATTTACAGCGCAGTCAGTTGCCTCGTCCATGTTGAGTAGGAATGATTTTTGCTAAGATCAGGGTTGTATTGTTGTCATGTTGAGTAGAAATGAAAATTTACTAAGAATACAATAGGGGTTTGTCGTTGTTTTTTTGCTTCAGGGTTGTATTTTGAACAGTGTGCATTTTGTTTTTGTAAGTTTATAAAATTTACTACAAATATCAAATTTATCAAAAATACACAATACAAAGGCAAATACATCACATCATGAATACCCCTAATGAAAATATTTTCAAAAAATTTAACATTCCAAAGGACAGTTAGTTTTGAAAATTGGTCAAAGTAAACGGAGATAAAGTTGGAAATTTAAAAAAGTAGAAGAAATTGACTCTGAGAAATGGACGTGTACCATTCAGATAGGGGTGGAAAACTATCGATAGTATTGACTATCGATATTTTCCGATAGAAGTAGTGGGCTCCATCGATATATCGATACTATCGACCAAATTTAAGTCAAGATCTTAAGGCTTTTATTGTATAATATTTATATATTATATCGTTTTGAGATAGGTATATGTAAGTATGTATGTATTTACAAAAAAATTTATTTTTGTAAAAAAATTTATTTTTGTAAAAAAATTAGCTTGTCTACTGTTGATGCCTTGGTGCGTCTTGATTGATAGTTGATAATTAACCCAGCCTTGCTAAATAAATATAAAATATATTCCTTCTGATTCCACAGATGAGGCTGGAATACAAAGGTATTTCTTGGCACAATACGGTAGTGGTTAAAGCTGCGTATTATTGTTAACCTTTAAAAGAGAAACTATTTAATAATCTGTTCGTGAAAATTGCCTTAAATATGTTGCCTTCCAAAACATTAATGGTACAGAACTTTGGACGCAGTTAAGCTGCTCCAAATATTGTTTTTTTTGGGACAATTGCCGCCACGGTTGGTGTTCTGTTGTTTTTGTTTGTGACTCGTTGTCATAAATAGCTAAATAAAGCACTGGACTCAGCATTTGTTGACTGCATTTCTGTACCTTCGATATTTTCGTCATTAGCTGGCTTTAAAATAGAAGATAGTAACTTTTCGGTGCCCTTGATGCCTGTCCAGCATTTTCTTCATTTCTTAAGTCTTCTTTTTTGAAGCGTGGGTCTAATATTGTACATAAGCGAGATAGAGTTCGTTCTTCATAGGGAAATAATCCTTAAACCACTACTTTTAAAACACATTCATAGAATATTTTTCCTTCATTTGTATTGATTTCCTTGCAGGACTGTTGAAGTTGTAGATGTTTTTATAGTCGGATTATAAGAGGCAAAGTTACTTTATTTGAACTAGATAATTGTTGAGCTATATCATCAAAAAGCTTCAAAATAATTACTAGTTCACTTAAAATATCAATTTCGTCACTATCAAAAGGCTTTGGAGCATTTTTACCACATTTTAACAGAGTTATGTTGATTGCATCTTTTATTTTAATAATTCTAGCAATCATTTCATAGCAACTGTTTCATCTGGTTGAAACTTCTTGAATAACTTTTAAAGGTTTTTCCGTAGATTTTTCTTGTTCTTAAAATCAAGCTCTTTACACGCAAAGAAAAAAAAACTTTTATTGCCAGTTTGCCGCAAACGAACTGCGTTTGTCGTGCTTGGGATCGTTATTTACAAATGTTTCAACAGTTTTCATAATAATAGTTCAGTTGCGAGAAACGCGTCATTTAGTTGCAGGTAACTACTTTCGTTTGTCATATACGCGAATGATTTTTAAACTGCAGCAATTGAAAAAATGTTTTTTCCAACTGAAAACTTCCTTTGTTCTTCCCGTCATTGTATACACAAAACCTTTATAATTCAGAGTAACTTTATGGACAAACTGTTCTATATAAGCAAATTGGTAATTTACTTAATACGCGGACGGAGACAGCAATAGAGGTGCGATGAGTAAAATCCATAAGAAGACGGACGGAAATAGGGGGAAAGACAAAAAATATAATAAATAATAATGACCGAAATAGCTTGCGGTATATATATATATAAGATATATTTTTATGTTGACAACTGAATATTCGTTTGTGGCAAACACAACTCGCAAACGAAGTTAAGTTGGCAAATTTTTCAGTTGCGGTGAACGAAAAATTTCTATGCGTGTAGACTTCATTCATACGGCGCCAATTTTTGCTGAAGTCTTACATAGATCAGGTAGTGGCGATAGTATCGATAGTCCTAAACCATCGATAGTTTACTTTTATAAAACAAACTATCGATATATCGATAGTATCGACGATATTTTTCCACCCCTACATTCAGAATTAACCCTCCTACTAATGCCATCCTCTAATGCCACCATACGACCGATAATGCCGAAGAAGCAGTCAACCATGTGCTTCTTTAGAAAACAAATTTTTGGATTCAGCTCGTTTTGAAAGACCTATACAATAGATTGCTCTTTTGTATAAGGGCTCAAATGGATAAGTCCATGATTCCTTATCTGTTTAGATGTTATACACAGCCTTTTCTGCACCTTGATCGTATTTTTCCAACTTTCTTGCATCAATGGACCGAGCCATTTTTTATTCTTTTGTCAGATTATACGGTGTGTCAGATAATATCCCAGACAAGCTCTAGAAAACATAATTAAAACACGATTTCAATTTATTTTTCGGTGTTTTGATTCAAAATATTCTCCTCCCGATTCAATACAGTTCCCAGCAATGGACTTATGACTCTTGAAAGACTCTTTTAAGACTCATATAAATGAGTTTTTATCGTTATAATGCACTCAAAAAAGACTCTTTAATGAGTACATTTTCATAGGCTATGGGCTTCAAAATATGATTCAAAGACTCTTTTAAGACTCATATTTAACCCTCTTTTAAGACTCATAATAAAGACTCTGTAAAGACTCAAAACAAAGACTCTTTTAAAACTCATATAAATTACTCCTTTTGGACTCAAAATTAAGACTCTTTTGAGACTCATATTAATACTCTTTTAAGACTCATAATAAGTGCTCTTCAAATACTCATTATAAATACTTTTTAGAACTCATATAAATTACTCTTTTTGGACTCAAAATTAAACTCTTTTAAGACTCATATTTAATACTCTTTTTAGTCTCATAATAAAGACTCTTTAAGTACCCATAACAAAGATTCTTTTAGAACTCATATAAATCACTCTTTTAAGACTCATGATAAAGACTCTTTAATGACTCATTATAAAGCCTTTTTTAGAACTCATATAAGTTAGTCTGTTTGAACTCGAAATTAAGACTCTTTCAAGACTCATAATTTAATACTTTTTTAAGACTCATTTAATACTCATTTAAGACTCATAATATAGACTCTGTAAATACTCTTTTAAAACTCATATAAATTTGTCTTTTTGGACTAAAAATTAAGACTCTTTTAACACTCATATTTAATATTCTTTTAAGACTCATGTAATGTAATCTTTAAAGACTCATAATGAAGACACTATCAGAACTCATAGAAGTAACAATGATCCGTTTAGGTTGAAATATATTTTTAGATTAAAATTTATTTCAAATATTTTATAATTGAAAAATTAAAAAAAAAATGAAAATATTTTTTTTTAAACATTTCAAATAAAAAGTTATTGTAGAAAAATTAAAAGTTCAAAATGTCACTTTGTCATATTCGATTCGACCTAATTCAATTTCGCAAGCTCCTCAACTGCACACTGAACGACTGAAAGATAAATTATGACTTGTTGGAGCATTCACTTCGAAAAAAATATTCACATTCTCACAAATTACCATCACATTACAAATTTTAGAGGATCAGCCGTAGCCGTGATGGTCAGACATACTTACATATGCAGCAACGTTTTTATATATTAAGAAGATAAAAATATAACTTTAAAGTTTATAAAATTCTCTCATAACCTAATTGTCGAGTTGTCATAAAACATTCGTATATAAGACTCTTTTATGAGGCCTTTTTATAACTACGTATATATCATAATACTTATTTTCATATATATCATAATAATAAATAGTCTTATTTTGGACTTTTTAATGAGTTCTTTTTATGCGAACTCATAAAGTAAGGATAATATTGACTCTTTTAAGAATCCTTTTTTTGAGCAGTCATTTTACAATCATATCAAAGACTCCTTTAGGCATTTTGATTACTCTCTGAGGTTTGCCATTGTCTGCAGAGAGGTGGCGGCCATACAGAAAAATCATTTTAATTCAAATAATTTTTGGCGCTGTTGGGATTCGAACCCGGGTCTCCAGGTTCGTTGACATAGAGGCCATGCACTTTAACCAACTACTCCTTAGAAGTTTTTTTATTGCGTACTCATAAGACACGCATAAAAAAAACACGCACACATAAAAAAAACACTCCTTTAGGAGTCTTTCAATTGCGTACTCTTAAGTCATGCATAAAAAATACTCTTTTTGGAGTCTTGTTTCATATCAAAGACTCCTTTATGAGTCTTTTTATTGCTAACTCATAAAACACGCATAAGAAAAACTCTTTTTAGAGTAATTTTTTTTTTTAAGCACTCAGAAAATGTTTGCATGGTTGTTGCAGCGATTCAGTAGTGATTCAATGCTTGCTCTAGCTCATTTTGCGGGATTACCTCCAGTGCCCGTGTCATAGCTGCTTGAATGGGCGAAATGTGATTAAAAAAGCATCCTTTTAACTTCATTTTCAATTACGGGAACAAAAAGAAGTCACAAGGTACCAAATCAGGTGAAAACGGCGGCCGATTGAACACGCACACTTGATTTCGCGCATAAAATTGACGAACACTCAATGTGTTTGGAACAAATTTTGCTCAGACCTTTGTTTTTCCCAAATCCTCTTGAGGAATTATACGTATAGTCTTTTTGCTGATGTTTAAGGTCCCTTCCATTAATCTCACTGAAGCGTTGTGGTCTTTTTGCGACAAAATCATATACTTTTAGTACAAAGTGACGTCATCGAAATGCATCAAATGCTAAGAAGCATTGAAAAACCCACTAAAATTTAACAAATGATTTGAAATTTTGCACATAAGTTTAGGTTTTTAATATGCACTCTAACTTAAGCAAAATCCAGTTAAGTCTTGAATTACATCCCAACCAAAGTAACGCCATTAAAACCACGTCTCTCTCTTATACAAAGTGACGTCATCAAAAGAAGATAACCTTCCTAATCCCGAATAAATTTAAACATGGCTGCGGCTAATTTTGACTTCAACCAACACGAAGATTATTCCTAAGGAAAAGTAGTTAATAGTAAGATAGAATTAAGATTAAATTATAGAGCCTTCGAACTTAAAAGTGGTGTATGAATGTATATAAATGAGGGACAATAAGGACCAAAAAATTCATGATTTTTATTTGAATAGCAGAAAGTCTTAAAAAATATTCGCAGTGTAGATATAATGTGAGTCTCTGACGTTTTTCTCTCTATCTCTCATCCCTCTCTCTCTGTCTCTCTTTCGATATGTTTGTATGTGTTGCATATTAAAATTGAATAAAAAATCAATCTCGGCATAATTTGTTGACTACTGTCATGGAGAAAAGAAGAAAGCAAAAAATAAGCAAATTGATTGAAATACAAATGATAAGGAATATATGCGTATTAGTGAATTACACTTGAAGGATGCAAGGGAACATAGGTGGTGGATTTATGTTAGTATGTTAATGATTATATTAAAGGAGCACACTAAGGAATAGAATATTAAATATTTAATAAAAAAATATTAAATTGTACTTCGGACTGGTTTTTCATTTTGATCCTCTAGCTCTACAGAATTTAATGAAAATTTGTCTGTTTTTGGAGAAAACTAAAATGAAAATGGTATTTTTTTTTGCGTTCTAAGCCAACACTTATCATTGCCAACGACAACCGCAATTAAACCCCAATCCATTCATTGAAATATCAGCGCTATGCCAGCTTATGAATGCGAGTCCTGGGTACATGCTTGACGAGAGTTACCCTGTTTGTTTTTTTTTTTTTGTTAATTCTTTTTTGGTTTTCTAAAGCCATATGGCCACTTTTTTTGGCGGCTTGTATATCCTTTTCAATGATGCTCAGCTCGGTTTCTACAGTTTTTATTTTATATTTTTTGTTTTCCTACTGTAGATATATGTGCGTTATCCTGGCAGCACAACATAAGAGTTCATCGGACAGCAGCAACAAATTTGTTGCTGGCTGCGCATAATAATTTGTCGTTGTGCAGGGTAAATGCCATAAAGCTGACTTTTGTTTCATTTTTGTTTTTTTTTTATTTAGCTGTTGTTGTTGTTGGCTGACCATGACCAACGTGCGCATCATCGCATGGTTGATTGCTTCTCTTTTATGCTGCGTTCTAATCCGTTCGATTAATTAAAAACGTTGTCTTTACCAAATGTTTTAATAGTGCAGGCTGCTGACAACAGTACTTGTTGTTTTTAAAGATCTCCTGCTCTTACGTGGGCGACTTTGGCGCTAGACAATGCATGTTTTTTTATTGGGGAATTTTTACTCTTAAAAATTGACATATTCTGAAAACAAAATCTTTTTTGTCTTAAATTTTTTATGAGCACCAGCAAAAGTAAAAGTAAAAGTAAAAGTAAAAGTAAAAGTAAAAGTAAAAGTAAAAGTAAAAGTAAAAGTAAAAGTAAAAGTAAAAGTAAAAGTAAAAGTAAAAGTAAAAGTAAAAGTAAAAGTAAAAGTAAAAGTAAAAGTAAAAGTAAAAGTAAAAGTAAAAGTAAAAGTAAAAGTAAAAGTAAAAGTAAAAGTAAAAGTAAAAGTAAAAGTAAAAGTAAAAGTAAAAGTAAAAGTAAAAGTAAAAGTAAAAGTAAAAGTAAAAGTAAAAGTAAAAGTAAAAGTAAAAGTAAAAGTAAAAGTAAAAGTAAAAGTAAAAGTAAAAGTAAAAGTAAAAGTAAAAGTAAAAGTAAAAGTAAAAGTAAAAGTAAAAGTAAAAGTAAAAGTAAAAGTAAAAAGTAAAAAGTAAAAAGTAAAAAGTAAAAAGTAAAAAGTATAAAGTATAAAGTATAAAGTATAAAGTATAAAGTATAAAGTATAAAGTATAAAGTATAAAGTATAAAGTATAAAGTATAAAGTATAAAGTATAAAGTATAAAGTATAAAGTATAAAGTATAAAGTATAAAGTATAAAGTATAAAGTATAAAGTATAAAGTATAAAGTATAAAGTATAAAGTATAAAGTATAAAGTATAAAGTATAAAGTATAAAGTATAAAGTATAAAGTATAAAGTATAAAGTATAAAGTATAAAGTATAAGTATAAAGTATAAAGTATAAAGTATAAAGTATAAAGTATAAAGTATAAAGTATAAGTATAAAGTATAAAGTATAAAGTATAAAGTATAAAGTATAAAGTATAAAGTATAAAGTATAAAGTATAAAGTATAAAGTATAAAGTATAAAGTATAAAGTATAAAGTATAAAGTATAAAGTATAAAGTATAAAGTATAAAGTATAAAGTATAAAGTATAAAGTATAAAGTATAAAGTATAAAGTATAAAGTATAAAGTAAAAAGTAAAAAGTATAAAGTATAAAGTATAAAGTATAAAGTATAAAGTATAAAGTATAAAGTATAAAGTATAAAGTATAAAGTATAAAGTATAAAGTATAAAGTATAAAGTATAAAGTATAAAGTATAAAGTATAAAGTATAAAGTATAAAGTATAAAGTATAAAGTATAAAGTATAAAGTATAAAGTATAAAGTATAAAGTATAAAGTATAAAGTATAAGTATAAAGTATAAAGTATAAAGTATAAAGTATAAAGTATAAAGTATAAAGTATAAAGTATAAAGTATAAAGTATAAGTATAAAGTATAAAGTATAAAGTATAAAGTATAAAGTATAAAGTATAAAGTATAAAGTATAAAGTATAAAGTATAAAGTATAAAGTATAAAGTATAAAGTATAAAGTATAAAGTATAAAGTATAAAGTATAAAGTATAAAGTATAAAGTATAAAGTATAAAGTATAAAGTATAAAGTATAAAGTATAAAGTATAAAGTATAAAGTATAAAGTATAAAGTATAAAGTATAAAGTATAAAGTATAAAGTATAAAGTATAAAGTATAAAGTATAAAGTATAAAGTATAAAGTATAAAGTATAAAGTATAAAGTATAACGTATAACGTATAAAGTATAAAGTATAAAGTATAAAGTATAAAGTATAAAGTATAAAGTATAAAGTATAAAGTATAAAGTATAAAGTATAAAGTATAAAGTATAAATTATAAAGTATAAAGTATAAAGTATAAAGTATAAAGTATAAAGTATAAAGTATAAAGTATAAAGTATAAAGTATAAAGTATAAAGTATAAAGTATAAAGTATAAAGTATAAAGTATAAGGTATAAAGTATAAAGTATAAAGTATAAAGTATAAAGTATAAAGTATGAAGTATGAAGTATATAGTTTAAAGCATAAAGCATAAAGTTCAAAGTTTAAGCATAAGCATAAGCATTAGCATAAGTACAAGCATAAGCATAAGCATAAGTATAAGCATGAGAATAAGCATAAGAATAAGCATAAGGATTATACCATAACTCGTGGTTTCTTCACCAAAACAACATATTGGCTCACGCATCTCATCTTGTGCGGGATAATTTGAACAAAAACAATGTTCATACCGTTCCATAAGCTCCGTATTCACCCAACATGACTCCATGTGAATTGTTCTTATTCCCACGAGTTTAGTTACCATTTCGCTGAAAGCATTTTGAGACGATTGAGGCCATAAAGGAGAATTCGCTGAAGATGATTCCAAAATCAGTATATGAAAAGTGATTTCAAGATTGAATGAAGCCTTGGAATATTTGGTTTGCAAGCAATGGAGATTTCTACGAAGGAAATAAAACGAATCGATGAATAATTGAAATGTTTTCGTTTTATTGAAGAATACCAGGTATTTTTTGATTAGAAGGTATATAAATAAATAAAGATAAAATATAAGGTTAAGGATAAGTTTGGAAATAAGGGAAAGGATAGAAATAAAAATAAGGACATTTATACAGATACACAATCAATTGCCAAAACCTACGGCTGTCTCCGTGGCACAGCCAACTTTTTTATTTTTGACAAGTTTTCATAGACACATATATTTATTTTTTTTCTATTTTTTTTCATTTACCTGACAGCTGCTTAATTGTTGCCACAGTTTCAAAATTTATCAAACGTCACACTAGTCTCTCTCTTTTTTTGTTATTTTAAGCCTTGCGACATGAAGTTGCGAGTCTTTTTTATTGCGGCGCACTTTTTTTCTCCTCGCTGTACTTTTTGCACAGACTGTTGTGATGTGTTTATAGCGTTGTGTTTGGTATCAATGTCATTTAAAAGTGATTTATGCATGGATTTGCGCCATTTTTTTTTTATCTACGATTCTCCCCAACTTCCGTTTTGTTCTAGCGCAAAATATAACTGCTGATGCATATTTAAAAATGGATTAAAATAGCGCTCCTCGCTAACAAAACAGCAGCAAATGGCAGTTTTATAAAATTTTAAAGTTTTATTTGTTAACAAAAAAAAAAAAAAAAAATATCAAATAAGCCCAAAATTATGCTTCAACAACTTAAGTTTCTGCTCTAAAGCAAGTTTCACAAAATAAAAGAAAACAAAAAAAAAAAAAAAATAGAAAATTGTTATTATGTTGATTTGTTCCTGCTGAGTAGGTACTTCAATTGGAAAAGTTTTATTAGCTTTCTTACATAAATTAACATTAGCAAAAATTTTTGAATGACGTCCACTTGAAATCGCTGCTCTCCACCAAAGCAAAGTTCCAACCAAAGACTTGAAGTTCTTTACAGAAAACACAAAATAGCAGGATATAAGAAAAAAAAACCCAAATTATATTTAAAAAAATTATTATAATAAAAATAAGAAAAAAAGTTATATCAAAATATACCACTAATAAGCTAAAATTGCCCCATGGCAAAGCAGGAATTTGATTTTTTTTTTATTTTTTTTCTCTTTTCTTTATTTTCTTCTTGCCTTTCTAGGTTTTGTGGCAAAAATTATATTGTTACAAATTAGGCTTGGAGGGTAGCCAAAAGTGGCTTGAAATTTCATTAACATACCAAACAGGTAATCTTTTTTCTACACTTTTGGCTTTTTTTTCTCTCTATTATTTTGGCTTTTCATATCCTGTAAGGCTGTTTATTTGTTTTTTGTTTTTTTAGCTTTTGAGTGTGTTTCAGCAAATTGTTTGTGTGTCTGATAAAGGAAGCAAATATTTTTTTTTGCATGTTAGTCCGCACGAACTTCGTAACATCATTAAGAATATTCAGAAGACTGGAAGGATATTACTTAAGGATTTAAGTTACATTTTCTAAATTTAAGCGAACTCAAAATAGTTTTCAAAATTTTCTTAGAGATAAAGTTGTGCTTTTATAATTTAAACTGAAGAACTCTCTACTACTACCGTAGTATTTTGCCATGAATAGCAAAGCGTCGCACAGTGATGCGAAAGAGCATGCTAAACGGAAAAAATTCGAAATCGAATTTCTGCATTCTAAATATTTAAAACGGTTTAGAAATATCCACTGATCTCAGGTATGTTTTTTTGTACTTACCTTCACTTTCTACAAAAAATACAAAAATTCTTGAAATGTGACCTAAAAGGTGAAATTTATCTTGTTCAACTTGATTATATTTTTTAAATATTTTCCAATATCCCGAAGAGTTAAAAATTGACATACTATATGACTAAGATCTGATCTCTTGAAATTAAATAAATTCAATAACGTATACTTTTAAAAAGTTGTAGAATCTTTTAAATAAACTTAAACGGTATTTAAGTATATAAATGCGTAAAAACGGAAAATTTGTGAAATTATTTTGGAAATAAAAGAAAGAGCCACCTCATATTTGCAATTTTTTTTTTTATTCAACCACTATTATGTCTGTGAGCTCTAACATAAGAGTGCCAAGGTGAGATAATTTGAGAGAGTTAATTGTCTGTGAGATAATTAGAGATCTCTGAGATCTAATAAGGGTGTTAACTTTTCTTCTTTAGTAATTAAATAAATTTATTATTTAATTATTATAAATTTATAATTTTTCAGGATGATAGCTTGAAAATTACGGCTGTGATCGTGATCACAGTTAGACAGACGGACAGACAGGTCATAATATTATTACCATTGTATTGCATCATATCAATCCCAATATTGTTAAAATATGAAAAAATAAAAAAATTTCTTAAAGTTAGAAATTTTTAACTTAAAATTTCGCTATCGCAGCTTTTCTCATTTCTTAGTTATGGGCCTAAATGTATTTCACATATCAGGGAGTGTTAAGCCTACTTGTTAAATACCATCGAAATTTTGCAAGAATTAGTTATCCACCGATAGTTCTATTAGCGTTGCTGTTAACATACCTTAAAGTACCGCGCAAAATGTGTTAAAGTTGCATGGTAGATGCCATGGATCTTGTAGTTGCCATGATACAATAAGAAGGTATGGTAAGAAGCTTTGACAAGACCTACTGCTTATGTCAAAAAGCATTTAAACGTTGCCACTTTTCTGTATTTTTCATAAATGTGGAACAAATATAAAGAAAAGGAATTATATATCGGGTTAATAAGAAACATTTTAATCAATGTGTTTATAAATGAAACAACGACTTTTTTGTTATTTTATAGCTTTATTTTCACTGATTTAATATTGCCCATAATGTTTTGTATTCATTTTTATTTTTAATTTCTTGTTAAAACATTTTTGTTCTAATGTGCATACGATATTTTATAAAAAACTTTTTTAAGTCTCCTGACATTGGAACTGTTGAACGTAAAATACTTTTTTTTTAATGTTTCTCATTTATCATTATTTTCAGCAATGCATTTTATAAAAACGCTTACCTACTGAAACCATGAAACATGGATTTGTCATAGGATTTTTTGTTAAGACATTAGCAGTAGGTCTTGTCAAAGCTCCTTACCCTACCTTCTTATTATATCATGGTAGTTGCTCTCTCCGCGATCTGATTGCTGCATGTATATTTTGACCATGCTCAGCTATGGGCAGAGAGTGCTCTGAGAGCGTTGAGAGCAAGAATTGAGAGCAAAGGCTTATGTAGCAACACAAAACGCAACAACAAATCAACGGCAAAAGATAAACAGAAACAACACAGAAACTTTAAATGAAGTTGTGCCCATACCCGACCATGAAGGAATAAAGAAGGTAGATGCAATGGAGAGAGCGTGAACTCAGAACTGTCAAATCGAAATTATTTCAATTTTAATTATTTTTTGTATCTTTTGCTTTCTTTCGCTATTTTGACTGTTATGGTTGACAAAAAGAGAGCACAAGCAGCATCTACCATGTTTATTCTACCATAATTTTGTCTATTCTTGTAATGAGGCTTCCGAAGAGAGAAATATGGGCTCGAAGATGTGACGATGGGATCAATACCCCTTATGTAGCAGCTCCATACAAAAAAAGATATGGTATTTGGTAGTGAAGGGGTATGATCGCCGAGTCTTAAAGGATGTGTCAAGAAGCTTTATTGGGATGATCGTTTTTCCTACTGGGTAGTCAAGAATCCGAGTACCTTCTTTTGGCAATGAAGGAAGGATGTGGATGTCGATGTCGATATGGATATAGATTTTTTTTTCTATTTTGTTTATGTTTTCCACTTTTGTTTTTTATTTCTTATTACATTATACTGCAAATTTGTCGAATTTTGCCCCGTTTCTTGACCGTTAATTCTTCCCACCCCTGTACTAAATTTCAATACTCTAGTATCAATATTAACCAAGATACAGGTTTTTTTTAATAATGCCACGACCATTTTCCGTATACCGCCCACTTCTTTAGAAGGATATCTCCATGTTCAGTGGCGGCCGTGGCACAGTGGGCGCAGAGTGCGTGACCCATACGCCAAAATACCCTGGTTCAATTCCATCTGACACAGAAAGTTATTTCAATTGAATTAATTTTTCTGTCCTGCTGTCACCTCTCTGGAGACAATGGCAAACCTCAGAGAGAAAAGAATGCCATGTAGTTTCTTGAGAACATGCACATCAGCCTAGCCGTTCGGAGTCGGCATAAAACTAGTAGATCCAGTTCTCGATCATTTGTGTACAAACATAAGAAGTTCGGTCAAAGCCCTTTCAAGGGCTGAAATGGTCAGTTTATTTTTATTTTTATTTATCTCCGCGTTCATGGTCTTTGATTCCGAGAAAAGCTGTTTCATTTTTTTTTTTGTTTTTTACTTTTGCATTTTTAGCAATTTCTTTCCAACACATCGCTTTGCAGCTGCCGTGTCCATCTCCTAAGGTATTAGTGCCTTTTTCCACTACTTAAACATATCTCTTTAGAGAGGTGTTCGCGTACCTTCCGACCGGGTTGTTTGCATGACTTGAAAAGGAGAGATATTCAAACTACAGCCATGGGTATGAGAATGCATACATTTCTGTTATAGTGCAAGAATTACATAATATATTTAACTTTTTATGTTGATTTTATTTTTCGGCACATCTATAGCACAGTACCTTTCGAATGGTAAAAGTTTCGTTCTAATTTTTTTTATTTATTAAAATTAAAAAGTGTACGACAGCATTCCATTTTTGCGTATTAATATATAAGATAAGTGTTACCAGTATAATTTAGTGAAAGAAAAGTCTTAAAAAATTATTTATATTTTTAACATATTTCAAAAAATTAATTTTTCTTCAAATAAAGAAAGCATTTATTTCGCCAAAATTAAATAAATTAATAAATAAATTAAATAAATTAAAAATTTATGAATTTTAGTATGTTAATAATTCTTTAAAAAAAACTTAAGCTTAAAAAACTAAAACTCAAATTCAAAGTGGGACACCGCGCATATCTGAGTTTAACGTCAAAAATAAAAGTTCATGCTCATGTTAAACATTTTATTCTTATATACACTTTTTTAACAGACAATAGTTAAATAATAATGACAACATAACAAATAAAATTCAATTCAATGACAAACGGAAAAATTGCAGTGTTTATTTTGTATTGCTTTTTATGAAATCCACACTCAAAATGGGACAAC
The DNA here is from genome assembly GCA_943735915.1 of Pherbina coryleti. Classification (NCBI taxonomy): domain Eukaryota; kingdom Metazoa; phylum Arthropoda; class Insecta; order Diptera; family Sciomyzidae; genus Pherbina; species Pherbina coryleti. The sequence continues at coordinate 16,951,478 of OX030952.1, read as the reverse complement.
TGAAAGAGTTTTGTGCTTGAATTTTCGGGAATATAGAGTATTTTTAATATTTTGTTGACATGCCGTTGCTTTTAAGCACTGCTTGAAAAAGTCTGGCATGCTACCAACTAGTTTTTTGCAGAAAGAAGGCTCAATATTTTGTCATTCCTCTGTTACTGCTTCTGTTAAGACAGCAATGCTTTTAACGTTCCTTTTAGCCACTCTTTTCTTCAATTTCGCCCCTAGAGTGCGCTACAACGCTTAGGTCCGGTGATTGTAGCGGTGTGGCAAGACATTTAGGAGAATTATAAAACAACCAGTTTCTTCCATTCCACGACGATTTATGCTTAGGATCGTTGTCTTGATTAAATACAAAAGTGTCTTTTATGCCAAGCTTTTCTTCGCTCTCACGAACATTTTCCTTCAAAATGAATGTCGATATAATATTTTCGAATTGTAGCGGCCAACGAAACAGTCTGTATAGTCAAGCTGTGTGACACAATCATAAATTTTATGCCAAGCTTTTCTTCGCTCTCACGAACATTTTCCTTCAAAATGAATGTCAATATAATATTTTCTAATTGTAAATGCCAACGAAACAGTCTGTATAGTCAAGCTGTGTGATTTGCTCTATACAGAGCCGTTGTTGTTGTTGTTGTTTGTTGGCTTCTCTGTCTTCATGTTGTCTTGTTGTCGACATGCTTGGCCTAAAGCTCAAATTTGTTTTCAATATAAATAATGAAAGGCTGTATTCAAATATTAAGACTATAATATTTTCCGTTCATTATATCTTTTACAAAATATATTTTTCCAAAGCCTGACGCCAACGCCTTTCTTTTCATATTTGTTTTCGCCTTAAAATATCTTACACGGCCTTCTCCAAGCAAATCTCTAACATGCAGACCGAAAATATTTATTTTGGTCTCTTATGTAAATAGGACCTGTGGGTGAAAAAAAAATAACGATGAAAGCAATGAATGTTAGAAAACCCAGAAAGCTTACGGTTGACCAAAAAATGGTTCAGCTGATGATTTACTTCCGATATCAAAGGTTTACGACTAGCGGCTCTACCATGCAAATCATTACTTCTTAAAAGTTGGCGCACTGTTTCCGGGCTCACATTAAGATTTTGTTATTTTAAGGTCTACGGCGGAGAATAACCGTGGAGAATAGATAGTTTTTTATTTCTTTTAGAAGAAGTCGCTCATCTTGGTCTGATTTTTTTTCCTACTTGCAGTATTTCTATTTTTCTTAGTGTCAGACCAAGGGTCTAATAAAAGTTTTGAATATAGACCCAACTTATTTTTCAATATAATTCCCGGATATAGCAAAGCGCACCGGGTATCACCAGTTTTGTGAATAAAAAATTTATGAATTATTTTAGATAACATTCACTTTTAGTAATTTTTTGCTAAAATTGTTTATTTCTTATGCTGTTTATGTTGTCCTTTCAAAGACATAACGGCGCCAAGGGGACCAAGCCGCCTAATAAGCATAAAAAGTCATATGCTGGCATTTCTTATAAGGATTTTCAGGATTTACTCTAATATTCTGAATGCTGTCAATTTATCATATTTTGCTGATCTTATAAGAGTCAACAACGAGAAAAAAAAAAAATAAAATAAAATATAAATATGAAGGGAACCAGGAGACAGTCAGACACACCGGGTGGTGTTGCCAGCCTAATGACACATTTTCAGTTATTGTGATGCAAAAATAATACACAACGACGTTTGACATATTGTATTGTGTCAAACGGCTTCCTGCAGACTGTCAAAGGCATGTTGAAGTTATTGTTGTTGTGCTCACCGTTGTTATTGTTGAGCTTGTTGTTTGTTTGTTGTTGTTGCTGTACACATAATTTTACTAAAAATCAAGCTAATAATAAGCAAAAATAATAAAAACGTTGAGAATGAACACAAAAAAAAAACACACACACAAAGTACCCTATATGTAACAATAAAATAAATGATGTTCAGACAAGTAAAGGACGAAACAGTGATATGTAACAAAAGCGATGAAACAGCGTTAAACAAGGGTTGCGCCATCATTTTTTGCCATACTTTTTCAAATCATTTGATATACGATGAAAAACAAAAAAAAAATAAATCACATTGAAATCAAACCAAAGGCAAGAATAACCAAAGGTAGTAGCTAAGGGGCATACTTTGAAAAAAAAAAAACAAATTTTTTTCTATCAAACGAGGGTTCATTAAAAGTGAACCAGCATTAAAATTACACACACTCGCACGCACAAGCTAGAAGAAAGCCAAGCAAACATGCGTGCAGCACATGCCGCGCCGCGCAAAGGTTGCAACGCATAATTATTACATTTGAATGAGGTACAACGTAATCACCCTGTCAACACCCTGTAATGTGCGACGAGCGATTATGAGGTTTGGTCCAGCTTGTTGAAGGGTGTCTAGATTGAGTTTTTACTGCGTTTGGGAAGCATTGCTGCTTGGTCAAGTGTGTGTGAGTCATATTTTGCGTCCTTGCGGCAAGCAGCAGTTATGAATGCATGCGTTGGTGTAACTGTTGGGTGTGAAGTGCTGGCCTCGGGAGTTTTAACTTGTAGGGATAAAAATGTCACACGCGGTTATAAAAAAAAAAAAAACAAAAAGGAAACACAACTACAACAATTGTGTGATACGGCTGACAAGGTGGTAGAAAGGTGGTCGTTATTATACTTAAATTACTTTTTCGGAATGCATTTTCATAGGGCAGTTCTGCGGTATGTCGAAATTTTGCAAAAATATTTCAAAATTTTTCTGATGGTATCTTTTAGGCGCCACAAGAATCCATTCAATTCTTTTGATTGAAAGAATCCAAATCAAAATCAAATCAAAATCAAACTCAAACTCAAATTCTAACTCAAACTCAAACTCAAACTCAATATCAATATCAAAATCAAACTCAAACTCAAAATCAAACTCAAACTCAAACTCAAACTCAAACTCAAACTCAAACTCAAACTCAAGCTCAAGCTCAAGCTCAAGCTCAAGCTCAAAAAATCAAAATCAAAATCGAAATAAAAATCAAATTCAAAGTCAAAATCAAAATCAAAATCAAAATCAAAATCAAAATCAAAATCAAAATCAAAATCAAAATCAAAATCAAAATCAAAATCAAAATCAAAATCAAAATCAAAATCAAAATCAAAATCAGTATCAAAATCAATATCAATATCAATATCAATATCAATATCAATATCAATATCAATATCAAAATCAAAATCACAATCAAAATCAAAATCAAAATCAAAATCAAAATCAAAATCAACATCAAAATCAAACTCTAACTCTAACTCTAACTCTAACTCTAACTCTAACTCTAACTCTAACTCTAACTCTAACTCTAACTCTAACTCTAACTCTAACTCTAACTCTAACTCTAACTCTAACTCTAACTCTAACTCTAACTATAACTCTAACTCTAACTCTAACTCTAACTCTAACTCTAACTCTAACTCTAACTCTAACTCTAACTCTAACTCTAACTCTAACTCTAACTCTAACTCTAACTCTAACTCTAACTCTAACTCTAACTCTAACTCTAACTCTAACTCTAACTCTAACTCTAACTCTAACTCTAACTCTAACTCTAACTCTAACTCTAACTCTAACTCTAACTTTAACTCTAACTCTAACTCTAACTCTAACTCTAACTCTAACTCTAACTCTAACTCTAACTCTAACTCTAACTCTAACTCTAACTCTAACTCTAACTCTAACTCTAACTCTAACTCTAACTCTAACTCTAACTCTAACTCTAACTCTAACTCTAACTCTAACTCTAACTCTAACTCTAACTCTAACTCTAACTCTAACTCTAACTCTAACTCTAACTCTAACTCTAACTCTAACTCTAACTCTAACTCTAACTCTTACTCTAACTCTAACTCTAACTCTAACTCTAACTCTAACTCTAACTCTAACTCTAACTCTAACTCTAACTCTAACTCTAACTCTAACTCTAACTCTAACTCTAACTCTAACTCTAACTCTAACTCTAACTCTAACTCTAACTCTAACTCTAACTCTAACTCTAACTCTAACTCTAACTCTAACTCTAACTCTAACTCTAACTCTAACTCTAACTCTAACTCTAACTCTAACTCTAACTCTAACTCTAACTCTAACTCTAACTCTAACTCTAACTCTAACTCTAACTCTAACTCTAACTCTAACTCTAACTCTAACTCTAACTCTAACTCTAACTCTAACTCTAACTCAAACTCAAGCTCAAGCTCAAACTCAAAATCTAAATCAAAATCAAAATAAAAATAAAAAATAATTTGGATAAAGCAATGATTTGGACAGGGATCCTAGCCATAGGATTAGAAAAAGGATGATAAAAAGGATTTGCACATGGATTGAGACAATGATAAGGGCTGTGATTAAAACAAGGATGGGTAAAAATTTTGTACAAGTGTTGGGACAGAGATTAGGATAATGAATTGGACATTGATGATAATAAGAATATGGATATGGATTAGGACAAGGAGTAGAATAAGCATAAGGAGAATTCAACAATATGAATACGAGTGAGTATAAGCTAAAGGAAGAGGAAACGGATACGGTTAAAAATGTGGTTAAATATAAATATACATTGGTACGTCAAATTATCTAGGGAGGTGTCCAGACCTCAGTCAACTTCATTCTGTTTTTTTCTTTTGACATACAGTGAACAAATTTCTTCTGAAAATTTTTTTCAAAAATGGGCTATACGTCAATTTTTCGGGGCATTGTTTGAAAATTTTCCATAAGGGTCAATTAGGCACCGAAGTTAGGGTTGTAACGAGTTCAATTTTTCTAAGGGTATATGGTATTCTAAAGGTATAGGTATATCTGATAAAATATTATTAAAAGTCACTGAACACAATACGAGTATTTAACCAAACGACATGATTGATATGAAAAACTCAAAACTGGTCCTTGAACAATTTTCTGGAAGTGAAGATTTTGTCTTATGACAATCTCCATAAAAGTTAGTCAGAGACAATTAATATCCCAGGAGACTCATAGTGATATTGAACAATGTACAAGGCACGTTTGTTAGATTATTTGAACCCGCGATGACAACTTTAAGGAATCATTTTCGAAATCTTTTTCTGAAAAGCGTCAAACTAAACCCAGTAAACGAGGTGCTTAGTGATTGAAATGTACTACAAACAGACTTCGTGATATTTTATTTGAAGTTACATCAAAAAATTGGCATGATTTGTATGAAAAATTTCAAAAAGATGCTCTTTAACATTGTTCTGAAAACGATATAGACGAGATAATGACAAATTTTTTCATACAAGGTTCTCCAAAGACAAATCTTATCTAAGGTGACTCATAACGAAATTCCACAATTATCATTTTTCCTGAACATTTTAACACTCTGCGACTACTTTTAAGGGGTTTTTTTGTAATCTTCTCTGATAAGAGCCAAATTAGACCCAGCAACGGAGTGCTAAGGAGTTTAAATGTCAAACAAAAACGTATTTTATAAAATTTTTTTACATTTCACTCCACATAATAAACATGACAAAGGTAAATATCGTTGAGTTTTCTTGAATTTTCTAAAGTAAGACTTTGATCGAATCGATGGCATAGCCATTCACATAAATCGATTTTGAATAGATATCAGACATGAACAGCTATGGGCACGGAGCAAGCTTCGGAGCCAGATGAGAGCAGTTGAGAGCAATTGAGAGTAATGGCTTATGTAGCAACACAAAACGGAACAACAAAGCAAAGACAAACTACAAACACAGAAACAATACTGAAGCTTTAAATGTAGTGGTGCCCATACCCGGACATCAACCTTAAAAAAGCCGCTATACACGTAATTTTTTTTATCTTCTCTACCAAAATCCGAAAAATTTTTATGTGTTAGATTGTATTTTTAATGAAAAAAAAACCCAACTTTCCACGTCATTTAGTTGCCAACAAAAGCGTTGCAAATGGGTTCATCTAAAACTGTATCCATGATGCAACCGGAAACGGACCTGAAAATATAATATTTCCCATATTAATGCTTCGTTTAACAAATCACATCAAAATGCAATAAAATCAAATAAAACATAGAAAGCATATAAAGAAAATCGAAAAAAAAGAAACCAAAAACCGCAAAAAAAATAAAACAAAAACAAAAAAAAAAGAAACCTAAAAATAGAAACCACATGAAAAACTCAAAGCAACACTAATTAAACAAGCAACACTGTTGCACTCAATATTTCCGCTTCGTTTGTCGCGCTAGCTTTTGTTATATCCTGTTATAAACAAGCATCGTTATCCTGCAGCAGCAAGTCAAACAAATGAAGATGAAATCTGAGAACAAAACCTGGTAAAAAATGTAGTGCGCTGGTGTGGGGAGAAAAACAGCGGGAGGAAATGTCAAAAACAAATGCAACAACAACAAAAAAAAATCAAAGCCAAAGCCAAGCTATTAACAAACCGTAGAATTAATGACACATATATACTACAACGTAGGATATAGGTATAGGATATAAAAGTATTCTAAGCTATGCATTACAACAAGGACGAAAAAAAAAAGGTTTTGTGTTAAAAAAGCAAAGGTTTTTCCAACTCAGCACACAGCGCATACATTGACACACGTCACAATGACGCAAATTGTCTACTTTTTGACAATTACTATTGTGCGTCACATTTTGTGCTTGATCTCAATTGTAACTTTCTTTTTTTTCCATCTAACTTTCCGTTACTTCGTATCTTTTACTCATTCCCCCCACCATTTTCTCATTCGTGTGAGAAATAAATCGCATTTCCTTTCATATATCCTGCGGCCATCTTTTGATTTGAATTATTGTCATTTGCTGTAGGCAGCAACATTGTTTGACTGACTGACTGCCTTTGCACACATTGATTTGGCTCGCAATTATTTCTGCCACACGTTGTGTTATTGTTGGAAATTAAGTTTGGTTTTTTTTTCTTTTTGCCTATTTAAATATTGCAGATGCAAATATTTTTCGAAATTAATGAGGTTGAGCGGAAATCATCTCCTGCGGCTATGTGTATAATTTGTATATTTTTACAAGACTTCAAATTATCCGGAGACAGAAATTACGAAAACTTTAATTTTTGATCTGTTAATTTCAATGTATCTTATAAAATTCCTCCTATTTAAATTGTAATGGGAGCCACACCCTCTTGTCTAATGCGCGTTTCGGTTTTCAAGTAGATGGATATCACCAAGTGACAACTCCATACTAAATTTTATTGTTGTGCGGAATTTAATTCCAAAGCTATTCGAGATCATAAACTTCAATTGTATGAGAAGTGCCACGCCCACTTTTCCGATAGTCACTCAATTTTGCCAGTCAAGGGACACAACTAAATAGTATGTTCTTACCGAGTTAAATTGATATGAGACTTATAGTTCGAGAGTTATGTCTTAAATTTGGGCTACTGAAAAATTGCCACACCCCTCGTCCAATGCCCATCGATTTTTAGCAGTGGAACGGCACATAAAAATTCGAATTCCTATGCTGTGTGGCCTATAATTCCAAAAATATTCGTTATCGCAGATTTGGGTTGCCTAGGAGGTGTCACGCCCTTTTTTCCTATGCCTGCCCCACTATGCCTACAACCATTGCGCAAATGCAAGCAATAAGTTGACAAAGCTTTATCTCATTCGGATGAACGAAATTGCAGCCCATACATTCAGAAAGAAAATGTGCGCCTACACCGCCACCTGTTGAGAATTTTTCGAATTTTCTTTTTTCTCCTAAGCCTTCGCGTAGCAATTACGAACAAACTCGCAGAAGGAAGTATCCTATTTGGTCCAGTCGTTTTCAGGTTTTAAGCATACGAACAAACCAAGATTAATTTTTATATATATATAAATAAGAATATAGATAGACATAAATATAAGGGGGGAGGGGGGTAACTCTCAGCATATTAATAGAGCTTTCCGCACATCATTTGTAGTTCTGTTGCCAATAGTGACAATATGAACTAAAGTACTAAATTTAAGTCTAATAAGACCCAAGACGTCTGATATATAAAATTTTCATTAATTTGTGGGTGGTAAAAGGGGGTGTGGCAAAAATTTTTGACTAAGAACCATGGTATGGGCAAGAAGAACACAACAAAGAAAACCCCAAGCAAATCGGACGCTCCGTTCTTGAGTTATGGAATTACAAACACAAATCACGACTTTATTTTTCATATAGAGTTAAAGGAAAATCTTTAAAATGCCATAACTCCGAAACCAAGTGTACGAGTATACTTCATATTAACCATATATAGACCATCTCCAACGTACCCTGAAATTTTAGTTGAAATCGATCGACCAGTTTTCACTGTTATTTGTGACATCAAAATGTACACTTCTTTTTACATATAGAGATATAATTATATAGCTCAATAAAAAAGAAGAGAATGTAGAAAATAAGAGAAGAGAAAATAAAAGTCTTTTTGTTCAATTTTCGTGAAAAAAAATCCACCGACTTTTATCGATCGCTGAACAAACTTATAAATTTCCAAAATACAAATTCATCGATATAAAGGTAATATAAGTCCAAGGGAGATATACCCAGGTTGTATTTGCTGCAAACGAATATTCAGTTGTCATCAACTAAAAAATTAATATTACATATCGCAAGCTATTTCGGTCATTGTTATTTATTATATTAATTATCTTTCTCCCTATGTCCGTCCGACTTCTTATGGATTCCACTCATCGCACCTCTATTGCTATCTCCTTCCAAGCATAAAGCAGATTAAAACTTTGCTTATGTAATAACAATTTGTCCAAAAAGTAACTCTGAACTATAAGCGTTGTGTTTATGCAACGAAAGGAAAAACAAGCTAAGTTTTCAGTTGGGAAAAACAAATTTTTCAATTGCTGCAATTTAAAAATCACTCGCGTTTATAACAAACGAAATTAATTTCCTGCAACTAAAAGACGCGTTTCTCGCAATTGAAACTTTTGCAAATAACGATTTCAAGCACGAAGTTCGTTTGCGGCAAACTGGCAATAAACGTTTTTTTTTTCCTTTGCGTATAGGGTCTAACCGGTTTTGATTATTTTCAATAAAAATCTTTTACTTTTTTCAAAAAATTTGGTCAAAATTTGTAAAAAAATTACGTAAAAAATTAATATAGGCTAAAGGGAGGTACCTCTACGGACTGACCGATTTCAATTATTTTTGAAATTTTTCTTAATTAGCTTAAACTAACCAAGCGTACAAAAATTTCATTATCATAGGAGCACTCCTTCTATATTTATCCAACTTTTGTATGGACTCAGTCTACTGTGCGGCGCGTCTGTAGTTGCCATGGCAAAAATCCATAAATTAGGTTTCGTATTGTTACTCCATCTACCATATTCTCCAGATTTAGCCCACAGCGATTATTTCCTATTTCCAAACCTGAAAAAATATCTCGAAAGTAGAGTAGACTGGGTACGGTTGAAGCATTTTAGGGTTTATCGTCCATTACATCGGGATTAGTTATGCGAGCGATGACGGAATTATATAAAATAAAAGCCCATATAGCTGTCTACTTATGGGCAATTTTTTTAAATCACTCTATAGTATTTAATGTGTAAAATAAAATTTAAAATAAAATGTAAACTGTTTCAACTGTTCTCATGTCAGGGTCGGTTGAAACAGTACCTGGGGTCAATTAAAACACATGCAAATAATACGAAATATAACAAATGAACCTGTTTTATTTATCATTTAATAATATTTTTCGACTCGTAATGACACAGCTGAATATCGAAAATATTTTTATTAACATTTAAGTCTTATTCACGATACTTATTATCTAACATTATTTTTAATCAACCTTCAAAGGTTAATATTATGTACAACTCAAATTATATGATAATCAGATGATGGTGACGACTATTTTTTTTAATGTTTGTGTACTACTTGTTATTATATTTCTTAAAATTCAACAGAAGTAATAATTAACTAGATTTTAGCACTCCAGCTAACATTGTTTCAACTGTCCTCAACCACCCTTCTAGGTATAAAATGGTTCCCAGTAAGTATGATAATAAATTCGAATAAAAATTAATCTTACAGCCATATACTATAAAATTCAATTAAAACAATATAAAACTATCGAAACTCTAATTTTAATAAAACCATAATAATTGCAAAAATGTACTTTTCCGTCAAAAAACACAATGGAGCCTCCTATACACGAGCACAGCGAGCGAAGAGCGACGTAACATGAATATTCGTGTTTCGACTTGTCGCCCGCTTCGTTCTCCCCTTGTACCACTCACCTCATCACCCACAATGAAGAGATATTAGCTTTGTTTCAATCGTCCCCTGTTTCAACCGTACCCAGTGCTACACCTATCGAATGAATAGGTGTAAAAAACACCTAGTTTGAGAACCTTGAAAGGAGACTATGTTGTGAAATATGTTTTTGTCGAACAAAATAGCTTTTATACAAAAAGTTACCGACTTATCAAATTGCCTTCGTATATAAAGGATATTTCCCATGAAGGGGACTACAAAAAAAAAAATTGATCCTATATAGATCCATTTCGTTTCGGATATAAATAACGCAGGTCTATAAAACCTTAACTTACGTGCAAAATTTTGGTTCTGTCCAAAATCCAGGAACAAAAAATCGGCAGTATTACTATTTGAATAAGATATATCCCATAAGAAGGAACAAATAGGATCCTTTGCAATGAAATTTTTGACCTTCTACGGAACTAATGATATCAAAATAAAGCATCGCAAAATCAAATTTTCAAATTTAAAAAAATCATTTTTGGCTTTATTACCATATCGTTGAATTTTTTTGTTGGCTTTGTTTCCTTTTCAAATGGAAATAAGGCTGAGAGACTACTCTGTCTCTCTATACTAGACTACTGATGAGTTGGTGTAACGGCCAACGAAACAGTCTGTATAGTCAAGCTGTATGATTAGCTCTATACAGAGCCGTTGTTGTTGTTGTTGGTTGTTGCCTTCTTTGTGTTCATGTTGTCTTGTTGTCAACATGCTTGGCCTGAAGCTCAAATTTATTTTCAATACGGAAATAAGGCTGACTTTGGAAAATTGGCCATATTGCCCGTATCAATTTAATATTCATTCTGAATTAAGATCAGAAAAATGGCGCAATGGGTTATTTATAAAAGTTTTTTTTTTTTGCTGGGTTTCATTTCCCAAATCATCATTGGGCGTGGACAATACAAAAAGGTTCAAAACTTTTAAAAAAACGTTATCATTAACTTCCGTGCATGCTTATAAAAAATAATTTTAATATCTGATCGAACACTAATGGTACTCCATACGTATTATTTGAAGAAAAGTTTTTAAAAAGTAAACTCAAGTCGCGTGTAGCACACAATTTTCAGCCTTTGCAGATTTTGTTTTCGTTTGAAAATCATGTTAGATTTATGGTTTAGACGAGACTTTGATTTAGAAAAAGGCCCTAAGAATTCTTTTTTGTAGAATTCCGAGTTCGCATTAAAAGATCGTTCAAGCTCCCTGCTGTTACCAAGACGTTACAGTGCCAGTTTGTCGCAAACGAACTTTGTTTGTCGAGTTGAAATCGTTATTTGTAAACGTTTCAATAGTTGTCATAATAATAGTCAGTTGCGAGAAACGCGTCATTTAGTTACAGGAAATTCATTGCGTTTTTCATAAACGCAAATGATTTTTAAATTACAGCAATTGAAAAATTTGTTTTTCCCAACTGAAAACTTAATTTGTTTTTCCCTTCATTATATAAACACAACGCTTATAGTTCAGAGTTACTTTTTTGTGAAAATTGCTTTCCCTTCATTATATAAGCACAACGCTTATAGTTCAGAGTAACTTTTTGGACAAATTATTACTAAATAAGTAAATTGGTAATTTGCTTAATATGCGGACGGAGGTAGCAACAGAGGTGTGATGAGTGCAATCCAAAAGAAGTCGGACATACATAGGGAGAAAGATAATTAATATGATAAATAAAAATGACCGAAATGGCTTGCGGTATACAGTGTTGGAAAAAATAATAGGGACGACATTTATTTTTCAGTTTTTCTTAAATTTTTATTTACATTCTTATATATAAAATTATGTTTATACATAAACATAAAGTTCTTCAATAGGACTAGCAAAAAGCAAAATAATATTTATCATATTCCATTTATTTAAAACAAAAAAATTTAATTCCAAAAAACAGCCTGGAAGAAATAATAGGGACGATTTAGTTTTTTTATAATTTTTTAATTTCATTCCATAAATTACCTTCGTATCTCAATAGTATATTACTATTTAGTAGATGCTCCCTTCATTTTAATTACCTCCTTGCATCTGCGTTGCATAGATCCAACAAGATTAGCACAGGTTTCCGGGGGTATGGAATACCACGCTTCCTGGATTGTTTACCACAAATCCTCTTTGTTTTTAGCCTTATGTGCCCCTATTTTGTTTTTAAGGAAACCCCACAAATGCTCAGTGGGATTTAAGTCCGGAGACTGGGAAGGCCAGTCTAGGATACGCACATCACTCTCCAGAAACCATGACTTAGCAAGTCTAGAGGAGTGCTTCGGTTCGTTATCCTGCATAAACTCCCAGGTAAGTGGCATTTCTTCCTCAGCAAATGGTAGCATTTGATTCTTAAGTATCTCTACGTAATCTACGGCGCACATTTTGTCTTTTATCCAAAAAATTGGACCGACGCCAGATGACGAAAAACAACCCCAAATCATTATGGAACCGCCACCATGCTTGACAGTCTTTTTTGTGTATCTGGAGTCAAATGCTTTCTTTTTTGGTCTTCGTACAAACATTTTACCGTCAGAGCCAAACAAATTTATCTTTGTTTCATCCGACCACAGGACGTTTTTCCAATTTTCCCGACTGAGGTTTTAGTTGGCGAATAATATCCTTTTTTTAATGTTTTGTTTACTCAGTAACGGTACTTTTCTTGAACTTCGAGCCTTGATTCCTGCTTCTATTAGTCTATTTCTTATTGTACGACTGGTTACTGGTGCACACAATTCATTTTTAATTTCACTTGATGACTTACAAGGTTTTTTTTTGACATTCTTACTATGCGCTGGTCCAAACGTCCTGATGTTTTCCGCGAGTTTCATGTTTTTTTTTGCGTGAATTGCATTAAAACTTTATTTCTGGAGCACTTTTATATTTTGCAATCTCACGAAATATTTTCCATTTTTTTTTAAACTAAGAATACATTTTCCAGCGAATTTTACAAAAACAAAACCGAAGAACATTTTCCAGCGAATTGTACAAAAACAAATGCATGCAAAGCCACTCGATGATGTCGATGCTGAAGCTGATTGTCCCGTTACTTGTGTGTCGAGTAATTTTTCATGCAATCATTGTTAGTGTACTTTATTACATATGATTTTATTGCATTGTAATTGTTTTTTGTCAAAAACAACAATGAGCAGCATTTTGTGTTTGTTTTTTAGTTTTTTTAAGCATTGGCCCGCGTTTAAAATTTTTTGGACCCCACTGGATTAGAAAGAAGATGAGAAATAAAGAAAGGTTGCCTTAGTTCGCCCATAAAAGCTACATGATATCGTTTTTACTTTTATTACTTTTGATTCTTCCGAGTTTTGAGCTTCTTAAATATCCTATAATTTAAGAATTTTTTTCATTTATTTTAAGTTTAATCCTTAGCGTAGTTCATAATTCCCAGAAAGCATGAAACCCTCGATGATGAACTCATTATTTGTTAAATAAATCTCACAACAATAACTCAAGCAAAGGCTTAACAGCTACATTTAAAGGATACACAATCCGGTAGCACAACTTAATACAATAATCCTTAAATTCTTCACACCAAAATAATACAACACTCCGCTAAGGATACTTCAACAAATGCTTTGGCTCTCAAGAAGTGTCAGTTGCCAAAAAATAAAGAAGAAAAAAAAAAACCAGCAACCAGTGCTGCCCATCTTAAGCTCAATCCAGCATTTATACACCCTATGACTTCTACGACTTTTCACTGGCATACCTTTGCCAGCGCGACGACTACTCAACGGGTATTAAATTCAAAGAATCGCATTAGCATGATGCGCTACTTGAACAGATGTCCTTGCATTATAAAATTCACAAAACTAAAAGCATTTCACTGACATAAACACACACACACGCATACGTGTTGACACCAACACAACAACAAGGTAAGCATTAGAAATATATAGACAAAAGGGGACTCAAGCAAAAACAACGCAAAACAACAAAAGCAAAAAATAAAACAAGAGAAGCCGTGAAGTGACAGTTGTTGCCGGTGGTAAAACCTGCCAGGACGAGGCTAGCGAATGTTGAATAATAATTTCTAATGCCAAGTGTCAGTGCAGATGCTCGACTTCCATCTAGCAATGGAGATATACTTTATCCTTTCGCCGTTTGACGCGTCGTCATCAGTGATGCATTCAAAATCACTTTTGCGCTTGGCTGGCGACTAGATTTGAGGTTTAAGAGCTGTACGATTTATGCTATAATTTATAAGGTTTTAACTCTTAAATTTAAATGAAAAAGCTAAAATTTCTCAAAAAAAAACAAAATAACTCATCTTGGACCACTTCATGCTAGGTTTCTCGCCGCTTTAAAATTCTATGCTAAACCAAGGCTTTTCAATTATTTTTTTTTCCTCCCAACTTGCTTTAACGCTACCACCCAATCAATAAATCTAACTTAAACCACAAAGCAAAAAATTAAATCCTTTTGCCGAGGGTGAATGAGAAAAAAAAAAACGGTCGTAATGAATAACAATTCATAAAATTTGTCATCGGCTTAGCGACTGCAAAAAAAAGAAACCCCGCCAGCCATGCCATTGTTGTCAAACATGTCAAGCAATTCGCACAAACATTTACTATGTTGCGCGGTAATGCTTTTTTTCCTTGTTCATTATCCTTGGCATTTGCCTATCTATCTATTCATGCGTTTCTATAAAGATTGGGTTGATAATGCGGTCGCTTTGTGTTTCGGAGGCTATCGTTTCGTTTCGGTTTTTTCTTTTTTTCTATTTTTTTAGAATACTAAGGATAACTCATTGATTTACATCATGAATGTTTGCACGTTTTTGCACTACTCTTGCTGTGCTCTATTTCATAATTTAATTCATGATAACTGATCATATTCAAAGTCTATCTCTGAGCGCAATTTTTACTTTAGTTAAAATGGAGTAGAGACTTGCATTGGGAACTCATGGACATAACTTGATAATATTGTCATGGAAATATAACCAAACTACACAAAAGAAAAAAAAAGGAGTTGGCTGTGTAAGGGACACACCAGTTGGAGTTTTACGTAATAAAGTATATTTATCCTTGTCCTCAATTAAAACTTTTACTTACTTTTATATTTGTCCAAATACTTGTTCTAATACATTACCTTACCCAGCTCTCAATTCTCTTGTTTGAATGTCCAAAACCTCTCTTCTCTTAAATTTTATTTATGTTTTTATTATGACTTTTATTATTATTTTTATTTCATTTACTTTTTCAATTACATTTTGATTTTTACTTTAATTTTAATTTTTTTGATTTTCAGTTTCATTTTCATTTTGGTTTTCTTTTTCTTTTGCATTTTCCTTTTCATTTTCATTTTAATTTTTACTTGAATTTGTATTTTAAAGTTTATTTTCGTTTTCTCTTATATGATTTTAATTTTTATTTTCATTAACTTTTTCATTTTTATTTTCATTTTCATTTTCATTTTCATTTGCATTATTATTTTTATTTTTCTGATTTTCAGTTTTATTTTCATTCTCATTCTCATTGTTATTTCAATTTCATTTTTCTGTTTTATTTTGATTTTTATCTTCACATTAATTTTCATTAGCATTTTCATTTCCATCCTTATTTTCATCTCATCTCATATCAGTGGCGGATCTACATACGGGCTGAAAGGGCTTTAGCCCCTCCCCCCTTG
>OX030952.1:16643113-16933113 GCA_943735915.1 Pherbina coryleti | reverse complement strand
AATGGTCTGCCTTCGGTGGTTGGTTTCCTCAATTCTCCGAAGACTTCCGGCAAACATAGAGTTGTTTACCATTCAGCATTAAAAGTTATCCGTTGCTCAAGTGGTACTCGTACAGTTGCGAGTTGCTCGGTTGGTCTGAAAAAACAGCCAACCATTTGCTTGGATGTGCTCCATCCGCGGACAACTTTTGTCAGGCTTTGCTTACTTTGAAAGACACAAACAATACATTTCTGCTTTGTTTCGGTCTCATAAGTGAAGATCAGTGGTGCTCACTACATGGTATCCCATAGCCCGCGGGCATCGTGTGTTGTTGAGCTTTTGGACACGAAGCAGCAATCGGCTCGCTGTGTTTGTATACTGCGTAAAAGTTTGTTTTTTCTGCTGTGCTTTAAATTTCAAGTCAGTATACTTTGAGCGCTCATATGGTGAGGTGTTGCTCGCCTTTTTATTTATAAATATCCGTAATTATATTGCAATGTTTCAGGAGAAGCATTAATACTTTTTTTTTAATGTAAAAAAACTTTTTAACAAAAAAAAAACCCGACTTCAAAATCACTACAAAGTAAAAAATAATTTTAAATAACTTTTCCCATTCATTTCTTGGTCATATTTTAAAAGCTATTTATACGTGTTATAATATTGGAAATCTTATCATTTTCATTTTTTCTATTATGTTTTATTATCATCAATATACTAATTGCTTTATGTACATAAAAGCTTTGAAGTCGGCGCTTATCTTACTATGTCGAAATCTTTTTATTTTAATTTTTTCTAATTTGTTTTATCATAAAAATATTATTAACTTTATGAATATAAAAGCTTCTTAGCGATTTTTTTCTTTCAATTGGCAATTTTTGAGTACGCTGAATGTAGCCAATGCGTTCCATGCATTATTTGTGCAGCTGTTACACACTATGTCATATTCAATATGAGCTTTACAAGCTCACCCAAACCAGTTTAGTGAGAATTTCAATGTGTACAAAGCTTTTAAAATTACTACAGTGTCACCAAGGCACCAAATAGTGCACGGATGGTAAAAGGTCATGATTGTGTGTCAAAGATGAGCGCCGACTTCAAAGCTTTTATGTTCATAAAGCAATTAATATATTGATAATAAAACAAAATAAAAAAAATAAAAAAATAAAAAATGATAAGATTTCCAATATTATAACACGTATAAATAGCTTTTAAAATATGACCAAAAAATGAATGGGAAAAGTTATTTAAAATTATTTTTTACTTTGTAGTGATTTTGAAGTCGGGTTTTTTTTTTTGTTAAAAAGTTTTTATTTCTTCCTTTTTAGATAATATGAAATATTTTATGCAATAGTATTTATTCTTGAGGAAAATTTTAAACATGAAACTTTGTTCTTAACAAATTTGATTTATTAATTCCTGAAAGTTTGTGGGGTATTTTCCATTTCTGCTTCTTTACAATTTGTAGTGCCACGCCCTTTCTCTGATCCCGCCTAATTTATTTACCGTACCATATAATGATTCTACCTACCCCTGTGCCAAATTTCAGTTTCCAAGTATCAATATTAACCGTAATATAGTACTTTCCTTAAAGTGACACATCCTGTGTACAATCCCGCTCACTTTTTAATGATTCTACCTACTTATCCACCTGCATACCAAATATTAATACGCTAGTGTCAATATTAACTAAGATATAGTATTTTGATAATATTGAAACGCCCCTTTGTTGAATAACGCCCACTTTTTTGGCCGTAATTTGCAGTAACTGTACCTACCCATGTACTACATTACAACATCCTAGTGTCAATATTATTCGATATATAGTATGTTTCTAATATTGCCACACCCATTTGTTGAATAACGCCCACTTCATTTACAGTGATTTTTAAAAATTGTACTCCTGTACTAAATTTCAGTACTCTTGTGTCAATACTATTCGAGATACAGTGTTTTTCCAATATTGCCACACCCCTTTGTCAAATAACGCCCACTTTATTAACTGTAATTTGTAATAACTATGCCTACCCATGTACTAAATTTCAGCGCCCTAGTGTCAATATTATTCGATATATAGTGTGTTTCTAATATTGCCACACCCCTTTGTCGAATAACGCCCACTTTCTTTACAGTAATTTTCAAAAATTGTGTCTACCCCTGTACTGAATTTCAGTACCCTAGTTTCAATACTATTTGAGATACAGTGTTTTTCCAATATTGCCACACCCCTTTGTCAAACAACGCCCACTTTATTGACTGTAATTTGTAATAGCTATGCCTACCGACGCACTGAATTTCAGCACCCTAGTGTCAATATTATTCGATATATAGTGTGTTTCTAATATTGCCACACCCCTTTGTCGAATAACGCCCACTTTATTTACAGTAGTTTTTTAAAATTGTGTCTACCCCTGTACTAAATTTCAGTACCCTAGTGTCAATACTATTTGAGATACAGTGTTTTTTTAATATGACCACACCCCTTTGTCAAATAACGCCCACTTTATTGATCGTAATTTGTAATAATTGTGTCTACCCCAGTGTTTTTACTTTAAATTTCAGTACCCTAGTGTTATATTCACTGAAATACAGTGTTTTTCTTATATTGACACGCCCCTTTGTCGAATATCGCCCACTTTTTTAAAAAAGGACCTCCGCGTTCATGGTATCTATCTGTTGACAAAAAATTACGGAAATCGGGCAAGTGCTTTAGGAGTTATCGATGTACATACATTTAAAAAAAAAAAAAAAAAAAAAAAAAAAAAAGCGCGGACAAACCAACGAAATTGAGAACCTCCTCCTTTTTGAAGTCGTTTAAAAATAGCGAAAAACAAATACAAAAATAAAAAAGAATTGATTATACTGTAAATCCAACACTCGACAAGAGTTCCTTGCACCAAATGTTGTGAGAGCTTTCAACATCTTCTTGTTTCAGTGTAAAGCTGTGCATTCGGAAAGTTCTCTTCGTTGTTGTTTGAACCGTGCATTGATCACCACTGGTGTAGGTCTATGACCTGTGATGATTTCGGAGACGTGTTTTGAAAAACCCCCTCTGTATTTCTTCAAGTATTTTCTTGCACCAATCGAAATGGGCATTTTTGTAAGAAACCGTCAAATTATGCAGTATCCAACGGGAACAAATCTTCCTGACGCCTTAAAGCTCATGTAAAATGGAATGTATGCCCCACTAATGCCCAAGTATGACTTTATCTCAGATATGTCACATACCGGTCTGCTTAAAACAATTCACGCACAGCATCGTTGTTTTCGGCCACAACAACCGTTCATGGACGACTTTCAAGAAATTTGAACTCATTGAATAAGCGTTTTACTGTCGCTGGGCGTGGTGCTTCATCAGAAAAAGTTATACTTAGTTGATCGATGCCAATCTTTTCTTGCCAATCCACGTCGAAAATCGCAGAAAATCATCACCCAAAAATGTTCACGTGCTTATTCCATTCTTTTGCTGAAATACAGTTTTCAAACCACTGTAGACAACATAATACACCAAAACGTTGTGAGTACGTTTATGCCAGAAAATGTCAGATTTTCAAATGGCAGTGAAAAAATTCGTCTGGTAATGCTTAGTGTTACCGAGGCGCAAGATTTTAGAGGCAGCCCTCGTAATGGACTGATTTTACATGAAATTTTTAATTAAATCATAAACTCTTGTATATTCTTGATACGAACATATTGATTACAAGTCAGTGGCCCAAGGCAGACAGTGACTTACAGTAATTCTGCCAAGTAATTGATTTTTATTGTTCTTCAATTTCATTTTCATAGCTTTTAATGTGTCAAAAACTGTCACTTAAGCTTATACTTGAAGCCCAAATGAAATCATAAGGCTTTCTTACCAAACAAGTGCCTAAAAATACAAACTTTCAATGCGGCCACAAACTATCATTCTAATCATTGGCTAACGAGCAATGGTGTCAAAAATGTGGGTTGTGCCTACTTACACCCGGTGGGTAGTGTCTGGTATCCGCTAAAAAAATATCATTCAACTTCGGTGAAAGATAACTTATAATCAAATTAAATGGCTAAAATTATAGTTTATGTCAAACAAGTTTTGTGCATCTAGTTGAAGCCGTAATAATAGGAGGGAGTGGGTCAAGCAGTTGTGGCTCTTCACACAATGCATTGAAATTTGCCGTTTTGGGAGCATGAATGACGGAATTTAGGCGTTGCTACTTTTAGTAACTATATAAGTAGACTATTTTAGCATTATTTTCAAGTAGTTTATAATAAATACTTGGAGTAGAGTTCAAAAATTTTACATTAATTGCGGGTTGAGAAAGATAGAACGTAAAAGTTTGGTGGATGTTGGATGGGATGGTATAAGTAAAAGTTTTCAAGTGAATGTTATTGTGGATTTTTTTTTTTGTTTTTATATTTGAATAGAATTATGAACACACATTTTTGTTTTTTAATGATAGTCTCAGCTTGTCACATCCTGTTATTTTCATCAGTCATCAACAATAACAGCAAAAAATCAAACAATGCAAAGTCATAACTTTTCATATCCTTTTTGCTTATAATGCAACAATGCTTAGCTTGTCATGTGTGGCGGCATTGCTATACAACAACGTTTTTGCGCCATTTCCGGCAGAACATGCTTTTCATTGCCACCCACATGTTTACCAGCTCATTAAGAAACACACTCACAAGCTTGCATTTAATTGCGTGCATGTAAATGTAGCTCAATTAAGCAATATTTATTGTTGCTTTTGTTGTTGTCACACACCTAAGCATACACACATGCACACAACAATTCGTCTTCATACCTTTAGAAAAAAAAAAAAAAAAAAAAAAAAAAAACGCAGGAAATGATGAGTAGCTTTATTATTAAGTTTCCTCGCCTACTAAAAGCAACAATGTGTGGTGTGTGTGTGTGTGTAAGTGTGTGTGTATGGGCTTGTTGTATATTTTTATTTAAATTTGAGCGTCTGTCTGTCTATTGAAAGCACTAATTTTATTTTGAGAAAATATTGTTAAAATATTTTTTATATTTTTTTATGTTTATCAAATATTTTCTGATCATCCTTTCTGGGCCTTATATTGTTGTTGTTGTTAACCCTAATGGTGCTAAATATGTTATTTTTATATATTTTAGTCAATCAGCTTTGTTGCCGCTATTGTTGCTGTGCAATTTAAAGAAAAAAAAAATATATAAAACATATATATATAGCCCCCCCCACATAGACTTTCAAACCCACACTCCAGACGAAACTCATACAAATAAATCGTTTTTCAATGCAAATTGCGGCATTTATGGCAAATTTTATGAGCCCCCCACGAAACTTATTTTTTATGTTGCGCCTCAAAGTATGCTTTCAGTTTTTCAAAAAAAAAAGCGCAAAAGGCCACCTAGTGTTGTTTACAGCTTTGCTGCTCTGCTGAAACAGGCAATTTGGTTACATTGTTGGCTTTTTTGTTTTTTTTTTTTGTTTGCTTTGTTGTTGTTTTGTTCTGCCACTTTTATTTGGCACTTGCTTTTTAACCCTTTTTGACTTATGACCTCAAAATGAGTATTTGACATAAACACACACATGCATAGAAATATGAGCTCTGTATTTTTATGGCCTAATTTTGAATGGCTTAGTGCATGGGAGGTGTTGAAAGTAGCCGGGCGCTTTATTTTTATTTTTTCATTTTTTTTTTCTTCCACGCCATTGAGTGACGCTCAAATGAAGTGATTTACGCTTCGTTTTTATGCTAAACGCAGCAGCGAGCTCACACCAGAAGTAATTGTGGCGCGATTTCCGCTTCCGCTGTTAATGGCTTGAGTGCTGGCCTGGCAAATGAAACTGAGAAAGGGTTAAATTTAGATTTTTTTTTTTTGCTACTTTTATGAGAAATGGAGACTTCCATAGTTTATTAAACATTTCGTTGGTATTTTTTTTTTTTTTTTTTTTTGTTTTTGCATTTTACATACGAAACTACAATCACTTATATGTATATCTTTGACAAGTTTTTGACCAATAATTATATTGGTAATTTTATTATCGGAGATGGTCAAATATATATTTTATCTATAAGAAAGCTACTATAAGAAAAACTGGCAAGAAAACTTATTTGAAATATTTTTTTTTTCAATTGAAATCAGTCATGAAACTCATCTTACGAATTGATTTTACAATGAACTTTTTTTCATTTGGTTGCTAATTTTGCTACGAATACATCAACTAGATGAAAAACTAGTTGATGTCAAACTGCAAAAAATCAAAACGTTTTGATGTGTGGCAATTGATTGATAAACTGATTAAAAACCTAGAAATGACACCTTAAATACCAACAGACGACTTATTTTCAACAACCAGCAACCAGTTTATCAACTAGTTTTGCGACTATTTGTTCGTCTATAGGATTATGTGCTATGGCGATATTTGTTATAAATGTGTATTGCTTTTTTTTATCAGAGTCGAAGTCGGTGCATTTTCTAAAACTACGACTCCAACTCCTTCACGCAAAAATTTGTACCGACTCCGACTCCGCAGCCCTGATTGAAACCATATTAAAGTGTTTTACTTACCCATCGTAATCAATCGAATATGATCTAATTTATTTCTAGTTGTTGATTTGTCTCTTTGTGACTCTCAGGAGTATTGAATAGTTTTTGTCTTTCGACTTCAACGACACATTTCGTTTAGCAGCAACGAAAGTCTTTACATTTTTTATCCAATCTTATCCATTCTTATCCATTCTTTATCCAAAAACTTTTTTAATTTATCCAAAAAGCGAGTCAATTTTGCACCAATAACGCATTTGCATAAATCGACTAAATAAACTTTTTTAAAATATCTTTCAAATATTTACTATTTGAAAATAAAACTATCGCATTCAAGAAAATTTATATAAAAATATTGAATTTGAAAAACAACTTATTTAAATTGAAGAGGAGGAAAAAGTAAGATAGAAAATATGAAGCAAAATATGCAGGTAAATAACAATCAGTGCAAGATATTCGTGAAAAAATATAGAGTCGTCACTCCACCCTACATAGTTTTTTTCATGCGATCACCCATCGCACTCGCAAATCATATTGGCCAAACATCCAGGCTATATTACCTTTGCAACAAAAACTAAACGAGAACTATAAGAAACATGCAACTGCAGGAAATAAACTGCAAGAACAGAGTGCGATACTATTGCTGCTTGTCGGTTATTTCAGCTGTATGGAATATGTGTGTGTAGGTGTGTGGTACAAATAAAATTGAAATACGGTTAAAAAACGAGTTGTTAAATAAAATTTATACTCAGGCGTTATTTCTCTTAGTGTAGTCTTGTCTCGGTCGACAAAATCAAGATCACTACCACTCTCATCATGGAGAGAAAAAAATCAAGCATTATATGCTTGAATCAAGCAAATAGACCATCAGTTTACACTCAAGCGTAAATTTCTCAATTCAAACATTATTTTGTTAAAATTGAGCAAATTTAAAACACATGATATTAAGAAAAAAATTTTAATCAAAAAACATTTGCTTAAAACACAAGAATATTTTTTCTATATTCAAGACTAATATTTGCTTAAAGTGAGAAAAAAAATTTGATTCAAGTAACAATTTGTTGAAAACTAAAGTAATTTAAGTTGTTAATTTAATTTAACTAATTATAATTTAATTTAATAAGCTTGATTTGAGAAATTAATCTTCCTTGAATGAAGAACAATTTGCTTGATTCAAATAAAGTATTTACTAAAAACTAGAATAATTTGCTTGATTGAAGTAAAAAATTTCTTAATATTAGAATGTTTTGCTTGATATTAGAAACTTAATTTTCAAATTATAATGAAAATCCTTCAGCAAAGATGTACACGTAACGAAAAAAAAAGTTTATCACCAGTTTGCCGCAAGCCAATTTCGTTTGTCGGGCTTGAAATCGTTATTTGCAAACGTTTCAACAATTGCCATAATAATTGTCAGTTCAGAGAAACGCGTCATTTAGTTGCAGGAAAATAATTTCGTTTGTCATAAACGCGAGTGATTTTTTCATTGCAGCAATTGAAAAAATTTGTTTTTCCCAAGTGAAAACCTCTTTGGGTTTTCCCTTCGATGTATAAACACAACGCTTATAGTTCAGAGTTACTTTTTGGACAAATTGTTATTATATAAGCTTATACATGTATAATTGGCTTATACACGCAGACGGAGATAGCAACAGAGGTGTTATGAGTACAATCCATAAGAAGACAGACGGACTTAGGAAGAAAAATAATTAATACAATTAATAATAATGACCGAAATAGCTTGCGGCTTATAGATATATATAAGACATATTTTTAAGTTGATGACAACTGATATTTGTTTGCTTGTAGGATGTAGGATAGCAAATCAAAAAAATCGACTCGAATATACTAAATATATTTTGTAGACACCGTTTTTTACAGTTTTTTTACTGTTTTTTCTCACACGTTTTTTTAAATAAAGTAACAGATAAGTCACTGCGCCTTCGAACCATGCCATAGTTTGTCAATCCATACCAGGTTAAACATGGTTTTATGTAAACATGTTGCGAATTATAAGCATGCCAATGGAAGTTGATGTAGGAAAAGTTGATTTGCTTGATTCAAGTAAACAATTTGCTGAAAACTAAAATAATTCTCTGCAATTACTTAAATTAAGAAAATATTTTCTTGATTCAAGTCTTGTTCTAAGTTCTAGAAACAAGTATTTTATTCTCGTTTCGTTTATTTTACTCACTTTCATTTTATTCACATTTAAATGCTCATTACAAATTTATTTTTCTTAATTTTAGTTTTTTGTGCTTGATTTGAACAAATGGTGTTTAATTTCAAAATTTTGTAGATAAAGCAAAATATTTGCTTAACCTTAAACTCATATATCGGGTCATATTGACCCGAGGCACTTTTCATTTAAACAAAAAAACATTAAAAATCAAAAATTGAAAAAAAAGGATTAACCAGTTTGTTTGTTGAACTTTTATCTTTGCAACCAGAATGAAAGAATCGTACATATATGACATACATATATGCATTGCAGAGACATTTTCATCTGGGTCAAAATGACTCGACATTTTCTACCATACGATTTTTATGAAGGATCAGTTTCTGTAGTTTTTATAAGCGCAGTACTGCGTAGGGTTTCAAAATGAACCAAATCAAACGAAAGTTTTTTGAACTCGAAACGCTGCAAAGCAAATGGTAACCAATTTCTTTCAAAGAACTAGTCATGTGGCCAGGGTACCATTTGAGACACGTAGAAGCGTCAATTCGGAGTGCTATACAACAATTTGTTTGCCAGAAGTGTTCAGTGAAATAAGGAAAACAAACAAGCGCGGAAGAATAATTCGTGATTAATACAACGCACTGTGTAACGAAACGGTCTGCTAAGGGGGAAAAAAGTCAAAATGGAATTTTATTTTTTTTCTTTTTTTTTTATGAGGATATGTTAACAAAAATCAAGAATAATAATAACGCTGACCTCGGGAATAATACTTTTTTTCCCTAATTCTTCATTTAAAAAAAAAAGCGGGTTTCAAAAATGGAAAAAAACTGGATAATTTTTATATTTCGGTAATGAAAAATGCTTAGAACGAAATAGTTCCTAAACTCGAAAGACGTTAAAAAAAGCCATGCATTATGACCAAAATATGTACTTTCTAGTGGAATTACATATAATTTCGTATCGTTAAGTTTTTTTCATGTAATAGGCTGTTGAAAATTACACTTGGTTAGCAAATCATGAAATTTAAAAAAAAATTTTTTTGAAAATTTACTTCATAATGTATTATACTCGTATAGGGGTGTATGGGGGTTTTTGCATTATCTGTAAATCTGTTTGTTTTTTGTGAGCCATGCCTGAAAGATTTAATACGAATGTATTGCCCTCTGATGATATGTAACAGAAAGTAGATAAAAGCTCTAGTTGTTAAAAATAGAAAGAGTTGTACTTTCAGTCACAAGTAAATTTCTAGAAAATTTCTCGACAATACACAGTGGTTCCACTTGTATGGGAGAGAGTGACATAAACAGTTACTGAGGGTATTGAATTGAAATTTTGGCTATTAGATCTTTGGCAGATATATATAATTTTCTAATAAAATGGGCGTGGTCGGACCACTTTTACGCCTACTTGATTGAAAGAATATTAATAATAAAAACAATTGAAGTAGCAGAAATGTATAAGTTTTTTATTCAGAGAAAAAACATAAATTTACTTAAGTGTCAATATTGAGTAAATAACAAAAAAATTATATTGAGAGAACAATAAATGAATTAATACCTGTTATGCTCACAAATCTAAAGAAAACTTAAAAAAATTCGATTTTTTCTTACAATAATTTTTTTCTACAACTCGAAAAAGTGGGTAAGAACTAATTAAATTTTTAATAAATCTGTATTCGTTGCTACATGGGGCATTTTTCTTGTGTGTTGGAGTCTAAACATTTTGATGTCTGAATTTTTTGCTTCCGCTGCTTCCTCAGACAGCTCTCCTATCCGTAAATAAAAATTGTATGTATACAAGGAGGTAGATGAAACCACAGATACGTGTTTAATAATTCTCTGGTGGTTTCGGGCGTGAAAACTTTGAATTTTTTATATTGATGTTGTACCCTGAAGACGTGGCTTGCAATAAAGCCATCTGTTTGCACCAAATTTCATAAATGTGCAATTCTGGTAAAATTACAACTGTAGAACGTGCCTGAAACAGGAAAAGGAAATTAATATGCAAACTATCTAGTCATCTAATTAAAAAAAAAAAAATTCTTAGGCCAAAAAAGGTTTAAAAGGTAATTTTTTTGCCTTTTTTTAAAGGTTTCAATTTTTTTTTTAAATATTAAAAAATTAAATTTTTACAAAATTCTAGTCCGGATTATAGAGGGATGCATAAAAAAGCCCCACACCAAATTTTAAGTTAATCGGTCAATTAGAACTTGAGATATCATGTCAAACGTGTTGGAAATAGGACGTGTTCGAGGAAACGCGTTTAAGGATTTGAGTAAAGTTACAGGCAGTCAAAGCCAAATAAATGAGCGCTGTACTTACATTTCGTTAATAGGTGATATAAAATATATAACAATGACCTGATGGATTTTTCCCCAGAGAATTGTTCGATTCACTAAGGCAGAACCACTTTACTCACTGAGTGGCCAAAAAAAAGCTATAACTCCATAAATAATAGAAATTTTAAAATTAATTCGGAGGATATGTTGATAAAGGTCTAATCTTTGAAAATATGCAAAAAAAACAGATTTTTTTGAAATTGTACACTAGGATACCCCCTTAATATGCTAAACTAGCAACATGGTGCAACTCTCATCGATTTACTTAAAAAGGGGAAAAATCTGGGAGAACCGGAGAACACCAATATAAAACCAAGACATTAATTTTTCATTTAAAACAAAAATCAGCTCTGAGAAAAGGTGGGTCCTGTACTATAGCTTCATATGAATTTAAACAAAACATAAATGGCTTATGACTTTGCGTTAATAATGATTGTAAGTACATTCACTTCAATTGTCAAACTGCAATAATTTCACATTGGAAGACCAAGTTTGCATCATTGATTTTTAATAAAATTTAGTGATTTTTTTTAATTTTGTCATATGAAGGGAACCACTGTGCAATAGTCAGAATCTTACAAACTTAAGTAGCTGAGTGGATCACATTCAAAGTCATGCAAAACCACTGATGAGTTGGTGTAGCGGTGTTGTTGTTGTTAGTTTTTATCTTCATTAACATACTTGGCCTCGAATTCAACAATTTATTTCCATATAATTGAATGAAAACGTCACATTTAATTTGGTCTTTATTTTTATTCCCGAAATATATGTACCAACCCTCGTATGCTTCATCATGACAAGAGGATCAACAAGAGGAAACTCTTTTGGAACTTTTCGTATTGGCAGCAGTGTGGGAACATTATTATCGCCTCGAGCATAGCATGTAATTAAATTTTACCGAAAAAAGACTAGTAGAGCTATTTTTGTTTTCGATTCGCCTTTAATTTATAATGAATTTGAAAATTGTGTCAAACTGACGCAAGGGACGCATATGGGTTTAATATTCGTATTAATAAAGACATGTTTTTTTTTCAATGTTAAAAACACATTGCAATTTATAATTGAAAATTATGTTTTTAATAAAATTGTTTTCATTTTTTTTCCATTTCATTGCAGCTAAATCGCGTCATTATCAGCTCAATGGCTTAAACAGCTGCAATAATAGCCAACAGCAGCAGCAGCAACAGCACCAACTACAACCACAGCAGCAACAACAACAATATTCACACCTTCAAAATGAACACAACAATGCATTAATTGTTGTTGGCCTAGGTGGACGCAATATTTATAATAATCCTTATACGCCGCCGCAATTACAGCGTACAACAACATCAGGCGCAACACCAGCAGGCACAGTAGCAGCAACAAGTGCTTTGCAACTGCAACAGCAACAGCTGATGCAACAACAACAACAAAAGCAGCAGCAACAAAACTACTACAAATCCATAAGCAGCACAGGTAGCAGCAGCGGCAATCAATACGATTACTCAGCAGCAAGCAGCAATTCAACTAATTACAGCAACAGCAACGAGCAACAACAGAGTGCAGCAGCGGCAGTAGCAGAGGCGGACAACGCTTTTCTGGTGCATAACGGTAAGTTTTAAAAAAAATTTTTTTTTTCTCAAGTATAAGCTATAAATTTGGGCTATAAATAATAATGAAAAAATTATGAATACCAGCAAATTTCTAACTGAACACCTGCAGGTGTGAAAGCAAATAAGTAGGCGGGAGGTGATGATAGGGTGGTTAAGTGCTGCCAGACTTGTTAACGTTAAAAGTCTATAATTTAAGGCCTCATAAATCTGCAGCTTTCAAGCATGTGGCCAATGTTGCAGAATAAGAAAAATTGTAATTGAAAAATTCCAGGATTTGCTGACTTGGCTGGCTAGAGCAGTAGAGGCTTTGTTGTTGCCAGGAATGTGAATCCAACTTTAATAAGATTAAACATATTTTTTTTGCCACTTAGCAAAAAATTATAAAAAAATAATAATAATAAAAAAAAAAAATCGAAACTACTTGCGTACTTCCATCGATAACAGGAAATGTGCTCAATTTCTACAAGAATCCTTGTTAGTTAAATAAGAAAAGAAAAAGAAGGAGTGAAATAAAAAACTCACAGCCACAATTGCCATAATTTAGCTGCAACCACAACAACAACAACAACAACAAAATATCAATCCCACGAGTGCAACAAAACTAATATAAAAAAGTAATAGTAAAAAAATAACAATGTGGGCAACTTCAGCTTGCAGGATAATGAAAAGCTTTAAAGCACGAGTGCAGCAGCAGCACAAATAGTACGGCAGTAGCAACAAGAGAAATTAAAAATAAAAATCACCACAACGCCAGGCACCAGATGAAGTTGTAGCAATGTACACGGAGAGAAAAAAATAAAGCTTTCTATGTTTGAATCAAGTAAAAAGGCCATCAGTTTACACCCAAGCGTACATTTCTCACTTCAAGCAAAATAATGCTTGAATTAAGAATAATTTTTCTCAATTCAAGAATTATTTTTATAGAATTAAGAACAATTTTTCTCAATTCAAGCATTATTTTGCTAGAATTGAGCAAATTTAAAACACATGATATTAAGCCAAAAAATGCTTAATTCAAGAAAAAAGTGCTGAAATTCAAGAATATTTTTGTAAAGATTAAGTCTAATATTTACTCAAATTGAAAAAATTTCCTTGATTCAAGTAAACAATTTGCTGAAAATTAGAATAATTTGCTTATTTTGAGAATTTTGTTTCCTTGAATTGAGAACAATATACTTCATTCAAGTAAACAAAAGTTTTCTCAATATTAGAATGCTATAATTTTTCTTTTTTCTTATAAGGGCTCGTTCATAAAATACGTTATCAATTTAGGGGGGCAGGGGCACTACGCTTGAAAAGCACTACGATGAGTAACGGAGAGGCTTGAAAGAGGCAGGGTTTTCCAATAAGAGGTGTTATTTTGGTATTCAAAGAAAAATGCCATTTTTTGAGATAAATGATCGGATGTTTATTTCATAATGAAGAGGAAAGTATGCCGTTAATAATGAAAAACAACATCAGCCAAATGGCCACCTCGACCACGCTTACAGGAAAATATCCTTTAGATGCAATTTTCCATAACCAAATCGCAAAGTGGCTGCCCTATGTCCTCGATAGCCTCACGAATTCCATCTTTGAAGGTCTTCAATCGATGCTAGGCTGTTGGCTTAGACCTTATCTTCCACGTGGCCCCAAAGGAAGAAGTCACAAGGTGTTAAATCACAAGATCTCGGTGGCCAATTGTGATCACCTCTTTGAGGGATAACACGATCCGGAAACTTTTCCCGTAAAAGATCAATGGTTTCGTTGCTTGTGTGGCACGTAGCGCCGTCTTGTTGAAAGTAAACGTTGTCCAGATCAATACCATCCAACTCCGACCATGAAAAATCATTAATCATCTTTCGATGGCGCAATCCATTCACCGTAACTGCTTATCCAACCTCGTTTTAGAAAAAGTAAGGTGCAATGACCCCGCCGGACCATAAACCGCACCAAACAGTCACACGTTGAGGATGGAGAGGCTTCTCAACAATAACTCTTGGGTTTTCCGAGCCCCAGATGCGACAATTTTGCTTGTTGACGTAGCCACCGAGGTGGAAATGGGCCTCATCAGTCAAGATGATTTTTCGATGGAATTCGGGATAATTTTCGTTTGAAATTTTAATAATTTCAATGCGTTGTTGAAGGGTGTATCGTTCTATTTTTAGTAATGGCGTAGTTTCTACTTGTCAAATGTAAAAGAATAAAAGCTTTAAAAGTGAGCGATTCACAATAACACCTCTTATTGGAAAACCCTGTACTAAGAAAGAGTAACGGAGAGGGGGAACGGTGGGCAAAAAAAGAGAAAAAATTGGTAACGTAGTTTATGAACGAGCCCTTAAGAGAAGAATTTGCTGGACCCAAATATAAATATAAATATTATGCTTTTTTATTTCAAATCAAACATAATTTTCTCAAATCAAGCACAAAAAACTTAAAGTAAGAAAAAATAAATTTAAAATGAGAATTTATTTCTAAAATTGAGTAAAATAAATGATTGAAACAAGAACAAAATACTTGCTTCTAGAACCTTGAACAAGACTTGAATCAAGAAAATATTTTCTTAATTTAAGCAATTGCAAACAATTATTCTAGTTTTCAGCAAATTGTTAACTTGAATCAAGCAAATTTTTCTCACATCAACTTATATTGGCATGCTTATAATTCACAACAAGTTTACATTGAAACACATTTAAGATGGTGCGGATTGACAAACTATGCCATGGTTCGAAGACGCAGTGTCTTATCTGTTACTTTACTTGGAAACATCTAAGCGTCTACAAGATATACTTTAGATAAATACTTATATAGTATATTTAGTATATTCGTTTTTTATGATCGATTATTCTACATCGTACATCTTTGCTGAAGGATTTTCATTATTGAAAATTTGAAAATTAAGTTTCTAATATCAAGCAAAACATTCTATTCTTAAGAAGACTTTTTACTTGAATCAAGCAAATTTTTCTCACTTTAACTTAGAATGGTATGCTTATAATTTCCAACATGTTTACATGAAAACATGTTTAAGATGGTGCGGATTAAAAAAACTATGGCATGGTTCGAAGGCGCAGTGTCTTATCTGTTACTTTACTTGGAAACATCTAAGTCCAAGTTTCCCAATTTAAAGACATTAAATTTGCATAAAGCAATTTCCACAGCATAAAATGTGACATTGAAAAAAAATCGGTTATTTGAGCTAATCCAGAAAAATTCCCTGGATGATATGTTCTACGGACCAACTGCTATTGAAAATTTCATTTTATCAGAAACTCTTGGAGTTGTTTCAGTTATTTTTTGCTGTCACACAGTGTTATTAAATGTTCTTTTTTCGTTTTTTTTTTTAGAAGCCTGTCTAAAAAATTCAAAACTTTTGACATAAAAAAGATAACTCAAAAAATCAAAGGAGATATTAAAATTAAATCTTGAAACTATAAGAAAAAAAAATATATTTTACAAAAAGAACAAACAAAAAAAAAAAAAAAATACATTAGACCGTCTCAAAAAATAAATTTCCCCGCACACCAGCTTATTTAAAGCATTATGGAAAGAAAGTTTTGAAAAAAATTTTTTTTTACCGAACGTAGGGGCCGCGTATTGACATATATCTTAAGAACTTCTGTATTAACTGTTCGATCTTAAAGTGTGATATGTATGTCCCTATTTGTATTTCTGGAACTCATTGACATCAGTTAACCCCTTATAGTACTGACCCACCAGACCTCAGGACCTCAATTCCTACCATCTTGAGGTACCATTTTGATTTCAGAAATGGAAAGTCCGTAAAAAATCATTAAACTTTTACCACAGAAATTTTTCGTTATTTCCACTAGAAATATTTAAAAATTTTTTTATTTTTCTGCAAAACGTATGGAAGTTTTTTAAATTTTTTGTCATATCGTACTATTTTCAAAAAGTATGCACCGAAAACGTTCTTAAACGAATCATATTTGCAAGAAAGTTTAAAAAAAAGAAAAAAAATTGTTTGATCAAAAGAAGTTTTTTTTTATCGAATGTAGGGGTTACCCATATACATTTTTCTTTCTAGCTCACTTGAAATCCTTGGATAAAAGGTCTCTCTGAGACAAAAACATAGACATATCATTCTCTAAAATCGAACAGTAAAGACCGAAGTTATGAAGAAATATGTCAATGCGATACCCCTACGTTCGGTAAAAAAAAAAATATTTGGTCAACCAATTTTTTTTTTTTTAAATTTTCTTCCAAATATGATTCGGATAAGAATATTTTCGGTGCATATTTTATAAAAATAATACGATATGAAAAAAATTTTTAAAAAATATTAAAAAAATATTTTTTTAAATATTTTTAGTGGAAATAGCGAAAAATTTCTTCAGTAAAAGTTTGATAATTTTTCTAAAATCAAAATGATACCTTAAGATGGTAGAAACTTAGGTCCGGTGGGTCAGTACATCAAGGGGTCAACTGAGGTCAATGTGTTTTAAAAAAAAATAGTTTATCTTGAGACAAAAACATAGATATATCATTTATTAAAAAAGAACTGTAAAAACCGAAGTTATGAAGAAATATCTCAATGCGGGACCCCTACGTTCGGTCAGAAAAATTTTTTTTCAATAGCCTTTTTCTTTCTCAATCTTTCAATAATGCTTCAGATTAGCTAGTGCCCGGCGACTTTTTTTTGCCTATAAGTGGAGACGGTCTAGTGTACATATAAGATATTTTTAAGGTACACTGAGAAAACTGAATGCCTTAAAATCAAAGAAAAAAAGTTATTGTGAAAATTTAACTAAAATATCTTTGCTACAAGGAAATGATCGTTGCACTAATGATTTATCCTTAGACTAAGCAAGCTTAGCATCTTCGAAGCAAAAGACTGAAGTTCTCTGAATCTAATTCAAAGAAAAAAATCTTTGCCGTAAAGATAAAATATTAACTACAACGATTTAATACTTTGCTAACAAGGGATTGAAAAAGGTACTTATGTAAACTTAACAACTTTTCTTTGTTTTTTGAAGATAAGCATCATTGTTTCAAAGAAAAAGTCTCTAACTTTAAAGAAATTTTTTCTACACAATCATATTTTTCTTAAAAACACACCCTTATAGTTCGCAGTTACTTTGTAGGCAATCTATCATATATAAGGCAGTTGCTAGTATGTACGGTTGGGCCATCTAGTGATTTCTTTTAAAATCATAGGTTATTTTTACACTGACAGCTGTTTCCCGCTCAAAATCCTGACATAAAGTCAGTATCATCCGTCATTTTAAACTTTCTTAGATAAAGCAAAATATTTATTTAATGTATGCATATTATTTCTCTCCGTGTAGCAAGGAACATAATAAAAACAACAACAACAAAAAGGCACAAGGATCAAGTTTAATAATAACAAAAACAACAACTACAAAACAACAACAACAACACAAACTTAAATCACGATTAAAAGTGTGATTATCCTGGCGGCGCTACAAATCGTTTTGCTTCTTGCAGCAAGCAACACTGGCATGCACTAAATTGCTGCTGCTGTTGTTGTTGTTGCTGCTGTTCTTTTTGTTATTCTTTTTGTTGTTTTTATTGTTGTTCTTGTTGTTATAACTGCTGTGCTCTCTCTCTTTCTTAGCACATTCTTAAATGGATTATGTAGTTATGCTGGCTGTTTTCATTTTAGTTTCTGTTGGTTTTTGTTTTTGCTGTTGTTTTTTTTTCCGTTTCTACATAATTGTTCTTGTTGTTGCCGCTTCTTCTTTGCTCGTGCTTGCTCGTTAAAATCGCGTGTCAAGATTCACGCGCAATCTTGGCAACCTCCTGCTCTTTCTCGTACACTTCGCTGCAATTGTTTATCCTTGCAAGTATGACATGTGTTGCTCCTGTACTTTGCTGTATTGTTTCTTAATGTTGTTGTTGTTTTTTGAGCTTCTCTGCCACAGCAATGACTTCATTGCATCATAAAAAACAACTTTTGTGCCATCATCTGATCTTCAATATAAATGATCCTTGTGGGACTTGCTGAATTGCTGCTGAGTTATTGTTATTCCTGCAATGTTCTTCTACTGTTCTTTAGTAATTGTTGTTGTTGTTGTTGGTGTTGTTGTTGGTGTTGTTGTTGTTGTTGTTGTTGGTGTTGTTGGTGTTGTTGTTGTTGTTTTTGCATTTATTATGTGTGTGCATATGTTGCTTACATGTTGTTAACCGCATATTTAAGACTATCTCGCTGTTTATGACCATCTTAAGCTGTATAAGCCAAGAAATCCCTAAGAAAACTTGTAAAAGGAATGGAATAAAATAGTTGACTTTTATAAATAAGCAAAACAAAATAAACTTGATTTTGGAAAATCTGTTCATCCATACTTGAAGAATAGCTGAATTAGAATAGAAGAATTATTAAAAACAAATAAGTTCCCTGTATCGTGAATACACCCGAGTGTACCCGTAGCTTTTGACTAGACAAAGTATTTTTCCCTTCTCCTTTTTCTTGCCCCAATACCTTCCTTTCACACAAAGTTGTCCTCATCCTTATCCTTATTCTTATATTTGCCTTTATAATTGTCCTAATTCTTTTCCAAATTCTTGTGTTAATCCCTGTCCAAATTCCTGACCCATTCCTTGTTCGAATACTGTTCCCATTACTTATCCTCATTCTCATATTTGCCCTTATAATTGGCCTAATTCTATTCAAAACTCTTGAGTTAAGTTCTGTCCAAATTCCTGACCCATCCCTAGTTCTAATTCTTTTCTTAATCCTTATCCTTGTTCTTCTATTTGTCCTTATAAGTGGTCTAATTCTTCTCCAAATTCTTGAGTTAATCCCTCTCCAAACTCCTGACCCATTCATTGTTCGCATTCTGTTCCTAATCCTTGTTCCACTTCTTTTTCTAATCTTTGTTCTAAATCTTGTCCTTAGTGTGTGCAAATTCTTGCTCTAATCCTTGACCCATTTCTTGTCCTTAACCTTCTTCCAATATTTTCCTTAATATTGTCTTAAGCGTTGCTAAATTTTTGTCCTTGTAATCTTTTCCAAGCTCTTGAATTAATTCCTATCCAAATTCCTGACCCATTCCTTAATCGAGTCATTTTCCTAATCATTATCCTAATTCTTATATTTGCCCTTATAATTGGCCTAATTCTTCTCCAAATTCTTGAGTTAATCCCTGTCCAAACTCCTGACCCATTCCTTGTTCGAATCCTGTACCTATTCCTAACCTTTTGCAAATCTCATCCTAAATATTGTCTTAAGCGTTGCTTAATCGTTGCCCTTGCCCGTGTTCCAATCCTTTTCGCAGTCCTCTTCCTTGTTCCAATTCTTTTCGTAGCCCTCTTCCAAATTCTTGTTTGAATTTTTGTCCTAGTTCTTGTTCAATTCCATGCTAAAATCTCATTCCTGACCTTAAACTTTCTCCAAATTCTTGTCGTCATCCTTTTTTCTGATCCTTATACTTTATACCTCATGACGCCACTACTTTTTTTTTATTTTTATCGTGTGACCAAAAATCTAAGCTTTACTGTCGTTCCATTAAATTCACCGTATCGCGAATAGTTATTGAGTAATAATTCCATGCAACGTTTCTTCATTGCTGTTGCATTTTTACTACATTAAGCGGTTGCCTTAGTGGTGTCTTGGCTCCAATATTTTCTTTTTTATTTTTGTAATGGTCATGGAACCATTTTTGTCAGCGTAGAATACAATTTTGCGCAGCACTTCCAGTCAGCGAGTAATAATTCTATGCAACGATACTGCATTTTTGTTGCATAAGTTACTAACTACGCGTCCTGACGACGTTATAACTTATTTCTGACTTTTGTCGTAAGGCCAAGTATAAATCCTTCATTTCTGGTTTATAACATTTACCGCTACCGCATAATCTCATTGAGTAATAATTCCATGCAACGCTGTTGCATGATTGTGTTGTTTTCAGTTAGTGGCGGCTGTCTCAGCGGTCTCACGAGGTCATGAATATTTTATTTATTTTTGTTTTAACGGCTAAAGACCAGCCTTTGCTGTCGTTTGATATTTTTAAATTAAATCCATTGGCCTAGCGAGTAATAATTCCATGCAACAAATTTGCAGTTTCGTTACTTAAGCAGCTCTTTTCTCGTAACGATAACGTTCTTTAATTTTTTTTTTGTTTTTATTTTTGTTTTAAGTTCAAATAATTAACCTTTACTGTGGTATCATAACTTTTTTTTTATCATAGAAACTATACTCAACGAGTAAAAATTCTATGCAACGCCCATGCATTTTTGAAAAATGCCATTTTCCAACTTTTTTTTTTGGAAACCGACGAGGTAAAACGAAACGTTGTCACCTCAAAACATAAATGAATTTTTATTTTTCCAAGTACATGTATTCGTATATTAATCATAAACGATCATGGCATCTATATTCATATCATAGTATGTATATGCAACGCCCATGCATTTATGGAAAATGCTCTATTACAACTTTTTTTGGAAACCAGTGAGGTAAAACGAAACATTGTCACATCAAAATATAAATTATTTTTTATTTTTTTCAAATATATTCGTATATTAATCATAAAAGGCTATGGACAGAGAGTGCTCTGGGAGCGTTGAGAGCAAGAATTAAGAGCAAAGAGGCTTATGTAGCAACACAAAACGCAACAACAAATCAAAGACAAAATGTAGCTTTAAATGTAGTGGTGCCCATACACGATCATAAACTATAATTGCACCTACATATATTCTATGCAACGCCCATGCATTTTTGGAAAATACTCAATTTTAACTTTTTTTGGAAAGCAATGAGGTAAAACGAAACGTCACATTAAAACATAAATGAGTTTTTATTATTCCACACATATTCGGATATTAATCATAAGCGACACTTTTTTGTTTATAAATGTTTCATAAATGTGTCATAAATGAAAGAACAGGTGAACTTATACTACAGAGGAGCACATAAGTTGAATCCACAGTAATGACATAATACGAGTATACACGAGTATACCTTGCACATAGGGTATTTTGAGTACAACTTTGTTACTCCGTTTGTAATTATCGTAAGAAGGCGTGACAGAGATAGAAAAAGTATTCTTGATCACCATTGCCACCTGAACTAACTAGCTAACTAACTAACAATCTGTTCAGCCAAAACTTTTGTTATAAAATTGATTATTTTAACTTATTTATAATAAATTAACATCAAGTTCGAAAATAAGCCAAATCGGATAGTTCCACGCCTATAGTCCAAACAAAATGACGTCATCAACACGCTAAAATCTAAAAATTCCAAAAAATTAATCTTAAAACTTGCACATAAGCATTTACATACTCCAATTATGCAAATTTGACAAATAAATTTGAAATTCATAAAAATCGAATGAAAACCACGCCTACCTCCCACACACAGAAAAGTCATCAAAACAGTTAATCTCTTAAAGTTCACAAAAACTACTTAAATGTTCTAAAGTTTGGCATATCAGCTTTGGTTTTATATATTTTAAATTCTAAAATTTGACAAAAGCGAACTACGCCCACTTTTCATACAAAGTGACGTCATCAATATAGCAAAACCATCCTTAAATCCACAAAAACTAATGTAAGAACTAGATTCTTTGCGCTTTTACTTTTGAAACATTATTTGAGATGCTTTAACCTTTGATACATATTTGGAATTTAAAATTGTTTAACATCGAAATAAATCCATACCCATCACTCCTACAAAGTGACGTCATCAAACGGTGAAATCTCTAAAACTCCTACAAAAATTAAATGGAATGACCTAAAATTTTCCGCATAAGCTTTGATCTTAAATATGCAATTTTAGTTAAAAATTTGGCAAAATCAAATGAAAACCACGCCCACTTCACATACAGAGTGACGGCATCAAAAAATCAAGAACTTCCCAAAACACACAGAATCTGTTTAAATAAAAGACATGTCATAATTTTTTGCGCATTAAAGTTTATTTTGCTTACAAATATTTACTCCTATCCCATATGCATTTTCTGTACCCACCCCCCGCCCCCCATGCTATAGAAACTGTCCCTTAACTGATCCTTTAACTTAAATAAATATAACCGACTGACTGCCTGCATTCAAGCATGTAACAGTCATTCAATTAAAAATGCTTAAACAATTGACAGCACTACCCTTGCAACAACAAGTAGAACAGCACCAACAACAACAACAACAACAATAATATCGATACTTAAATCCTGTTCCTTTCGACTCCATGGTGAATTTATTCAAGCATAGTTAATTTATAGAAAACATGTCGCAAACGCTCCCCTGAGATATCGCATAGAGCCAAAAATGTTCGCAATAGCTGGCCTAGAAGACCAACACAAGCAACGCCATACATTATACTACCCCTCCTCTCGCATGCTCCCCTTGCAATACCAATATTTATGCAGTCATTCGAAATTATCCCAATTTTGAATCTTGGGAATTATTGGCCATAGAGCGCATCTAGGCAGCAGGCAGAGAGAGAAAGAAAATGTTGCAAAATTCTAATCAAGAGTGGACCAATGCCCACAACAACAACAACAACATGCTAGGCAACAATGTTTCTACATGGTCCTTTAAATAGGCTTAGCCGGAATTCCAACAACGCAGTGATGTTGTTGTTGTTTTTGTAAATTATTAGAAGATGTGAAGAAAATTTTCAAGGCTTAAGCATAAGTTTTTATTTACATAGACATTTATGTGTGCAGGCGGGGAGAAAGAGAGTGGGCGAAGTTTGGGCATGATTAAGCGCTTGATTTTGTTGAATGTCCTGCCAAAAAAGGATTATTTATTCTACAACAAAAGCAAACAATCTATATTTTGACATAAGTTAAGTTCATCAAATGGCAAAATGAAAAGGAAACTCAAGTCAATTGAGTCGCTTTTATGGAGTGGGTAGGCGGGAGGAGGAGGGTTGTGATTTTTGGACTCATTGTTTTTGTTGTTTTTATTCTGAGCTGGCGCCCACGACTGGCCGTCCGATGGGTCAGCAGTGATAAGCGTTGTCGTTGTCGCTTTTGTTTTTATTTTTCTTTCATTTTAGTTTTATTTTATATTTTATTTTAATGCTTTGCACATACACATACACACACACACACATTCACACGCACTCACACGAAAACACACGCATCCACATTCACGCAGTTTCACTCACACCCACTTTGTCTCATTTGGCTAGAGCCACAGTCCTGTGTGCTTTAAGGGGGAATGCGTGCTTGTTGGCGCGCACCCCTTTTTTGCACTTGGTCAAAAGTGAACATATGCATTACCATCAGTTGTTGTTGTTGTAGTTGTTGTTTTATTTACACAGGCGTGCGTCCAGCAAAATCACAGCTTAAAGTCATTGGAATTTCTTTTATTTTGAGTTTGTTTTTATTTTACTTTTGCCATTTCTTTATTTTTTTTTTTTTGCTTTTGCTGCGTTAATGTTTTGCAAATAGACAACAAATGAAAATATTGCAAATCCTTTGCCAAGCTTTACTTAAATCCCTGCGCAAAGTATGTCCTTTTGGTTATATTGGAAGAACGAAAAAAAAAAACAAAAGGAAAAAATCCTCCTTCTCCATAATCAAGCAATGATTTGAAAAATACTTGATTTGTAAAAATTTTGAGGGAGTGAGTACAGCAAGGGTCAGCTGGCAAGGGTCCTTTAAAAATCCATCCTAAGCTTAGGCTATATTTGTATGTTTGGATTCACTTTAATGACTTCATTAGAAGTTGTTTTTATTTCTTGTGTATTATTTTTTTTTGTGTTTTCTTTAAACCCTTTGTTTTTGGTTCAAAAGCTTTTTATTCAATTAAAGCTCTTCAAAATTTAAGCGTATTAGACTTGGTCTAGTGAAGTCCTTGAGCTCATTAGAGCATAAGCTACAAAAAAAAAGCTTAAGCAACCGTTACTAGGTTTGATGATGTTTAAAAAAACTATCAAAGTCCTAAATGCACCCACAAAAAAAAAAAAAAAATAGAGATTTAAGTCACGTTAGTTGCTCAATAAGCTTTTTAAGTAGTTGTGTCTAGTATTTAAAAAAAAAATTCAGTTTTCATGAGAATTATTTCCGATTTCCAATATTGCTTCCATAAGTTTAAAATTTTAATTAAATATTATTTTTTTTTAATTGTTTTTTTTTTTGTCTTAATTAGTTTAAAGCAGTGGTTTTCACATGCATACTACTTCAATTTTCAACTTTGGTACTTGTGTTAGTAGCTCTCTCACTCTCTACACTGACAAAAATTGTTGTGTAGGTATTAATCAAGAATTGTCATCATCATTACCTTTATCAGTATAATTATCATTATCACTATCATTATCATTGTCACTATCATCATCATTATTATTATTATAAACATAAAATTTCGAAATACTTTAGGATAATACACTGAATAAAATTAAAACGAATTGTTATTGAAGTGAATCAAGGACTAGTTTGATGTATTTCCAAACGATTACATATATTGAAAAAAATTAATTGCCATGCATGCATGATGAATTGTTGTTTATGTTTAAATTTCATAGTCTTCTAGATTGGTAACAATAAATTTTTTAGAATAATTCGTCTTCACAACTCATTTTATTCAAATTAAGTTTGAAATTTTAATTGCATTGAAATAAAATTCGATACGAAATTAATGTGAAAACAAATGTTTTTCCATAAAAATTTGGCATCACTTTTACTTTCCTAATGAATTCGCCACCAGTTATCTAGCTTAGAAGTTTGCCGCACTGTGAGCGGCAAACTAAAAATAGAAAAATAGTCCATTTTGGCGTTGAGTGGCGAGCTTTCCTTCTGTTCACTTTCTGCGGATCGTTTATGTGAAACGTTCTTTGTGTGTATGTTCTGTGGCCGATAAATACACACAAAAATTCGTTTGTCTCTGCCCTGCGGGAAAATCGGGTCAAATTGCCCTTTTGTCACCACTGTTGTGCCAGAGACAACAGAACTATTGAAAATAGCTGTAGAAAGCAAGTGTAAACATTGTCACCCCAAGAATGATAGAAACAAGATTACGCGTTCCGCAGTCCCTTTATCTAATGTTCTCTTTCTCAACTTAAACCATGACGTCACACAGTAATTTTGCTTGACAAAAACGTATGGAAATGTGCGATCTCTTAGGCAAATTGAGGAAATTGAAAATAAATTCTTTCGAAAAAGTAAAGTAAAAATATCTACTCTTCTGTATAAATATATGAATATTTTCGTATACGAAAAATATGAATTTTTTAAACTTTTAAGATTTTTATCTTCTAAACTATTAGAGACTGACAAAATTTTATTAT
This sequence comes from Pherbina coryleti, assembly GCA_943735915.1. Lineage (NCBI taxonomy): Eukaryota > Metazoa > Arthropoda > Insecta > Diptera > Sciomyzidae > Pherbina > Pherbina coryleti. The sequence continues at coordinate 16,907,316 of OX030952.1, read as the reverse complement.
ACCAATGGGTTAAGGAGGTCCATATACATATTGTAAAAATAAGAAAAACTAGTAAGAAATGATCTTCGACTGGGCCGAAGTTAAAATACCCCCACGGCCGAACCAAAGTATATTCAAAGTCTTAAGTAATCAATAAAATGTTTATCTGTAAAAACGTTTTCGTTATATTTTTAACAGAAAATATTCGCTTTTGTTTTTTGATAAAATGGCTTTGTATGGGAGGAGGGCGTGGTTTTTACCCACTTTGGTTGAATTCCATACACATAGTACACGTTATATATCAAAGTTCATATGCAAAATTTCAAGTCCATACATTTTAGAGAAATTTTACCTTTTTGATAAAGTCACTTTGTATGGGAGGTAGGCGTGGTTTTCATCCGATTTGATTGAATTTCATACTTAGAGTGTATTTTGAACATCAAAACTCATATGCAAAATTTCAAGTCCATATATTAATTTTTGTTGAATTCGAAGAGATTTTACCGTTTTGATAAAGTCGCTTTGTATGGGAGGTAGGCGTGGTTTTCATCCGATTTGGCTCATTTACGAACTTGACCTTCATTTTTTAGATAAAAAATTAAATATAGAATTTCGTGATGATAGCTTTAAAATTACGGCTGCAATCGTGATCACAGACAGACGGACAGACGGACAGACAGACGGACATGGCTAAATCAACTCGGGTGGTGATGCTGATCAATAATATATATACTTTTCTATACCTACCACGCCTCCTTATGGGCGTTACAAACGGAGTGACAAAATTAATATACCCCCATTTACGTTTTTTAAACGTGGGGGTATAAAAATATTTAGACGTGGGTGTGGGAGTAAAATCATTCCAAAGTCTGACAATACCGTTAGTGACGTCATGCTCTCTCTCTCTCTCTCTCTCTCTCTCTCTCTCTCATTTGCGGAACGCGTAATCTGGTTTCTATCATTCTTCTTGTCACCCAAGCGTATACATCAGTGTTGCCAGAGAGACGAACTGAAATTTACCACTTTTTGTGAAAAAATTTACCACTTTCGGAGAAAATTTACCTTTTCCCGAAATAAAAAATAAATAAAAAAATTGGTAAGTGATTATTGTAAGTCATTGTCAAAGAACTAAGATATAAGGAAGTGATGTAATTGCACAAAAGTGTGGTCTTATTCGTGTTAGTTGACACAAATACATAAACATTCACAAAGGGCCGTATTCAGTTGCATCGAAAAAGAAGGCTCAAATTGTTTCTGATTAGAATAACATAAAATATTTTTTTTGGATTTTACGGTATTAATAAAACGTTTGATAATTAAAGACCTAATATATTAAAAGAAAATTGTATTGTAATACAGAATTATTTTACTCAGGGCCGTATTCGGTAAGATCGTTAAAGAAGGTCCAAATGGTTTCTAATTGGAATCACATATACAATAGATTCTGAGTTCAATTTACTGATTTTGGAGCTAATTTAATTATATAATATAAAAATAATTAAATTATTATAAATTGAGGTTTTTAAATATATGATAATATAGTTTTGTTTTTTATTATATTTCCGCACCACCTATTTTGTCTTTTTTTTTGATATTTCATTGGGTAATAATAATATAATAATATAATATAATATAATATAATTTGAGATCCAAAATATGCGGAAATCTGAAAAAATTAAAAATAACAATTATATATCATAAACTTTGCTGAGGACAAAAGCGCCCCAAAAGTGTGTTAAAGAGTGAAAAAATAATGCGCCCCTGAAGCAGTGATTGCGTTTTGACAACTGTGGTCGCATCAAATTGGCGCGACTATTTTTTTTTTTACTGAGAAGACTTGTGAACAGCTGACGATCGCTCAGAAATGTCAAAAATACACACTCTGTCTCGCTCACTCAATTTACGAAATTGGCCACAGTTCAAGTACACTGTATGTGTAGACAACACTACTTCCTTATATTTTAGTTCTTTGGTCATCGTCATCATTTTTTTGCTAGTATACATATATTTATCTCTCATTACAAGTAGAGTATACGGTCAACAAATACAAGAGTTGACCGTCAACTCTTGACGTGTATAAACCGGGGTTTGCCAGCTATTTTGTTTTGCTATTTTTGAATTTAATTCACTTTTTCACAACTAGAGATGGATAATTCAATTTATTTTTTTTGTTCCACACAGGATGATTCACAAAAATGTTAAACTGCTTGTGAATATGATCAGAGAGGGTACAGTGCTGCCAGTAACTCAAAAAATCAACAAGTCTAAAAGAATTATTATTTTCGCAAAATTTACCACTTTTGGTCAAAAATTACCTTTTTTACCTCTGCCCAGTGTTGCCAGAATGGCAGTTTTGCCTGCAAATGGCAGTTTTTTTAACTCTGAGCAGTTTGGCAGTTAAAAAGACAATAATGCAGTTTTTCCATTATTTATGCAGTTTTTTAAGGTAAAATGCAGTTTTTATGAAAATATAAAATCTTTTGTAGTCATCATAAATTCTCTTTTCCAAAACATTCATTATGGTTCAATTACTTTTTTAAAGCAGCCTTGGTTTAAACTTCAACATCAGTTTTAAAAGCTCCCTGTTTTATACTTCAGTAGCATCTTTAAAAGCAGCCCTGCTTTAAACCATAAAACGTGAAGTGATAACGAATTTTCAATATAAATTCAACTAGCTGTCGACTTTAATATCGACTTTTTGTTTTGTAAAAAATCAAGAAAAAAAAAATTGGATGAAAATTTAATGTGTAGTTGAATTTGCATTGATAATTCATTAAAACTTCATGTTTTATGGCATAAATTCTGAACACATCAAGAGCACATCTGCATTTTATATCGTTAGAAAGGTAATGGAACGTAAAATAAATGAAAATAATGAAAATGAAAAAAAAAATTAGGGCACCTGTCGCTGGCATTTTAAATAGTTTTATATTTTTCCCTTATAGTAGATGTAGTAACCTTTTCAGTCATATTCTATTTGCGAAATTCGGATTTAAATTGACTGAGCTAGCTATGTTGTTTCAAAGTAGACCCCATTTTGGCCGCGAAAAATGATTCTAAAAATTTATAACTTTGGTTTTCTAATCAAGATAACCCAATCCAAGAAAAAGCCAAATCAGAGATGGTCAGTGCAACTGACATTACACTTCAATGTGAAATAGGGGATATGTAAAAAAACATTAATTAAAATCACCTGAATTACTTCTATTAAAAATGATCTCATATGTGAATAAAATACACGAATCTTTTTATATATTAAATACAACCATACATTTTTTATGTTTTTTTTATAATTTTATATACAAATGACATTTTTAGAATGGCAGTTTTTGTGTCCAAAATGCAGTTTTTATTTGCAGATTTAGCAGTTTTTTGAAAAAAAAGCTGGCAACACTGCTTCTGCCTAAAAAAAGAGTCAAAAATTACCTCAATTAGGAAAATTTACCTCAATCTGGCAACACTGGTATACATTCCAATTTTCTACGAACGTGTTGCTTCATTATGAGAGAGAGAAACGATTCAGTACTGGCTTGACACTTGCTTAAGAGCCCGAACAGAATCAAATATCGTTGCGACCGCCGATCCTCTCTGGTCGTATATCGCAGAGAATGTGTCCAGAATGATGCGATTGCGACTGACGATTCAAAGTTGCTTTTATTTGGTATTTTTTTTATTTATTTTTTCTATTTCATTTCAATGTATTGGTCTCTTCAATTGTGTGAATACAACACACACAAAGAAGAAACGTCAAGACATAATAAAAACTAAGGAAATGTCTTTGAACATATCCCATTTCTAGCAAAAATATGGCAACACTAATGACACTCAGAGAGAGAATCGTCGGTCGCAAGAGAAGAAATAGAATAGATTCTAATTGTGCGATTTATCGTTGCGGAAAAAGAGCTGCGTTTTTTTCTACATTTTGCATGTATTTTCCAACAACAAAGATCGGAGGTCGCAACGATTTTTGATTCTGTTCAGGCTCTAAAGCATACGTAACGTTTGCGTGGCGTGCTTAATTTGTATATTGCGCATTGGTAGTGAGAATAAAAGGTTAAAAGCGTAATTAAATTATAAAGAAGGTGAATAATACACCAATAATGAATAGGAGATATTTAAAATACAAAATAAATAAATAAATGCAGATTTAAAAGAGACTATTAAAATGGGAAGATAGCACCGCATTAATTTGCACGTCACTCCAGAGCGAGAAGAAGAAGAAGAAAAAGAAGAAGAGGCAGAGGGAGAGTAAATAGAAGAATGTCTAGCGGATTTTGTTTCGTCTAAGTCAAGTTTGTTTGAAAAGTCTCTAAGAATTTCATTTTTTTAAGACTAAATATGTTTCTGTTTTTATGTGAAGTGTAGATTTGAAAGTTTTTGCCTTATTTCATTATATTACTTTATTATTAGACTGAACATGTGATTTTAGTTCAAAATATTTTGTGACAAAAAAAAAAAATTTTTAATATTTTTCTAACAAGCATCAAATCTTTTATTTTTACGATTTACTCATAGCAATGCCTTAAGTACTAGTGATTAACTACAGCAAATGTACCCAATTAGTCCCGCTAGATGTACTCATTCACTATTTCAAGCGGCGACTGGCACTTTCTTGAACATACGCTCATACAAAATGTCAATAGAAGAATGCGTTGTGGGGGATATAATGTGTCACTAGAACTGGTGACAGAGGAACCAATGGAAGAGGGACTCTTACACTGGTCGCATTTCCTGAAGGGTGTTTATATTCTTCGTTTTCTCTTTTTTTTTTTCTCTCTTCCTTCGCTCATATGCGAACGTAACCGAACTCATGCCGCAGTTTAGAGAATGAAAAAAATATAACGAAACGTTATGCGAGTCTTCTACGTTGATATGAACCCACAATGGGTGAAATACATCATAGATCATATCATCTGTTCAAAGCAGGTAGATTTCTATCAGAAATATTTACTTCTTCTCCCTACTCTAATTCATTAAAAAAAAAATTATCAAAACCATTTGCGAAACTGCCTAGGCCTATAAAAATCTTCATTTTATTTATATATCTTCTTATATATGTTTTCATCGATTCCATCCCACGATGTAATCTATAAAAGCTATTTCTTCAAATCTATGGACTAGCCTTATGAATCATAATGTTAAATACCTACAAGAAAAATTGCGTATAAAAAAAATTCTTGAAAATACTGAAGGTGGTCAGTGAATCCTCATTTATCAAATCGGTTGGATTAATTCACCACATCAAAACTAATTTCAACATATTAGAATCTACTTCGATCTAAATGGCAATTGGTGTGGTGAAGTCATTTGCAATTTTGTTTTAAGCACAGCAAATTATGAGTGTATGTATATGTATTTGTTCGTTTATTTTGTTGCATTGTGTTTGTTGAGAACAAAGAGAGTATAGAGTACAGACCAACATGCTGTTTATTAAAAGTCTCGCAGTATAAACGCATGAAAAGCTAAGAATCAAGCAATGCATGACAACTTATAATTAAGTTATTCTTAAAAAAAAAATATATAATTACTTGAAAAGTTTTAAACATCTTAAGTGGCGCATAAGTTCTTTTCAATTAAGTAAAGCTCTTTAAAAAAATGTCTAAGCACAGCATTTGAGCATTTAAGCTGAACGCACAAATACTCGAGTAACTGAAATGGAATGTCCTTTTTATGCTGCATATCCTGCAGTATTACTTTGAGTCTCGTTGTTGTTACCTTTTTCTAGTTTTTGTTTTTGTTGTTGCATGAATTATTATTAAATATACATTTAGAGCTGAAAGCGCTGCCCACAGCTTCTGTTTTGCATGTCATTAAATGGACATGATTGTTGCTTGGCCACATTTTGTTTTTGTAGTGCATGCTTAAGTGGACAAAAACCACCTGTAGTGGCTGCTATAAGTGTGCTGCTCTGCTCTGCTCTGTTCTTCTGTTGGTATGAGCTGACGACGCGTTGCTTGGGTGGCTGAACGTTTGTTGTGCTTATGTGTGGGTGTGTTTGTGGGCTCGTTGTGTGTCGTCGTTTGTATGCATCTGCTCTGGCATCAAGTGTCGTCGACGACGCAACGTACAGTAGGTGAATAGCCAGCAGCAAGGACATTTGGGCAAACCTGTAAATGTCAGCTTTGGGAAAATATTGTAGGTTTAGCTTCGAGTGCTTCTTCGGCCACTTGAGCAGTGATTGAAATTAAAATTTTTGTGGAAAATTAATTTTGAAGTAGAGGTAAAGTCAGAAGCTGGTAAGAGCATCCTTTTGTTATTGTGAGTTGCTTTCAATTTTTTTTTTTTTTTTTTTTTTTAAAAGCTTTTAGCAAACAATTTTGAGAAGATTTCTTAGAAAACTATCAAATTTTATTTAGTTTTTGGGTGCAAAATCAACTTGTGCTAAAGTCATTTGAAACCATTTGGAGTGTTTTTAATACTAACTTTGCTATGGCTGTAATTTTCTTTAAAAAGTTAACTGGTTAACTAGCAAGCAAGCAAGTTTTATGAGCTTAATGCGTTTTTTAGTAGATATTATGGCTTCGTGAAAAGTTTCAAAATTCTTACAAACTGGCACTTGAGTGCTTTTCGTAAATGACTCTATAATTTCAAATGCTCTCATCGTACCCTTGCCTACAGTATTAAAATCAATTGCATTTCAGTTCTTTTTGCTTTTATGTGCTTTTAAAGCTTTTATTGCATTTACCTAAGTAACTGTAGATAAAGCTGGCGACTGCTTAAAAGCATGCTAATATAAACATACGTTTTACTGTATGTGCGCTTATTGTGCTGTTTACAGTGGTTTGAAAATTGTATTTCAGCAAAATGGAAATAGAATGAACACGTGAACATTTTTGTGTGATAATTTTTTACGACTTTCGGCGTAGATTGACAAGAAAAGAATGCAACAATCAACCTAGTTCGTCTTTTGGTGATAAAGCACCACACCCAGCGACTATAAAATGCTGGTTCAATGAGTTCGAAAGTGGTCATCGTTCTTACTAACGTGAATTTCGTGAAGGTCATCCAATTACAGCTGTTGTGGCACAAAACATCAATGCTGTGCATAATTTGTTGCAGCCAGACCAGCATGTGTCATACCGTAAAATAAAGTCATTCTTGGACTTTATTGGAACTAGCATACATTCGATTTAACATAATCATTAAGGCATCAGGAAAGTTTGTTCCCGTTGCATACCCCATGATAAAATGGTTGCTAAAAAACGGGCTTGTGTCGATTGGTGCAAAGAAATACTTGAAAAATACAACGGGGGTTGTTGGATAATCAAGTCTAAGACAGCACCCAGGTGACGAATCATGGATCTACGCTTCTGAACTTGAAACAAAGCAGGAATCCACTGTTTGGGTCTTTCAAAGTGAGCAAAACCCGACAAAAGTTGTCCGCGCACGGAGCACTTTCAAATAAATAATAAAAATAATAAAATAAACTGGCCATTTCAGCCCAAACAGGCCACGCACAGCTGACCGTGCGAAAAACAGGGAAATTCGAGATTAATCCCACATATTTCCAAAGATTGACCTTGCGATTTATTGATTATCCTTGCAAAAGCCAATCGAACGAGAAACTGAATTCGCTTGAATTGGATTGGAAGATCAGTTGAAATAATCGGAATTCGTGGGATTCCTTTCCTCCCACCTTTGAATTTGCCCTTGATGATCGTCGCTTGAATCACATTGTTCATCAGTTTCTTGTCGGACAACCGCGTATCGCTGCACAATTTCGAATAATTCAGATTCCGCAATATGATTATGATCGATTCCACCTCCAGCTGTAAATTATGCAGCGGAGTTCCTGGCACATCAATCGAGTTTAAAAATTCCATGGGATAGTTGGTCGCTTCAACCTCATCGGTCACGCTGTCAATGGATTTGTACGAATGCAGTTCTCCAGTAATTTGACTTTTAATAATGAAATTTAAGCTATCGACGTCCAGACTCTTCGCTGCTAGTATTGCCCGTTCACTAACCCAATCGGGATTTTTATAATTTTGTGCAATGCCGGGGAACACTTTTTCGAGATGAGTTTCTCCTTTGACGATGTGAACTCGCAAAAATTTGCCGGGAACGATATCAATCCAGCCGAAACATCAACAGAAATTTGGCCATTGCCAAGCGCCACCAGTTGTCTCGAGAACTTAGCAGTCGATGATGGGTCTTTCTGCAACGCAACTCTCATGTTTGTGGTTAACTGCAACTTCTTGACATGCCGCCACAAAGACGATGATTTCAGGCATGCATTAAGTTCATCACTAAAGAAGAAAATATCCGAAGAGCAATATCATAGCCCCACCAAATCGTCTCGAATTACCTTGTAAATCCTTAATCGGTCGGTTAAAGGCCTCACCAAAATAGACGAAACGAGACGATTGCATCTTGCCGAACGTTTGCAATTGTTACGTCGCGTCGGTTTTGACATTTAACCCAAAATGAAACGTATCTCCAATCGTCTGAAACAAGAAGAAGACTTCTTTGCACAGTTGTTGTTGACGAGTTGAGACGCTAAAATTTCAGTTGTTACGGAACAAAACGTCTCGTCGCAATGTTTCGTTCAGTTTCGATCAGTAACATATGTGCATTTTGGGTTTTTACATTGGCTTCCATTTGTTCGAACTCGTTACTTGTTACTTTGTTCGAGTCGTTATGTCTCGTTCTGTCTACTTTGGTTAAGTTTTAACTACCTCTCCAAAGCTCGTTTATGCTCCATCGTGCATTCATCCCAAATGATGATTTTGCATTCTCGTATCAATTTCGCTGTCGCCGAATTCTTGGTTATTCTTGCACGTGGGCTTGTCAACCTTGAGAAGATTCATCGGTACCTTCAAAGCAGAATATGCAGTTCGCCCTCCTTCCAACAATGTGGCAGCAATGCGAGAGGCTGCAACAGCCAACGCAATTTGAGATCTTGACCGATTTGTTGCCAGAATTTAATGAAATGACAAATGTCTTGCCTGTCCAACTGAGAGGATCGAGAAAGTAAATGCCTTTCGTCAGCAACCTTCATCGGCTAATCGTACACTTTCTTCTGCTCAACAATTAAATAGCGGCACATTTGGTTGGACTCTTTCAGCCAGCTCTTCTCGATCATGGTCATAGCTCTTGTTCGATGCGAATGCATCGTGCATCGAACGATTTGGCGCTGGCATTACCAATGTCGACATCAGACTGCCCCACATAAGCACGCAAATGTCTTCGATCAGAATTATCGCTTTGTTGCGCACCTCGTTAATTTCTAGATCGTAATTCGAAGTTGTCGTCCAGCCTTCTCGTTCTTGTATTTGTTCCACAATGCGGTCGGTCGGGTTCGACGGATGACATGTGTCTATGACAGTGCTGATTAACGCATGATTCAAACAAAAACAAAGAGAGCTTTCCAACAACAAAGAGAGAGTGCACAGCTTTATGCACTGAACACATTGACGACGACAACGACATTACGACATCTGTTGAATTTTTGTTACATGCTTTTCTTATGGAGGTGAATGTGGTGAAAAAGTCGCGGCGACATAGAAATCTTGTTGACGTTGGTATAAAATTATTTCTAATTTGACGAGTGAGAAACGTGCAAATATAAGGGTTTGTGTATGAGTGAATGAAGCAATAGTATGATATTTCCAGATTGTTGACTCTTTCTTCACGTCGCGTCGTAAAGTCGTGTAGTGCATTACACTGGACGTTAGACGTTGTTAAAAGCTTTCACAACATTTGGTGCAAGGAAATCTTGTTGAGTGTTGGATTTTCAATATAATGCTTTCTTTTTTATTTTTGTGTTTGTTTTTCGCTATTTTAACATAGAGTAGAATGTATTAATATTTTTCCTGAAACATTGCAAAATATTTACGTACATTCATAAATAAAATAGCGAGCGACAACCCTACCTTATGAACGCTCAAAACATACTGATTTGAAATTTAAAGAACAGCAGAAAAAAAAACAAACTTTTACGCAGTGTACGAACACAGCGAGCCGGTTGCTACTTCGTATGCAAAAGCACAATAACACACGACGGCAGCGGGCTATGAGAAACTATGAAGTGACCACCACTGGTCTATGATGATCGCAAACAATGTACGAATTTGATTCGCTGGCGTAGAAACAGTTGCATCGGCGAGAGTTTAGTGCCAATGTGTATCGTTTTCACAATTATCCAAAATTTCTTAGAAAAACATTTTTTTTTGGTCCATTGAACTTTTTTTTTATTTTTATAAACTTCTTGGAGATTATTGGCAATAATCGATGATTTTAAGGAGAATTCGTTACACATGGATTGTCATGGTACTAGTTAAATCATTACAACTTTTCAAATTGCACTTTACAAATGGTCACTTGCATAAAAAAAAAATTCCAACTAGGGCTCGGGATATTGCAAGAAAAAGCTCTTCTTCATCCGACTGCGAATAAATGGAAATCTCTGAGTAAATGCAAAATTATCGTGATAGTTACAAGAAAAAGTTCTCCTTCTGTAGTGAACTCTTCTTTAACCTTAAATTCTTATTTTTTTATAATTTACAAAATAACTAGTCTTTATTGCAAATAGAGCTTTTAGCAGAATAGGAGCCTATATAAGAAAGCTTTTCTTGTAATAGCTTCACTAACTGTCGTGCAAAAATCTTAACGCCATTATACGACGGTGACGACGTCAACATCATATTTTGCTAAATTAACGATGCTTAAACCAAGGGTCTTCACGCTCGTAAATTTAACAAGCGCCTGGAAAAGAAAAGAAAGAGTTGCCTGATGAGCACATAAAAAGATGGGAGGAAAGCAAGGATTACAAAAAAGGTACAAGATGCTACTTTCAAGCACATGAATAAAAATATTTAAATAATAAAAAAAAAATAAACGGCCAAGCATATTTCAAAGTCACATTACAGCACAGAAAAACAGACAGACAGACACTCACACAAATGCATGTTGAAATGATGGCATGTTTTAAATATGTGTGCTTGTGTTTGTGTGAATGCGTTGTTTTAGTTGTCTGCGTGCGTATGCATGGCTTTGGCCAACTGTGTTGAGTTTGCTTGCACCGCTCATAAAAATGGCTTAAAGTGATCATCATAAACGTTGAGTGAGCAAATATTGCAATAAAAATAAATGACTGAAGGACGGACGGATGGACGAGTGGAAAAATACGTGTGTGCGCGATTGTTGGTGAGGACGTGTGTGTGTGTGTGTCAGTGAAGTTGCCACTACAGATGATGTTTAGAATTGGGTAAGAGATATATTGTGATATGAGCTTTTGAAAAAAAACATTTATTTGTACTCAGAATGCAGTTTTCATATAATTCCCAACTAGTTTATCTTTTCTTCGAATGCTTCAATTTCAAGAATGTTCATAAAAACTCGAATTTTTTAATTTTATAAATATTTACAACTAAAAAGAGCCAGCATGAGCCAAAAGAGCTCACAAATAAAGATTTTTTTATATCTTTTTCTACATGACTGTTTGTTTGGGCAACAGAAGGCCGAAAAAACATCAACATCTTTTTCTACCTCATAAGAAATTCTTAACCTCATAAGAAAGCTTTCTAAACTTTAAAAGCTCACTAGCAAACTTTTTTACTAAATTTGTACATTTTTGAACATTTTGTTGCATTAAAAACAAAGTTTTCTTATAATTCCCAACAAGTTTCTATCTTCTGTATTTACAAAAATTTTAAGCTTTGCTCACAAAAAATTAAAATAAATAAACTCTTTTCTCTACATTAATACAGCGCAAGTGAGCAAATATTTTTGTTAAGTATGGTTTTTTTTCTTAAATGGTCGTTGTATACGTTTTCTCATATTTTTCAACTTGTTTATCTTTTCTTAAAATATTTAAAATTCTAGTTGTCTCATTTCAACTAAAATTTACCTAAGTTTTTGTAAACATAACTCTTTTCTACTACATAATACCCCATGACTGAAAACCTTATAAGATTTAAACTCTCAAAGCTCACTAGCAAAGTTTTTTACTAAATTTGTACATTTTTTTAAATTTCATTGCATTCAAAACGCAGTTTTGTTATGATTCCCAACTAGTTTTTATATTCTTTTAAAGCTTTAAGTCAGTGATCGTCATTGCATGATTTCTCTTAACTCGCGAACGTCGTGTGTTTTTGTGTTTTTGCAGACGAACCAGCAATCGGCCCGCTGTGATCGTACACTGCGTAAAGTTTCAATTTTTATGCAGTGCTTTGAATTTTTACTTGCTTTGCTATAAGCGTTCATGCAGCGGAGGTTTATGCAAAAAATTACGTTCAATGACAAAAAGCTTTGAACCAATTATTGTTTCAGTGTAAAGTTGTGCAATCGGAAAACTTTTTTGAGGTTTTTTAACAGTGTAGGAAATATTACCACTTTAAGTTCAAGTAATGCTCACAAAAACCTAAGTTGGTTTAAGTTTTCACAAATTTACAACTTTTTATAACTTAAAGCTTAAAAGACTTAGTTCTTTAGTTTGTGTTAACAGCAAAGGCGAGCTTTTTAAACTTTCAAAACTAACAATTGTCGCCTTTTTATTAAATTTATACAGTTTTACAATGTTCATTGCATTCAAAACAAACTTACCTTATAATTCCCAACTAGTATAAATTGAAGTTGGCAATAGAATTTAAAATTTAATTCAAGAATTTAAAATGCTTTAAATTTATGCTCAAAAAAAAAAAAACAAACGCTACTTAAAAGCTTAATTTTTCGACAATTGCTGACTCAAAATAGGCCTAATTTCTTAAAACATAGCTCTATTTTTCTAAATATTAACTGCATTAGTGAGTTTTTTCATCTTTCAAAGCTCACTTTGCAAATTTTTAAAATATACTTTGTATTTATTTAAAAATGTTGATCATATTTTCATCAGCCTTCTATAAAACAAGCTTGCAAGATTATATGTAAAGCTTTTTAAGCTTATTTATGGCTTCTTTTAGGTTTTTTCGCTCTTACGTTTTTGCCAACTTAAGCTATCGTTAACTTTCCTTGTATCTTCCTTGAATGTTTCTGCTAATTTTGCAACAACAAGACGTTGCATAACTTCACTGCTTATATTTCTACCCCTCCCCCTCCCCTCCCCTCTTCCACAAAGATTTGTTGCAAGAGATTCCTTTAAACTTTAAAACAGCTATAAAATAACTTAACGAAAGTTCCGTTTCACGCTAACTCTTTTATAGCAACAAAGCTTTCATCTTTGGCATCATCTACAAACTCTCTTCCGCAAACTCTCTCTCATAATTACTCTTAGCTTATTTAACGCTGCTAAATTCTTGTTGATTTCAACCCTGCGTCAAAGTCTCCTCATTTTATCTTTGTTGTATAACCCCCTTTATTCATATTATTGCCAATTTCGTTAAGTTTCCTCTACACACAAAATTCTTCGTTGGGTCAATCTTTGTACTCGCTGCAAAGGGTTGCTTTTTAGCTCTTTGCTTCAAGGGGTAGTTAAACTGAGCGAATTAACGAATGCCTCCGTAGTCAAAAATTCGTTGAGTTTTTTTTACACTGACTCTGCAGCAGTTATGTTGCTCACTTTGTACAGCTCAGATAAAGTTTTAAGCTCTGTTAAAATAATTTTCTGCAATTAGCCGTTAGCTCTGTTGAGCTTAAGTTAACAACATATGTATGTTAAAATTTAACATAACATCGAAAGCTTTCGTAAAACTGTTGTTTTCGTATTAATATTAAGTTAGTTTCAGACTTTTTTGTAACAACAAACTTTCAACCAGGTTCTTTAAGTTGTTTTGAATAATTTTTAAAAGCTGCAACTAAGATCTTAAACATATACCAGCTTTTTTCTTAGTTTAAAAAAAAATCAATTTATTTAAAACGTAAACAATCTACTCAAAGCTAGAATAAATAGTAGCTTTCGTTAGTTATAAAAAATTTTAAATAATTTGAAACTTAAAAAAATAAGCTTAAAGCTTGAGAAAAGAACAGCTTTTGTTTGTAATACAAATTTGAAGTTTTTAAAACTTGGAAAAATTAAGACAAAATGCCAGTAAAAATCTTGAAAAATATTCTGTCAGGCCGAGCTCTAGGTTAATTCTATTTAAAAAGATACTCTTTATAGCTTTAAAGCACGACAAAGTTTTGAACTTTTAAAATTTTATTTGCTAAATGTTAGAATTTCTCGGAAATTTCTACTTATTTACCAAAAAAGCTTTGTAGAGCACACATAAAAATAAGCTTTCGAGCACAATTTTATAAAAATTTATTTATAAAAAGTTCTTTGAATAACTTAATTTATGAAATAAAGCTTTTCATTGCTTATAAATAATTATTAAGCTTTCAGCTAAAACTTTCAACAGACAATTACGATGAATCGAAAATTTTATGGAGTCATCAACATAAAACATTTTATATGAAGTCAATATGAAGAATGCACATAAAGCTTCGGCACTAACAAAATCAGCTAGTTATTGAAATAAAAGCTTTTATTAATTTGTGACAAACTCTGGCGCCTATAACATTAACTCCTAGCTTTTAGCTGCATGCCTGAAGCTTTAACCGGGTTGACAGTTGTGCGAGCTTTAAGCTCTAAAAAGAGCATAAATAAGTCCCTCAAGCTGGTGCTCCTAAAATCATGCAACTTTGCATCATCTCAACTAAAGCATTAAAAATTTACGAGTACTTCGTTCAATTTTTTAATGCTCAAGATAAAAGCTCTATGGGGCTCTTTTTCGTACTTCAATTTCTCTTTATATCTTTCGGCCTAGAAATATAGCAGTGTCTGTATAGGAAGCAACTCGGAAAAGCTTTTATGCACTGCGCTTGTTGCTCATCATAATAGTTGCGAGCATAAACATTGCTCTGTTGGTCGTTTTTGAACAGTACAACATAAAGTTCATTGCATGCTTTTAGGTGCTGGTTGCATACTTTTTTAGGCGGCGCTGCTAGGCATTAAGCAAGAAAAAACTAAAAATATTTCACGTAAATAAGGCAAGAGCGAGTTAAAGCTTTTTTCAGTACAGAACAAATGAAGATAAAATGCTGAACCTCTGGTTTGTTTTTTTTTTTTTTTGTTTTGTTGTAATGTTGTTGTGCTAGTTTTTGTTGTGCTCGTTGTTGTATTTAACGTTGTACTTGTTTTAAAGAGCATTAAAATGCGCGAATTTTAACGAGTTGTTGCTGTTGCTGCTGCAAAATTCAAGCAGCAATGAGCAACAAACATGCTGCTGCTGCTGCTGCTACTTGCTGCTGATGATAGCAAATGCAACAAAACACTCTCTATTTGTACATATTTGACTGTGTATTTGTGTACGTGTGTTTCTGTGTGTCTGCGTGTGTGTGTGTGTGTGTGTGTGCTTTTTAGTGTCTGTGTAATTTTCGCATCTTTTATGGATTTGCAGGCAAAATTTTCAGTCGTCAACGAGTCGAGTATTTCGTTCGTTCATATTTGCCGAGTATGAAGATGTGAAGAATTTTTTGTGTGAATTTTTAACAAAAAAAAAAGAAATATTAAGAGTACCTAGCTACTAATTAAAAAAAAAATAAATAAAATAAGGCTTGTAATATTTATACTAAAATAAGCTTAACTAAAAAAAAAAGCTTTATTGATTAAATCACAACAAATTTTTTGTAGTGCATTCAAAAGTGCGTTAAATGTGTGCAATGCCGGCGAAACTAACACGCATGCATCGCTTATTTGTTCAAGCCTAAGAGTGTGCTGTGTTTTTTATGTGTTTTTCTAAAGTTTCTTAAAGAAAGCTTTTCACACAATTGCAATTGATTGAAGCGGTGTTGTCAAAACAGTGCGTATTGCAAGTTGCAATCACACACATCATTACATGTTCACACCGATACACACACAAGCAATTATGGCTTCATACACACAATCATACCCACACGCAGCTGAATGTGTTGCTGTCGCCTTAAGCGCAAATGTTATTTGATGCGGTTGCTGGTCTGACTGCCGCTGCTCCATATGAACAGCTTCTTTATTTTGGACATAATTTGTTTGTCATTTTTTATGTTGTCATCGTTTGCTACTTTTTTTAACTTGCTGTCATTATTGTTGCTGTCTCAAGCTTTGGCGCGCAAGTTCTCCGCTTTCTCACAGGCGACTTATAAGCTGTTGCGTTTTTCTTGAATCCCAAACTTATTATTTTGATAAAGCATTTAAAAAAAAAATTAATCTATAAATAATTAAATAATTAAAAATTTTTTACATAAAAATATACATAAATACTTTATCCAAAATTAGAAAAAAGCTGTTTTTGTAACAGCATTAAATATTAACACGTTAAAAAAAAAAATTATACATAAAAATAAAAAATAAAATAAGAAATATGTAAAATGAAAAATTATAGATAAAATGATTTAGAGAATAATTTTTTAATACATGAATTCTACGGAAAGCTTTTTCGTAGACTTTACTGAATCATATTATTTCAAGTGGTCTTACATCCAGACTTCAACTGGCTGTCATAAAAGTATGAGTTCAAGCTGAATATTTTGGGTTTTTTAATTTAAGTTGAATTTCATTCATATAAGCTTTTAGTAGAGCTTTTTTAATTTAATAAAAGGGGTTTGAAGTGGTTTTTAACTGGCTGTCATGATATTTTGAGTTCACTTAACATTTTGGTCACAAAATATGATATTCTGTGAATTTCATTTATTTACGTTTATGGTAAAGAATGCTTTTTGAAATTTTCTTCTAGTTAAAGCGGTTTCAAGTGCTTTTTAGCCGAAACTTCAACTGATTGTGATAAAAGTATGAAAGCACAAGAAAGCTTGACATTTTGCACTTAAAATATATTTTTAATTCATAGTTATAGTTGAATTTTATTGACCCAAGCTTTTGAATAAAAAAGCTCTTTTGAATTTTTTTTTTTTGTTTTTCTTTTTAGCAAAAATTTCTTAAAATTGGTTTCTAGCGGTTTTTAACCAAAACTTAGACAGACACTGTCAGTAAATTATGAATTCACGAAGAGAGTTATATTTCGATCTTAAAATATGATGTTAACTCATGATTTTCTATCAATTTCAGTCACACAAGATTGTGGTTAAAAAGATGTTTTGAAATGTTTTCAAGTGAAGGGTGTATCAACAAGAGGTGTAGAGTTACTAGGCCGTTTTGAAATATATATGTTGCATTTTATACATAATCCCCATATGTTTACATTTTAATTCAATCAAAATTAAGGAGACATTAGGAGGCCAGTTTACGTTTTATTAAAAAAATAAATTTTACACCTCTTGTTGATACACCCTCTATAAGTGGTTTCAAGTGAGTTTTAATTAAGACTACAATTGACTGTCACAGAAGTATGAGTTCAGGAAAAGCTTAAGATTTCGCACTTTAAAGATGATGTTAACGCGTAATTTTCTGTGTATTTTATTTACTCAAGTTTGTGGTAAGCAAAAGCTTTTTTTAAATTTCTCCTAGTATAAGTGGTTTCAAGTGGTTTTTAACGTAGACTTAAATAAACTGTCTTATAAGTATACTGTCATGAAAAGCTTCACACATTGGGCTCAGTATATGACTTAAACTTATAATTTTTAACTCAGGTGTATAATTTATCAAAGTTTGTGGTTAAAAAAGGTTTTTGAAACATTTTCTAGTGTATGTGGTTTCAAGTGGTTTTTAGCCTACTTACGAAAAGCTTTACATATTAGTCGTAAAATATGATTTTACCTCAAGAATTTAATTTACCAAGTTGTAGCAAAAAAAAAGTTTTTTGACTTTTTTCTAGTGTAAGTGGTTTCAAGTGGTTTTTAACCCACTCTTAAACTTACGAAAAGCTTTACATATTGGGCTGAATATATGGATTTATCTCAAAATATTAAAATCAAGAATTTACTTTATCCAGTTTTGTGGCAGAAAAAGCTTTTTTAGAACTTTTTCTAGTGTAAGTGGTTTCACGTGGTTTTCAACCACCTCTTAAACTTATGAAAAGCTTTACTTAATTTGGATAAAATATGGCTTTAACTTAAAATATTGAACTCAAGAATTTAATTTACAAAGTTTGTTGCAAAAAAAAGCTTTTTTGGAACTTTTTCTAGTGTAAGTGGTTTCAAGTGGTTTTGAACCTACACTTAAATTCACTGACATACATTTTAGTTCACGAAGAGTTTTATATTTCTGGCTTAAACTATGATTTAAGTTCATAATTTGCATTGAATATGATTTATCTGAGTTTTTGATACAGAGCTTTCTTTTATAATTTTTTGCAGCATAAGCTACAGTAACCACAAAATTAAATAATTTCAAAATTTGTCCTTCACTTTCTGAATTATTGACAAATTTTAAACTACTGTTGAAGATTTCAAAACACAATTTTTTACAATATGTGCTTAATTTTATTTTTATAAGTAAACTAATGTTCAAGTTTTCAAAATGAAACTTTTTTAAAATGTGTTTAATTTTATTTATGGACTTTTTTTTTAAATCTAGCATATCTAGCAAGTTTCAAAAACTTTCAAAATTTTGAGATTTAATTTAATACATAAATTTTTTTGCATTTGCTACTTTGGAACTTTTAAGTTAATCTGAGAAACTAACATATTATCGTCAATAAGCTCGATCTTAGCCTAAAAAGTCTTAAAAGCTCCAATTGAACGCTTATAAACATAGCATATCATATACATAGCTTATATACATACATAGAAAAGATTCGGTTACAAAAACAATTCCATGTCTTTAAATAACAATAATTTTGGCGACCCACTTCATGCATAGCACAGACTAACTTTTCATGACTAACTTTTTCATGACAGAATTTATCGAAACCCTAACATAGTTATATTGTATCAAATAATAAAGCTTTTGAATTTCCTCAATACATAAGAAACTAAACAAAAAAGCTTTTATTTGAGCTAAGCAAACAGAATAGCTTAAATTGCTAAAAGCTCTGATGAAAAAGAGCTTTGAAACTTGCAAAAAGTTTCGAAAAAGAGTTTTGAGCTTTGAAAACTGCAAAAATTTTCTTTTTAATTTTCTGAATTTGACTCAACAAGAATTTCACGACCACAAAAAACTCCAGAAAAATGTCTAACAAATTGTTGTGTTGAATGAATTAAGCTTTTATGAAACAAAAAAGCTTTTATTTAAAATTTAATATAAAATAGCATAAAGTTTTAAGGCTTTGCTAAGAGAGCAAAGCAAATGGCAAAGCTTTTAATAATTTCCTCAAGCAAAACTGAGATAAGCTCGTTAAAAAGAATTTATTTTTATTTTAATGCATTGAGCTTTTGTAAATATATCTGGAAATATATATTAAATCAATTATATAATCATATACGCCTTATAAGATTATGCAGAAGTAAATATAAAAGCTTTTCTAGTTTGAGATATTTTCCATTTAAATAACAGAAATTATTAAAAATAGAATAAAATTGAGTTTAATTTCATCAAAATAAAAAACGAAGTCCATAAAAGTTTCCACAAAATCGAAAAAAAATTAGTTCCATGGAATATTCTAGTGAAAGCTATTTGACTGATAATCATAGATTTTGATCCAAAAAATTCCAAATTCTAAATATTCCTATAATCCAAATAGTTTCATAGATAACTCCAGTGAAACCTATTTACCTGAAAGCCATACATTTTTTCCAAGGAGTTCCCAATTTCAAGAAAATTTCAATAATTTTGCTATATCCAAAGATAATCCCAGTTGAACCTATTTGACTGATATTCATATGTATTTGTCCAAGGAATCTACAAACCCAGAAAAGTTCAATGACCTAACTAGTTCATAAGCAATTCTAATGGCACCTATTTATCTGAATCATAAAGTTTTGTCCAGAATGTCTACAAAAACCCTAAAAAACAAAATTCCAATAATCCAATTATTTCCATATATAATCCCAGTGGAACTCTTTTAATTGATAATCATAGATTTTTTTCCCAGCGATCCCAAAGCTTAAAAAAATTCTTATAAACCAACTAATTGTTTTAATAGATAATCCCAGTGGAACCTATTTAAGTGAAAGCCATACATTTTTATTCAAGAAGTTTACAAAACCCCCAGAAAATATTCTGTAATCCAATAAGTTCCATATATAATCCCTGTGGAACTTATTTCACTGATAATCAAAGATTTTTATCCAATGAATCTACAAAACTCAAAAAAGTTTCAATGATCCATAAAACCTCAGTGGAACGTATTTACCACAAAATAATAGATTTGATGCAAATTTTCAACAGAACCACAAAAAGGTTCAACGGTTCAGCATATTTTATATATCATTCAAGTAAAACCCATTTGGCGTAAAATCGCAGGTTATTGCTCAAGAAGTCCACAAAATCATAAAAATTGCAATGTTTGAGCTGATAGCTTAATTTTCATTGTACTGCCGTTCATTCTTTCCGTGTACGGCTCACTACCTGTTGTCTCATTAGCACTCTCATCCATTAGCGTGTGGGTTTTGGTAGCTACTCGAAATGAGATCTCAATTCTCAAAGTCTCACCAAAAGGTACGTGTTCGTGGACGAGAGCGATAAATATTTAGTAGAGCATCATCCACGATTCCTTGTGAATCCTTTTGAATAGTACGCTATTCGGACCGTACGAAGCTGTACGATAACTTGTGAACCCTTTCGAATAGTACGCTCCTAAAGACACGCTAACGGACGATTCCGTTCTCTGATAAAATCAGAAATTTAAACGTAACCAATTAAAAATCTTAAGCGGAAAAAATATTTCCTCTCTTTTTGTTTTATTTTAAAACCCAAAAAAATTATTTGTAAGCTTCAATAAAGCTTTGAAAAGCTTTTAAAACCTGAAAGATAAAATGTTCTATGATGCAAAATGCTATTTACCATATAAAAAATTTTTATATATTTTTTAATATTAAATTATGATTAAAATTTTTCCTAATTTCAATAATGAAAAATATCAAAAATATCAAAAATTAACTTGCATGGTAAAGCTTTCTCAATTGTTTTTTTTTTTTTTTTTGTTTTTTTGAGTAATATCTAAATTTTTCAATAAAAAAACATGAAGACAAAGACGGCAACAAGCAACAAAAACAACAGCTCTGTATAGAGCAAATCACACAGCTTGACTATACAGACTTTTTCGTTGGTCGCTACACCAACTCATCAGTAGTAGTATTTGCATGACTTTTCACTGTGATGCTTTCAAGCTACTAAGGTTCTACTCATACTGCCAATAATGCCGAAAAAGTTACCCGGAATTAGTTTTGACAGAGAGAACGCTTAAATTATTAACTGAGTTCTTATCTACTTCAATGCACCCTGTGTCAATCTAG
The DNA here is from genome assembly GCA_943735915.1 of Pherbina coryleti. NCBI lineage: Eukaryota > Metazoa > Arthropoda > Insecta > Diptera > Sciomyzidae > Pherbina > Pherbina coryleti. Next base: position 16,886,154 of record OX030952.1, on the reverse strand, counting down.
ATCGTATCATACTTTTAGGCATAGCCTTAACTCATGTGCATCTTCGAAATTCGATCACAGCGATTTACCGCTATCAGAGCATATTGAAGTTGAGTTATTTTGATGTTAGCTCCTCCCCTTTTCCACACTTCCATTTTTAGGGTTCAGTTTGTTTAACTGATGGTAAACCTAAGATGGTGTGGATACCATTGTGTTAGGAAAGACTTTGTTGTTTAATATTTTTCATTTTTTAAACTTTAACTTAAAATTCAAGAGACTTTAAATCAAAATTCAAGAGAACACTAAAATAACTCTTGATGTTGCAGGCTTATGTTAAATGTTTTTCAAATATTACCAAAATATGTTTTTTTGTTGTATAAAGGGCCCATAAAATCGACATAACAAAGCAAAAACCACTTATTTTTTATGTAATTTCCACTCTTGATAAAAAAAATATAAAATTTAAACTTCTAGCTTATTTAGAAATTACAAAATTACATTCGCAAAATGTTTCTGAAATTCTGTAATTTTATCATTTTGCACCGTTTTCTTTCTATAAGAATTCGTCCGTACCGAGAGCAAACAACTGCCACCCTTTAACTAGCTACTTTACTAGTTCTTAATACACTAGCTTCTACTTCACTAGTTCTTAAATGCATTAGCTACTACTGCACTGGTTCCTTAGACACTAGTTACTCCACTTCTTCTTTACGCACAAGCTACTCGAATAGTTCTTAAGGCACTAACTACTCCGCATATTTTTTCTTTTCTTTACGCACTAGCTTCTTTGCTGATCCAAGATCTGACGTGGTAGTCCATTCCTATTCATTCTATTGCTTATTGTTTATATTTGCTTTGCTCTCATGACACTGAATCATATAGTTCAAAGTAACAATTTCGAAAATATATGATAAACATACAAAGGTTTTCAATTGATTTGAACAACACTTATTAAAAATCGTGGAAAGTATTTTGATTTCGAATTTACCCCCCCGAATGAAGGGGCAATCAAATGAAACATGTGACTTTGATCCTGAGGGAAGTGCTATGAAGAAAGGTAGACGTAAGAGCATAGTCTCACCAGGATTCGAGCCACGACCTCTGGGGTGTCAGTCAAGTGCGCTAACATTTGACTACTAAGGCCACCAAAACTTTGATCGACCCCTTTCTATAGTATGACAAGCTCTCGTTAAATGAATTAAATGCAAAGACTGTAGATTGAAGTAGTACTAGTGCTGAAAACCTAGGCCTAGTGAAATGGCTCTTGCATTTACTGCCTACATATACTAGTTTTTCCTTCAAAACAATAAAATAACTCAGCAAATATTAAATTATTCCTCGTCATTAAACGGGTCCTAATTTACGCAATTTTTTATTAAATGCAAAAAACCAGCAGCACCGTAGCCAATCGCATCAAATTCAGCTGCAACAAAGACCACCTTTTTTATTTATTACATTTTTTTTTTTCAAGAGTTAAATTTGAAACCATTGACAACTTTTAAAATTTAATAAACAAACAAATAGTTTTTGTTACAAGCTTCTACTAACTTTGGCACAACGCCCACTAACAACACGTTATACCAGCAGCAATTAAAATAATAAAAACATCCGGTAACAACAATTAATAGTATTCCAAGCGAAGTAGCTAGTTTAAATGTTAGCACGCTGCTCCATAGATGTACAATGAAATTGACTGCGCAGAAGGTGAGTAGATGAAAAACAATGGGTGGACGTATCGTACGAGGGTAGCAACCCTTGCTACTTATATTACGGGAATAAATATAAAATCATAGTTGTTCGAAATATTCTTCTTTATAAAATACTTCTTACTTTTAACTTTTTACTTTTTACTTTCTACTTTTTACTTTTTACTTTTTACTTTTTACTTTTTACTTTTTACTTTTTACTTTTTACTTTTTACTTTTTACTTTTTACTTTTTACTTTTTACTTTTTACTTTTTACTTTTTACTTTTTACTTTTTACTTTTTACTTTTTACTTTTTACTTTTTACTTTTTACTTTTTACTTTTTACTTTTTACTTTTTACTTTTTACTTTTTACTTTTTACTTTTTACTTTTTACTTTTTACTTTTTACTTTTTACTTTTTACTTTTTACTTTTAACTTTTAACTTTTTACTTTTTACTTTTTAAGTTTTACTTTTTACTTTTTAATTTTTACTTTTTACTTTTTACACTTTACTTTTTACTATTTACTTTTTACGTTTTACTTTTTAATTTTTACTTTTTACTTTTTTCTTATTACACTTTACTTTTCACTTGTTACTTGTTACTTTTTACTTTTTACTTTTTACTTTTTACTTTTTACTTTTTACGTTTTACTTTTTAATTTTTACTTTTTACTTTTTTCTTATTACTTTTTACTTTTTACTTTATATTTTTGACTTTTTACTTTTTACTTTTTATTTTTTTTTTACTTTTTACTTGTTTAATTTTAGTTTTTACTATTTACTTTTTACTGTTTACTTTTTACTTTTTACTTTTTACTTATTACTTTTTACTTTTTACTTTTTACTTTTTACTTTTTACTTTTTACTTTTTACTTTTTACTTTTTACTTTTTACTTTATACTTTTTACTTGTTACTCGTTACTTTTTACTTTTTACTTTTTACTTTTTACTTTTTACATTTTACTTTTTACTTTTTACTTTTTACTTTTTACTTTTTACTTTTTACTTTTTACTTTTTACTTTTTACTTTTTACTTTTTACTTTTTACTTTTTACTTTTTACTTTTTACGTGTTACTCGTTACTTTTTTTTTTTACTTTTTACATATTACGTTTTACTTTCTTCTTATTACTTTTAACTTCTTACTTTTTACTTTATATATTTTACTTTTTACTTTTAACTTTTTTTTTTACTTTTCATTTTGTATTTCTTACTTTTTACTTGTTTAATTTTACTATTTACACTTTACTTTTTGCTGTTTACCTTTTACTTTGTACTTTTTACTTTTTACTTTTTACTTTTTACTTTTTGCTTTTTACTTTTTACTTTTTACTTTTTACTTTTTACTTTTTACTTTTTACTTTTTACTTTTTACTTTTTACTTTTTACTTTTTACTTTTTACTTTTTACTTTTTACTTTTTACTTTTTACTTTTTACTTTTTTCTTTTTACTTTTTACTTTTGACTTTTTATTTTTACTTTTTACTTTTTACTATGAAAAATTGAAAATAAAAAAATTTTACTTTTTACTTTTTTCTTAATACTTTTTACTTCTTACTTTTTACTTCTTACTTTTTACTTTTTACTTTTTACTTTTTACTTTTTACTTTTTACTTTTTACTTTTTACTTTTTACTTTTTACTTTTTACTTTTTACTTTTTATTTTTTATTTTTTACTTTTTATTTTTTACTTTTTACTTTTTACTTTTTACTTCTTACTTTTTACTTTTTACTTTTTAATTTTTTACTTTTTACTTTTTACTTTTTACTTTTTACTTTTTACTTTTTACTTTTTACTTTTTACTTTTTACTTTTTACTTTTTACTTTTTACTTTTTACTTTTTACTTTTTACTTTTTACTTTTTACTTTTTACTTTTTACTTTTTACTTTTTACTTTTTACTTTTTACTTTTTACTTTTTACTTTTTACTTTTTACTTTTTACTTTTTACTTTTTACTTTTTACTTTTAACTTTTTACTTTTTACCTTTTTACTTTTTACTTTTTACTTTTTACTTTTTACCTTTTTACTTTTTACCTTTTTACTTTTTACTTTTTACTTTTTACTTTTTACTTTTTACTTTTTACTTTTTACTTTTTACTTTTTATTTTTTATTTTTAACTTTTTGCTATTTACTTTTTACTTTTTACTATGAAAAATTAAAAATAAAAAACTTTTTACTTTTTGCTTCTTACTTTTTACTTTTTACTTTTTACTTTTTAAATTTTTACTTTTGACTTTTTACTTTTTACTTTTTATTTTTTATTAAAATTTTCTTTTACTGCAAGTATTTTTATCCTTTTTGTACCCCACCAACATTAACAGTTATTGCAAAAAAAAACTACATTCATCTGTATTAACTTCCTCCAATTGCTAACTTTTTTATTCACTATTTCATCCATTGTTTCTCCCTCAACATTTTATTAAAACAAGTTGTAAAATGTGTTGAATATAAATTTCAAAGCCATTGCTTGCTAGGCATCTTAAATCATCGATTATATGCAATATATTTTATGCTATGATCTGGTAGAGAGCATAGCAAAAAAAAAACGCACAAAAAAACTTCGTTTGAGCTTTACATTGGCTGCTATAAAAATTGATTTATCTGCAGGCATTCAAAACGCCTCTCCCTCCCCTACCCATCCCCCGACTGAACAACTCCAGCAACGAAGGCAATAATTTTGCTTCCACTTTATTTAAATTTATTGCATTTAAAATTGAAAACAAGCCATTTTTATTTGCACTAACTCTTTATGCAGTTCTTTCGCACTTTTATTGTTTGCTTTATGCTATGCTTTGGATTTTCGTGGCATCTTAACACACCGGTACCCAATTCCCTCGCCTGGCGCACCATGCTGCGCTGTGTGTTCAATAGAACGAAGACGTCTTCTTTTCGTTTCAACAGTTTCTTCACTAATGCGCATAATTTTCAAGTTTTATTCCATCTTATTACCTTTCCGCACATTTAGCACACAAAAGCCAAGTAAGACACATATATCTAGGTGAAAACACAATCGAACATACACACACACATACACACGCACACATACTCACACTTATATACACATACAAACTCCTGCAGACAATAACAACAATAGTTCCCATGGGAGTTCAAAAAGCATCGCTTTTTGAAAATCCTTTTTTTCAACCTCTTCTTCTTCTACTTCTTTGGGGTTTTTATTATTTTATTTTACTTTTTACCTTTCCAAAGCAATTGGATTGTATGCGAGAGAATAAGCTTGATTGTATGTGTGCGTTTCAGTGTATTTTTGTATACTAATGCCTTACATATATTCCACATGCACACAGCCACTCGCGAGCCTGATGTTTACAATGTCTGTTTGTGTGTGTGTTTAATATACATATATGTAAAAAATATATGTCTGCATATGTATTTGTATTGCTTTGTGTGTTTGCGATTATTTTTAAAGTTGAGCGCGTGGAGTTTCTGTTTTTTGTTTGTTGCCTTCCAATGCCGGCTACACAATTATTGCAAAGTCTGCGTATGCAAAACAATAGCTACCCAAATGCAAATTACGACATTCAAACAAGCACACAAGTGCATACACATTCTTAGACGCACACATCTTCTGAAATACGCGCACATACATACATGCACTTCAATTTCACGTGTATGAAAATTACGAAACATTTCATGAATTCCCTAAATATGCATTGTGAAGAACAAATGTTTTTAAATTTTAATAAAAATATATTTAACATCTTTTGAAACTAAAAGACTCATTTTAACCCATTTGAGTCTTATGAGGCTTCGGAATATTAAGAGTCTAATCAATAGCATAGTTTTTGCGGAACTTTCTTCGGATCTTAAGAGTCTAATAAATAACATGATTTTTACCGAACTTTTACGACTCCCAACAATCACGAGTAGTTTGAATACACAGTGAATCATCACTGAAGAAAAGTTATGCCTTAAGTATTGTTTTAAGAATTTATTTTAAATATAATATGTTTAATTTCTTAAACCATATGAATCATCTGAATCATTAATTATTGTTTATCTTTTATATAATTTTAATGTTAAGAATCATTTAAATAATTTGAACAATTTGAATCATTTGAATCATTCAAAGCATTTGAATAAATCGAATCATTTGAATCTTTTAAATCAATTGAATCATTTGAATCATTTGAATTATTTGAATCATTCGAATCATTTTAATCATTTGAATCATTTGAATCATTTAAATCATTTGAATCATTGGAATTATTTGAATCATTTGAATAATTTGATTCATTTGAATCATTTGAATATTTTAAATGATCATTTAAAGTATTTGAATCATTTAAATCACTTAAATAATTTGAATCATTGCTTTCATATGAATCATTCGAATTTTTTAAATCTTTTTAACTTTTTGAATCATTTGAGTCTTTTGAATCATTTGAATAATTTGAATCATTTGAAAAAATTTGAATCATTTGAATCATTTAAATCATTTGAATCTTTTGAATAAAATTAATATTTTAATTCATTTGAATCATTTTAATCGTTTGAATCATTTTAATCATTTGAATTATTTGAATCATTTGACTTGCATTATTTAAATTATTCAAATAATTTCAACCACTCGAATCATTTGAATCATTCGAATCATTTGAATCATTTGAATCATTTAAATCATTTGAATCATTTGAGTCTTTTGAATCATTTGAATCATTTGAAAAAAGTTGAATCATTTGAATCATTTAAATCATTTGAATCATTTTAATCTTTTGAATAAAATTAATATTTTAATTCATTTGAATCATTTCAATCGTTTGAATCATTTTAATCATTTGACTCATTCGAATCATTTGAATCATTTGAATCATTTGAATCATTTGAATAATTTAAATCATATTGATTAAGTTCCAGGAATCAACTTTTGCATTTTTTTAATTGTTCGAATCTTTTGAATCTATAAATTCTTTTGACCCTTATGAATTTTTATCTTTGAAATCTTTCGAATTTTCTGAATCTTTTAATTTTTTAAAATCTTTCGACTCTTTTGAATCATTAAAATTATTTCAATTGTTTGAATATTTGAATCATTTGAAATTTTTAATCTTGTGTTACTTGTGAATCTTCATTCTTTGCATCTTTTGAATGAAATTTTTGAATTTCCTGAATCATCTGAAACTTAATGATTTTTTTATCTTTCGACTCGTTTGAATCCTTTTTGAATTTAAATGATTTGAATCGTTTGAATCATTGAGAACTTTTGAATTTATTATTTCTAATCATTTGAATCTTCTGGATCATTTGAATAATTTGAATCAGTTAGTCATTTAACCCATTTAAATCATTTTAATCTTTTTAATAATTTAAATATTTTAATTCATTTGAATAACATGAATCATTTGAATCAATTGACTCATTTTAATTATTTTAATCATTTGAGAACCATTTGAATCATTTGATTGATTTTAATCATTTGAGATATTTGAATCATTGGAATCATGGAAATCATTTTAATCATTTGAATCAGTTTAATCATTTGAATTATTTGAATCATTTGAGTCATTTGAAATATTTGAGTCTTTTGAATCATTTAAATCATTGGAATGAGTTGAATCATTTGAAACTTTTGAATAATTGGAATAATTTAATTCAGTTCAATAATTTGAATAATTTGAATTACTTGAATCATATGAATCATTTGAATCGTTTGAATCATTTAAATCATATGAATTATTTTAATCATATGAGTGATTTGAATTATTTGAGTCATTTGAATCATTTCAATCATTGGAATAATTTTTATGATCTCAATCATTTAAACCATTTGAGTCATTTGAATCAATTGAATAATTTGAAACACTTAAATAATTTGGATCATTTGAAAAAATTTAATTATTTTAATCTTTTGTAGCATTTTATCATTTGCATTAGCATTTGAATTATTTTAATCATTGAATCTATTGAATCTTTTAAAATTTTGAAATTATTCGATTCTTTTGAATCTATTAGTTCTTTAGGATCTTCTGATTTTTTTTTTTTTTGTATTTTAAATCTTTGGAATTTTCTGAATCTTCAGAATCTTTTAAATTTTTATTAATTTTTCGCCTTTTGAATCATTGGAATCGTTTTATTATTCGAATCATTTAAATTTTTGAATCTTGGTTACTTTTGGATGTTCATCCTTTGAATCTTTTGAATGTTACAAATATTTTGAATTTTCTGAATCTTAAAGATTGTTATAATATTTCGACTCTTTTGAGTTCTTTGAATCAATTTAATGGTTTGAATTGTTTGAATCATTAAAACTGTTTGAATTATTTAAATCTTTTGATATTTTTGAATCATTTGAATCATTTGAGTCATTTGAATTATTTAAGTCATTTGAATCATTTGAAACATTTGAATCGTTTGAATGATTTGAAGCATTTAAGTCTTTTAAATTATTCTAATCATTTGAATCATTTGATTCATTCAAATCATTTGAATTATTAGAATCATTTGAGTCACTTGAAACCTTTGACCCATTTGAATCATTTGAATCATTTGAGTAATTTGAATTTTTTGAGTCATTTAAATCATTTGAATGATTGAATAAATTTGAGTCATTCGAATCATTCTAATCAATTGAATCATTTGAATAATTTGAATCATTCGAATTATTTGAATCATTTGAATCATTTGAATCATTGGAATCATTTGAGTAATTTGAAACATTTGAGTCATTTGATTCATTCTAATCATTTGAGTCATTTGAAACATTTGAATCATTTAAATCATTTGAATACTTTGAATCGTTTGAACGATTTTATCATTTTAATCATTTGCGTCATTTGAATCATTTGAATATTTTGAATCATTTAATTCATTTGAATCCATTGAATCATTTGAAAAATTTTAATTATTTTAATCTTTTGAATCATTTTATTATTTGCACCATTTTAACCATTTCAATCATTTGAAACATTTCAATCATTTTAATCATTTCAATCGTTTGAATCTTTTGGTTTTTTTAAAATTTTGAAATTATAGGACTCTTGAATCTATTAATTCTTTAGGATCTAGTGATCTTTTAATATCTTAAACCCTTTGAATTTTCTAAATCTTTCGAATCATTTCAATCTTGTGAATCTTATAAATATTTTCATGCTTTTGAACTTTGTGTTACTTCTTAATCTTCATCCTTTGAATCTTTTGAATGTTTTGCATCTTTTCAATCTTTTAAGTCTTCTATCTTTGAAGAATTTTTGAATTTTTTAATTCATAAATCTTTTAACCCTTTTGAATCTTTTGAATCTTGTGTTACTTTTTAATCTTCATCCTTTCAATCTTTTGAATAGTTCTTTGAGTCTTTTGAATCTTGTGGATCTTGAAAATCTTTTAATGCTGAATCTTTTCTTACTTTTTATTCTTGATCCTTTGAATATTTTGAATGTTTTAAGAATATTGAATCTTTTGAATTTTTGAATTTTTGGCCTCTTGTAAATCTTTTGAACCTTTTAACGCTTTTGAATCTTTTGAATCTTGTGTTAATTTTTAATGTTCATACTTTAAATCTTTTGAATCTTTCAAATCTTTCAAATCTATTGAATCTTTTGATTCTTCATCTTTGGAACCTCTGTGGTCTTTTGAATCGTATGACTCAAAAGAACGTAAAGAGTTATTATATTGATCGTGCGTATTTTAAGAATATATACTGACTTTTATAAATAATGCTGACTTTTTAAAATATTTGACTCATTGAATCCTACTTTTTTGAAATCTTTGAAAAGTAATGACTTTTTGTGATATTTCCAGTGGTCTTAATATAACCATGAATCTTACGAACTAAATTATTTTCAATGTTCAAATAAACTCATTAAGATTAATTTTATAACGAATGAATACTAAAATTCTTAAGAATTTTTCTTTCTACTTATGACTGTTACGACTTGTTCAATATCTCTTGAGTAATTTTGATATTATCACAAATCTTATCAATTTCATGATTCAAATGAATTTATTGTGATTCATTTTGAAGAGAATGAATTTATTAATTCTTATGCACTTCATGGTTGTTATGAATTTTCTTGTTTTTATGAGTCTTGATATTGAAGTGATTGTTCTGATATTTATATTTTTTGTAATTTTTATGCATTTTAATGATCTTGAGAGTCTTGTGATTAACATGATTCTAATGACATTTATAAATTATATGGCTCTTGCAAATATCGCTTCAATTTTGAATGATTTTTTTTTAAATATGATTTATTAATTTATGATTCGTTCGATCATATGATTGAAAATACGAACTTTACAACTGTTTTAGTCTTTATAGATCATTTACTGCTTCATAAGAATCATCAGAGTCATGTGTATGAAGTTAGCCCTGCACTTTTTCTTATACATATAACTAAAAAAACAAAAATGTGCTACAATGAAATGTGCTATCTGTGAAAAAATGTGCTGCATTGCAAAATAATTGGATGCATAATATAAGGGGAAGTTTAAAAGAGAAGTTAGCGGCGTTAATAGTTGTTTTTGTTTTTTTTTTTTTGTAAGAATTTATAATCTCTGCTTAAATAAGCTCCCGTTATGCTGAAATGCTCAAAAATGAAATGAAATACTCATATTTGCGAATCTTAAGAAATATTTATTTTTTCGAAGATACCATCCCTGTCTTGTACTCGTCCCAAATGTGAGCAATACAGTTTTTGGGTAACCTAAGGATTCGGCCATGGTATGCTCGGGATTTACACGAATATTTCTATTCAGTTTTCTTATTCAGTACAAATTCAATACAATTATTTGTTGGGGATGTTGAGAAATCAAAGCTCTTTAAATCAATTCCTTTAAATCAATATAATCTTTGATTGTACATGATAACACACATGTAAGCACAATGCAGAACATTTTTCAAGTCAAGAAAGTGCAGTATCTGTAGTAACAATATGATGCTAAAGATTCAAAGACATCATTTTATGACAAAGGGACATAAGCGATTCATATAATTCATTAGTAGGTTACTACACATATATATTTCGGGAATAAATATAAAAACCGAGTTTTTTTCATTTTTTAAGGAAAAACACAACATATTTTTAAATTTTTATCATGGTACCACTTGAGACACCTACAAAAATAAGAAAAATGCCATGACATAAGGCAAACAAATAAGCTCCAAAGGATAATTCAACATCATGACTTTATTCTTTCATCTTCTGATAATTTGTTATCATCTGTGCCTCATTTGATTCTTTTAACTCCTTTCACTCCTACAACTCTTATGACTTTTCTGATTCCAATGAATCATCTTTAAGAAGACTTTTCTAAACACAGTCTCTTTAAATTTTACTCTCCAAAAATCTTTAAAACACTCAGAATTCAACATTAAATTGAAACCAGCAAAATGTTGGTCACAAAACTCTCAAACTCCCCAGACACTTTGTTTGTTGGTTTTGTTTTTCTTTTCTTACTTCTGCACAAGAAATACTTGTGCTCCATTGCATCACTAAAATACGACACCAAAATGGGCATAAATTACTAACTGCATATTATTAAAGCCAACAACGTCTCTGTCTGCCACAACTCTACTATCATCCGCACCACACCACACCAACTAATATTTTCCACTCACATCCTAAACATAACTTCTCGCATATCATTTTCATAACATGCTCATATCTTGTTCAACCTATCTGCGAGTATCTAAGCTATTTGCTCGATTTCTTCAAACACTTTGCCAGCCAGCAGCTAGTGGAGCCAACACATTGTGAGCCAAGATATCCGCCCACCCGCCCATGACTACAATTCACTTTGGAACTGAAACGCGCACATATGGTCATGCATATTAACAATCTATTTATTTCTCTTGCCAAAAATCATATCGACGCCGAAATGTTGAAGATAAAATCATTTGTAATGCACACATTGAAACTGACCGAAATGGAAAATATCCTTGGGAGACATTTTAACATTAGGTCAGTGAGTGTGGCTGTGCCTGGGCGGACGGACTGACGTACTGAAGTGTCCTGTCTTGTTTAATTTTTGTCTTTATGCTTTTATTTATTTCTTTTTTTTATTTTGCGATTCCATGTGGGCGGGGTAGCTTGTGTCGCATTCGATAGCTTGGAATGAATGACAATTGTGAAGAAGTTAATCAAATTAATATATACGCAAGGAATTTATTTGGGAGGAAGCGCTACAAGACAAAAAAAAAAATAAGACCTTAGCAAAAAACAAAAATAAAATTAAAAAAAAAAACTATAAAATTGTGTGAATGCAGCATATTTTGTTGAAATTTACAGTTAAAATATCGATAAAATCGAAGAAATAAAGTTTTTTTGGGTATAAGGGGTAGTACAAAATCAATTTAATAGAAGGTTAAAGAGTAGAAATTCGTAAGAACCATTAGAATCATTAAAATCACCAAATTTTTTCGAGTCAACTGATAAGTTATCAAGTAAAATCGAATTTATTTTTTTAGGTTTGAAACAAGGATTTCAGTTGTTAAATCTATTCAGTCAAGTCTGCCTTGATTCGAAAATGGGTTGAGAGATTTATTGGAAAAAGTGAAACATAGCTATGTAGGATGTTCTTAGCTTGGAGGGAAATCGTAGAAACATGCGAGTTAGAATCTAAGGCAAGTTTTATGCCGTTACCTCAGTCAACTCTAGTTATAAGGCATTACCATTTCCAAACTGATGTACCACCACCTTTAACTTCTAAGTTGGTGATGATTTAAATTGAATATGTTATTAATGGTTTTATAGTATAATTTTCTTTATATTGCAACAACCACGATACAAGGTAGGTAGTGACAATTGGCTATTTCCTCACGAGCTGCGTCCATCAAATGCCATTTGCCTGTATTATTTATTCTCTTTTTTACTTTCTTCGTTCTCTAATTTATACTATTTTTGACAGTTGGTGCAATATTATGGCATGTAACGTCAAAAATAGTATAAAATAGAGAAAGAAAAAGTAAGATAGAAAATAAGAAACAAAATATGCAGGTAAATGACGACCGGTGCAAGACATCCGTCAAAAAATATCGAGTTGTCACTCCACCTACATCATTTCATCAAGCCACTACCCATCGCACTCACAAATCATCTTGGCCAAACATCCAGGCTATATTACCTTTGCAACAAAAACTAAACGAGAACTATAAGAAACCTGCAACTGCAAGAAATAAACTGAAGGAACAGAGTGCGATGCTGTTGCTGCTTGTCGGCTATTTCAGCTGTATAGACTATGTGTGTGGGTGTGTGGTATAAATAAAATTTAAATACGGGAAAAAAAGTGTTGTAAGGAAAATATTTGATTTATCCACGTAAATATTTAAATAAAATGTATACACAGGTGTGGATAATGTTAATACGCATTATTTCCCTTAGTGTAACATTGTCACACATGACAAAGACATTTAATTCGCCATGATTTACACAAAATTCAATTCCAAGTCAACAATCAACATCCAACGGTAATGCCGTTCTTCATCGCCATGCAGTCTCTCTTCAATACTAACAGTAGACTGCATCTCTCTGACACTCCGAAATTACTATAGAATTAACTATTTCATTTCATTGCATCTTCCCTGATGCTCCGAAAGTACTATGGTAAGTTATTTCGTCTCATCGCATCCTCGCGACACTCCAAAAGTACTAAAACGAACTACCCTCTGTTCAAAATTGAACCGGACTGCGCAAATAAAACAACCAAGGTTACTTTTTCTTCAATATTTATTTTATTATCTTCAAAATCATTACCATCGGAGGCGATAGATGTATGTCAACGTTTTTTCCATTCTTGAAAGCATTTTTCATCGTCTCAAAATGTTTTCCACGAAGCGATTATTTGAGTTTTGGGAATAGGAAGAAGTCACACGGGGCCATATCTGGTGAACATGGTGCTTGTTGAACGATATTGACATTGTTTTTGGTCAACTAATCGCGTGCAATGAGTGTAAGCTGGTGCATTATCGTGGTGCAAAGGTCATGAATTGTTGTCCTTCCATAATTCTGGCCTCTTTAGCCGAATATTCTCGAGCAAACGCTTTAAGACCCTCAAATTATATTGAGAGTTGACCGATTCACCTTGCGGAAGGAATTCCGAAGGCACGACACCTTGAGAATCGAAGAAAATAGTCAACATCAGCTTAATTTTTGAACGACTTTGCAGTGGTTTTTTTGTGGTTTGGCTCATCTGGATACCGCCGCTCTGCAGATTACTGAGCTGTTTCAAAGTCTTACTCGTAGACCCAAGTCTCGTCCCATAATGATACGCTGTATGTCCGTTTCGTCCATTGAAATCATCTCCTGAGCGACAGTTCTGCAAAAGTCTTTTTGAAGGATATACAGCAATTTTGCCAAAAATTGCGCTGCAACCCGTCACATGCATAAAACATAATGTAAAATGGTGTGCGCCGATCTAGTCGATAAATCAAGCTCGGCAGCTATATCTTTTACGGTCACACGATGTTTTTTTATTACAATTTCCTTTAATTTTTTTGACATTTTCATCGTTTATTGATGTTGCTGGACGAGAAGGAAGAGGCAAGTTGTCAACTGATGTACGACCCTCTTTAAACAATTTTAACCACTCAAATGCCGGCGTACGTAATAGAGCAGACTCCCCATATGTTTTCTGCAACATTTTCAATGCATCCGGACAAGAAATTCCGTAGATAAAACACAAAAAGGGTATTCACTTCAACGCAGAAATTTCCGAAACGCTGAAATTTACGAAAACTTCAGTACAATTGTTGTTGCTTTGTTTTCTGAAGTTTGCTTAAATTTAATCATCTATTGAGTTAATGAAAAATAATCGACGGAAAAAATCATATGAGTCTTTCCGTTGCATTCAAGATATATTCGAAGAAATGGCAACGGATCAATCGTTAGTGGTTAGTTCTCATATTCCATCTATGATACAGAGTTTTCATTTTGAAAAAAAAAAAAAACGATCATACTACTTCCCCGAGCTGCACTCTGCTGCTAATGGGCAGAGATACAAAATCCTTTTTTGGAGATATCAGTTCAACTGACAGATCTGTCTACGAAAATGAAAGAAAATGTCTTGGATTTAGCTGGACATAGGGGGGTCTATGGTTTAAATTTGCGAAGATGTGTTTACTAAGCATAAGAAAATCTGTTTAATGAGTGTGAATCATTGTGATTATGAAAATTTCGATAAGAAGAAGAGCATTCTTTCAAATTCAATTAAATTTTTCAAAAAAGAGCCATTAAAAAAAAGCAATTAAAAAAACCATCCATACAAAACTCGTCCATCACATCGTCAATTTGATCTGGACAGTCTTTAAAAGTAAAAACTGATTAAATTTAGCTAACCTTTGGTCCAAGTTTAACTTCTTGGACCGAAGGAGGTGTCTTCTAGGAGTATAACATCTTGCATGGTCTTCTCTGATAAATATTCTAATAACTTCGTTTTCTTCACTTGTTTTCGGCATTTCTCACAATTAATCAGTGGCAGATCTACATACGGACTGGAAAAGCTTTAGCCCCCCTCCACCCCCTTGGAGAATTTTTTGTATGGGAAAAAAAAATTAAAAAAGGTCCAAAAAGACATTTCAGCCCCTTGGCATGCAAAAGTGTAGTTTGAGAAATCCAGGATCTGGGTAGTCTCTTACATTTACTCAGGATAGGGCGAACCGAACCCGTTGCCTCAGACCATCCACCTTTTTTCCGGCTTTGGACATTCGTTAAAGTTAATTATCAGGCGGAGTTGCAGACAGCGACAGTATTTTCAAAGCAGTTTGACTTGAAAAACAAGTAAATCAGTCAGTTGCACTACACATGGAATTATAATTTACTCATATTATAGCTAGGGTCTAACTTTTTGAAAAAATTCTATTTTTTTTTTTGCCCTTTAAATAAGTAACAATGAAATTCATATTCAGTTCTTAATAATAGCACATTAATTATGTGAATGTGCTTCATTATATGAAGCACATTACAGCACATTTCCAAATTTTTGAAAAATTATTGGTGCAATGAATTGCTTAGCACTGCACTTCAATGGTGACTTGCATGAAGCTATTGCAACCAACTCCACTCACTTGTGCTTTCTCCGCTTAAACAGCCCTGCCCGCTTGACAACACTTTCATAAGTTTATCAAGTGTGTTTTTGCTATAAAAGTTACAAAACTACGCTCGCGGCCAAGTCGATAAAGCGTAAAATTTTGCACTTAAAAATAATTTTGCTTTAATTTTTGCGTCGTTTTTTTTTTTTTTTGTATTGCTTGCATTTATTTTCAAGTCAACTAATATTTTGTTGAAGGTGCTGTCGGTGTTGTTGTTGCACAACGTTGTTTTAAAAGCACTTGGCGTTGCCACCTGCAGATATTGTTTCTTTGTTTTCTTAGTTATGCTCGGTGTTGTATGTCCCTCAACCTCATCAGCACTATTTTCAAGCACTTTGCGTAGAAATTTCAAACTTTTGCTCAAGTCGCGCAAGTTGTTTTTATCGCCGACGTTATTCATTTGTTTTTTCTCGGTTTTTTTCGTAATTTTAACTTGTACCGTAATTTATAGACGTGCTGGTTGGTTTTTCTTTTTCTTATTTGTTTTTTTTCTTTCTTTTTTAGTTTGTTTTGCTTATAGTTTTATGATGCTACGCAGGGAGCCCATGTCACATACACAAGAATCAGCAAAATTTTCTGTCTTAAAAGCCAACAAAAGAGCTTTTTGATCGACATAGACATGGGTAACGCAGCGTTTAGTTGTATTATTCTATGAGTGCCGATCAATGTTACAGGTCAGATAAAACTGCGCCGTCAACTGTGTAACACAACTCAGTGCGTTACATAAAGCAATGTATTTAAAAATTTACCACATAGCTCAATGCGCTATTGGCCATTAGAGAGATGGCAAAGGAGTTGGGCATTGCTTTTGGATCTGTTCGAGACATTTTGGTTAATGATTTGGGCCTCAGACGTGTCGCTGCAAAGCTGGTGCCGAAAGACCTGAATTTCATGAAAAAATGGACCGCGTTGACGTCGCAAAAGACATGATTTCCAAAGCCGAATCCGACCCAATATTCATCAAACGGATCATTACTGGAGACGAGATGTGGATTTATGAGTATGACATGCAATCCAGACATCAAGCGATTGAATGGCGTGCACCGAATGAGCCGCGACCGAAAAAACCACGTCGTTTTTAGTCGAAAAAGAAGGCGATGCTCACAGTTTTCATGGATTATAAGGATGTTGTGTATCATGAATTCCTTCCAGAAGGCCAAACAGTCAACAAGGAGTATTATTTGGGCTTAATGAGACGTTTGCGTGAAGCAATTCGCAAAAAAAGACCGGATTTGTTGGCAAACAACTCGTGGATATTGCACTACGATAGCACAATGCCATCTTTATCCGTGAACATTTGGCTAAAAACGAAACAAATACCATTCAACAACCACCGCTTTCACCTGATTTGGTTCCCTGCGACTTTTTTCTATTCGATCAACTCAAGAAACCGCTCCGCGGAACGCGTTTTAGCACCCAAGTGATCTTGGAGATCATGGAAAAATCGAAGATGGCTCTGATGGCCATACCGCAGATCGAATATAAAAAATGTTTCGAGGATTGGATCAAGCGCTGGCATAAGTTTATTGCAGTCGATGGGGAGCACTTTGAAGGGGACAATATCGATTTTGATGTATAATCTTGTATTTTTAAATTCCTGACTAAATTCCGGTAACTTTTTGATCAAGGTGGTATATGCCACGAGATGCACTTTGTCTAAGGTTCGTCGTGAATTATAGAAGTCTGCTGGGGATGTCGAAACTGTTTTTTGTGATTTTGTGAACATCAGGAACGTTCGGTCATTACTAGAAATATACAATTTGTCCAACAAGTGAAGGAGATCATCGACGAAAGCCCTTCAAAATCAATGAGACCCGAACCATTGCAAGGAACCTGTGTGTGTCTGAGAGCCTAATTTACCTAGTTGTACACGAAGATCTGTGCTATTAGTCCTGGGTTATGTGCAGAGGACATTTTATACCAAGAAAATTGGGGAACAAAGATTTATTTGCGCAAAACGTCTTTTTGTGGTTTTTTTTCTGAAGAATAAAATTTTGACCAATCCAAAAAAAATCAATCGGAGAAATGACATGATGGTAATGCTCGGATCCTAAAGAGGTTCCGCGTGTTATACACAAGAGATTTCCTGTAACTATCATGGTTTTGAGGATTTGTAAGCAACGAAGGATAAGTTATGCCACCCAACTTCTTTCGCCAGGGGCTTCGGGTAAATACTGTCGCTTACATCGAGGTTTTAGAAACAGTTGTGAGACCTGAATTGATAGTGTAATTGGGGACAGACTATACGTCTTCCAGCTAGACTCTGCTTTTTCACACAAAGCCATGACGACACAAGATTTGATGAGTGAAAATTTGACTACGTAACCGGAAAGTTATAATCACCCAGCTCCCCAGAACTTAATTCGTTGGATTCTAACGTATGGGGCATAGTTGAGTGGGAGACCAATTAACATCCCCATAACACCATATTGTCACTGAAGGATGCTTAAACAATTCCAATAATCAATATGTAGAAAGATCATTTAATTCGGACATGCAATCGTTTTCTAATCCTGGTTGAATCTGTTATTGCCGTTGAAGATGATTTTATTGAGTAATGGTGTAGGTGTGTTGTATGTTGTATATGTTGAGTTGTGTGGTGTGGTGTATGGTGTAATTGACCTCTAGCAATTAACAATGTGCAAAAATGTTCTGATTTTAAAAATAAATTTTGGAAAAATTTGAGAAAATTTGTTTTGATGTCAATTTGTACTAAAATGTACCCTGTAATTGTCTACTACCTCGTGTCCACTTGTTCTTGTCCACTTATAAAAGTTTTTACATAGCATACTTACAAATTAAGCCTTCCGCACCAACTACTTCATATTTAATTAATAATTTTTTTTTCTTTTCTCTTACAATTGTATTGTTAATCCTTTGCACTAAAGCTTTAATTAAGAGCTTTCATTAACATATGTTAATTGAAAAAAAAAACACACAAAAAAATGTTAATAAAAATATGGAAAATTACTTTTGTTATTGAAGTTGTTGTAATCCTTGAAATCCCGCATATTCACACATTTAAAGCAGTTGATACGACTGACTGCAACAACGCACAAAAGATTGACTCAGTGTTAAGCTTAATGATGAGGATGATGATATTGCTTGAAGCTTTAAAGCTATGTAAATATAAAGCAACAACGCAAATTATTGCATCGATGCTTGGCTTGGCATCAAGCTGTTGGCGGCATCACCTTAGATTCTTGCAAAGCCGCAGCTTATATGGCACGAGGATAAAATTGCTTGTTGGTAGCTGTGGGTTGGGCGATAGAGTTGGTGACTCATATTAATGTGGGGGAACAGGTTGTTGATGTAAAGTAGGTTGCAGGTGGCATATTTGTAGATGACTTGCATGTAATTTAATAGGAAATTAAATGGGAATTTTAATAATTTATCTATATGGGCACACAGTGAGTTATCCTAGAAACAAAAAAAAAATACAACTTTTCATCTCAAAACCGAAAAATATTGCATATAGATCCACAGGTCATTTCACGAAGAAGAAAAAGAAACATAAAAGTTGGTTGCATGTTTAATAAAATGCCAAAGGATTTTCATTAAAAGGACTGAAAATTACTTTTTTTAAACCTTATTAATTCGAAAATCAAAACCAAAATCAAAATTAAAACCAAACTTAAACTCAAAATCAAAATCAAAATCAAAATCAAAATGAAAATCAAAATTAAAATCAAAATAAAAATCAAAATTAATATCAAACTTAAACTCAAAATCAAAATCAAACTTAAACTCAAACTCAAACTCAAAATTAAACTCAAACTCGAACTCAAACTCAAAATCAAACTCAAACTCAAAATCAAACTCAAACTCAAACTCAACATCAAAATCAAACTCAATATCAAAATCAACACTAAAGTCAAAATCAAAATCAAAAGCAAACTCTAACTCTAATTTCTAGTCTAACTCTAACTCCAACTCCAATTCCAATTCCAACTCGAACTCTAACTCTAACTCTAACTCTAACTCGAACTTTAACTCTAACTTTAACTCTAACTCTAACACCAACTCTAACTTTAACTCTTACTCTAACTCTTACTCTAACTCTTACTCTAACTCTAACTCTAACTCTAACTCTAACTCTAACTCTAACTCTAACTCTAACTCTAACTCTAACTCTAACTCTAACTCTAACTCTAACTCTAACTCTTACTCTAACTCTTACTCTAACTCTTACTCTAACTCTTACTCTAACTCTAACTCTAACTCTAACTCTAACTCTAACTCTAACTCTAACTCTAACTCTAACTCTAACTCTAACTCTAACTCTAACTCTAACTCTAACTCTAACTCTAACTCCAACTCCAACTCCAACTCCAACTACAACTCTAACTCTAACTCTAACTCTAACTCTAATTCTAACTCTAACTCTAACTCTTACTCTAACTCTAACTCTAACTCTAACACTAACTCCAACTCTAACTCTAACTCTAACTCTAATTCCAACTCCAACTCCAACTCCAACTCCAACTCTAACTCTAACTCCAACTCTAACTCTAACTCTAACTCTAACTCTAACTCTAACTCTAACTCTAACTCTAACTCTAACTATTACTCTAACTCTAACTCCAACTCCAACTCCAACTCCAACTACAACTCTAACTCTAACTCTAACTCTAACTCTAACTCTAATTCTAACTCTAACTCTAACTCTAACTCTAACTCTTACTCTAACTCTAACTCTAACTCTAACACTAACTCCAACTCTAACTCTAACTCTAACTCTAATTCCAACTCCAACTCCAACTCCAACTCCAACTCTAACTCTAACTCCAACTCTAACTCTAACTCTAACTCTAACTCTAACTCTAACTCTAACTCTAACTCTAACTCTAACTCTAACTCTAACTCTAACTCCAAATCTAAATCTAACTCTTACTCTAACTCTAACTCAAAATCAATTTATAATTTTTTTTTGTTTTTTTTTTGTTTTGTTTGTAAAGCATTTATGCCAAAGAAATTTGTGCCAATTTTTTTCTACTCATCTTTATGCTACACTGGCAAAAAAATTCTGTGCTTCTCAAACATATCGAATTTCTTTGTACTGTGACTTTTTGTTTTTTTTTTTTTTTATGTCCTACCATCAATTAAAACTTTCTACGTCGGCGACTCGTATTACTTTCCGGCTGCTGGTGTTACAGCGGCTGTTGCTGCTGCTACAGTAGTCGACTGTCAGTCAGTCAGTGTTGCTGAGCGGCTACCTCATTCTGCTGCTACTTCATTTAGGGCGGGCTTGTAGCAGATCAAATATATTTTTTTTGTCTTTTCGCCGGCTTTTCTCTTTTTTTTTTGCATGCTGACAACAAACAAAAAACCTAAGCTTTGAAATGGGGAATAACCGAACAAAAAAAAAGTTGACAGCATTGTTTAGCAGCTGGCAACACTAGTAGCAAAAGAAGTTGCAGTTGTATCAAACGCAGAGAAAACAAAAAAAAAATAGGTACAGAGAACACATGACGAGACATGTCTGCCAGATCCTTTGTCATATGAGACACAACAGTGGCGTTGTTAGATGGGAGAGGGGTAATGAAACAATAGCGGGCATTTTTTTCTTGCTTGTTTGTCGACTTGCTTGTATGGCAAATGAAATCAAAAAAGGCTGGCAACACTGCACTAGGTTGTTGGCTGACAAAGCGTTTTGGTAGCCAAGCGGCTGTTAATGTTGCTGGTGCTGTTGTCGTTGTTGTTGTTGTAGCTCTAACAAGGTAAAAATTAAATGCGTTCATTCTTACTTTCATTAGACAGCAGCAGCTACAGCAACAGCAACAAGAGCCAACAATGAGTTCCCAACAACAACAGCAACAACAACAACGACAACAACAACTACAAAAATGGTATCGGCATTTGCATAACTGTCAACTTGTTTGCTTATGTTTATCTGTGTGTGTATGAGCTGTCTCATGTAGTTGTGTGTGTATGTGTGTCTCTTCATTTGTGTCCTGTCAACGTTGTTGATGTGCACAACGTTGTTGAGTAGAACAAACAGCAGCAGGACGACGCTGATGAAGACAGGAAATAATTTTTAAAAGAGTTAATTATGCACATGCAGCATGTCCTGTTGGAATATGTGTCGCACTCTGTCGGTCTATCTATCTGTCTCACGCTCCCTCTCTCTTACTCAATCGCACTTGCATTGCATTTAATTAATGTAAGCATGGAATATGATGAGGAAAAAAAAGTTCTAACAAAAAAAAATTCTGCTTTTATATGAGGCCGACAAAATATGATTGTGTATAAAAACAAGCGTAATTTTTTCATATCCTGTCCTTTTTTCTTAGGAAAGTAATAATAACCTTGAGATCTCAATATTTTTTATTCAAATTTAAAAGCCAACCGAAACATCATGAGGACATTTACTCTTCTAGTTTTTATGCCGACTCCGAACGGCTAATGTACATGTTCTCAGGAAGCTTTACATGTCAATATTTACTCCCTAGGGTTTGCCATTGACTGCAGAGATGTGACTACAGATCAGGAAAATTAGTTTCAATTAAAAAAACTCTAGTTTTTTAGCTGGGATTCGAACCTGGGCTTGCATTGCCCTCGAGTGGCTTACACGCTGATAAACGCACTCGACCGCTGTCACCATATTATCAATTTGACATTAACGAATACGTTTGGCGTAGAAAATAGTGCTCTTCCATCATGACAACACACCGGCGCACACGTCTGTATTCGCCATTGCAAAAATCCATTAACTGGGCTACGAACTACTCCAGGTTAAACCCCCTGCGACTATTCCCTATTTCCAAACCTGAAGAAATGAAAAGAAAACCTACGGTAAGAGATTTGGGTCGAATGAAGAAATCATCAAAGAAACAAACGCCTATTTTAAAGAACGTGATAAAAACTTTTATTGGGAAAGAGTAGGAAACATATTTCTCAGCATATTTTCATTTCAAAGTGTTCTTAATTTATTAAAATGGTAGAAAGTGATTTTAGGGGGATTTGAGGTTAAGGACCCGCAGTGGATAATTTTTTTTTTATAAAGACGTGCGACAATTTTTTCATAATTTTGATGACTCTTTTACTTGAAAATACAAAAAAAGTCAAAGCAATTAGATTATTACGCCACGTTTTGTCAAAAAGAAGTGTTAAAAAGTTCACACCAACGCCTTAATAAGCAATTCTAATATCGTTTCATAGTCTAAAAGCAAAAAACACAGCTTTGTTCTATAAAACAAAGGTATAGTCTTCAAATTGTACCATTTCTGATAATATTTCATATACCATACTTACCACAAATGCAACACTGTAAATCGTTGTATTTATGATGTATTTGTGGTAATTGCTTGTCAAAAACATAAAATGGAAAATTTAGTGCGCGCTGCAAGTAAAGTTATTGATGAAAATAAGTTTATTTTCTACATTGACTTATTTTAACAATGAAAAAAAGAGAGAAATCCAATAAGAAGTGGACCAGAAGAAGTCGAAATGATCCTTCAATTTCTTTTGGAGCACCGGAAATTTTTCGGCATCTTGGTGGTTTTATAACAAACGTAAGCAAAATCAGGTGATTGTAAATAATTAACATATTAACAAAAGGTATGTTCACGGTCTTATTCTAAGTGTTGTACATTTTTAATATATTTACCATAAATACACCACATTGTGAATACCCCTAATTTCAAGTGATTGCTTGAATTTTTCAAATTTTATCTTCAGACTCCATTGTTTATTAAATCACTTCCAAATATCACTTCTTTTGCGTCTTCATATAGCCACAGATATTGCAATAAATAATTTGTATTTCATCTGAAATTAACATACAAAAAGTATACTTTTTGACAAAATCTTATTGTCCTTCCTATCGTACATTCATGTAAATAGGACATTTGCTACGGTCTCCATGAGGAAAATAGAACACTTGAAGGATATTTTTGGTAAATTTTCATTTCATATTGAAAATTTTACAGTACTATTCTCTTGTATCCATAACTGGATAATATGGTTTGCTCCTTGAAACTTGAACTTAAGAGCAAATTTGAGGATATACTACCTTTGGAGAGCTTAGTCCCTATCAATCAATGCGAATTTTCATCAAATATATAATAGGGGTATTCACGATTCAGTGCACTTTGTTGTGCAGAAACGCGAATTTAAAGATTTTCAGTTCAATGACCGTGAACAAACACGACAGTTTCTTAAAACAAAACTTAAATGTCAGAAGAAGCTGTTTTTTGCTTGTTAGCTCGTCACAAATTAAAAAGTAAAGATGCCAAAACAAGTGGCAAAACTAAAATAATAAATTCTGTCAATGCATTACAAACAAATTGGTATATTAAGTATCGAATTTTATATCACTAATAAAATCTGTCAAATAATATGAAGTATACAGGGGCACAACTGATCAAATCCTCAAATGCACAAGAAAAAGCTGCATAGAGTAGAATTGCAGATTTGTAGCTTTTTGATGTACGTGCATTTAGGTTGTTGAAAACTGCATATCTCCATTTGAGGATTTGTGCACAACTAAGTACAGCGGATCGTGAATACCCCTAATAACAATTTAAAAGTGTCAACAAAAGTAGTGTTGAAAGCCGAAATAGTTCTGTGGCAACGATATTGTTATAAGGATGATCTTAAAATAGCAACAATAGTAATGAAGACCATCACTGTGATTATTATCAAGGGTTAGGAAAATTTTTTCCCCTTACATACTTTTAAAAACAGTAGCAGTTATTCCAGTGACTTCTGAAAACTTGCTGAAAGAAACCTACTAGATCAAAAACCTACTTAAGATCCACCATGATACAATTATATAAGGTACGAGTGGCAGTTTATTCGTCTTGCACCAACTGTCAAAAATAGCATAAATTAGAGAACAAAATAAGTACAAAAGAAAATAGAAAGTAAAATATACAGGCAAATGACAGTCGTTGCAAGGCACTCGTGAGAAAATTGCCAGTTGTCACTCCTACCTTGTACAATAGTAAATATGCCAGTTGTCACTCCTACCTTGTACAATATCAAATAGTAAATATTTGAAAGATATTTTAAAAAAATGCATGCATAATTTTAACATATTTTTTATTAATTCTGTTTGAATATTTAAATATTTTATTTGATTAAAAAAGTATTTCAATACATCTTAAATATTTACGAAGTTGATTTATACAAATGCTTTATTGGTGCAAAATTTACTCGCTTTTTGGATAAATTAAAAAAGTTTTTGTGTCTTAGGGTAACGCTATTTAAAAAATTAAATATAATTTTCAAAAATTAGTGTTCTACATATGTTCATTGCACCGTATCACCTAACCGGCAAAAAAAGAAAAGAATGCCGCACACCATCTCATTTGGAGCATTTTATAACCCCGTTTTAGTACTTACCCACCGATCCCAGTTTCTATCATCCTAAGGTACCATTCTAAGGTCATGAAATTAAAGCTCACAAAAAATCGTTAAACTCTTTCAAATAAAGTATATCGATTATCACAACAGAACTATTTCAGCAAAAGTTTTTTAATTTTTTTGCCGAACGTAGGGGACTTTTTTAAATTTTTCTCCATATCTTCGACATTTACAGTCCGATCTTTAAGAAAAATATATCGATATTTTTGTCTAGAAGAGACCAAATTTTTTGCTCTAAAAGTCATTGGGGTTAAATAAAGCGTTTTTCAGCCTTTGTCCAATACCTCCAAGGTCCTCACAATATAGTACATTTTAATTTGCATTTTTTATCATTTAAATAAAAAACAAAAATTTTATAGTGTGGAAAACGTTTGTTAAAAACCTCACTTTTATTATTTTCTCAAGCTACTTTTCAGAAATAAAAAAGTAGAATAAGTTTTACCACCATTTACTTTCTGGTGGGTGTGTACTTGAACGGGGTGCTTGACCCCAATGATCTTTAGAGTAAAACATTGATATGACATTACTTTCTATCGAAGATTGTCGCAATTTCAATCAGAAGTTGTCCGTTTGTAAAAAAAAAAACTACAAAAATCCCAAAAAGCTTTTTAACTCATTTTATACCCTCGTACGATTTTTCGCACATCAACTTTGACGACTTATTTAAAATACCCCCCCCCCCCCCCTCCATGCTTAGGGCGCGTGCCAATAAACATTTTATAAAATCTTCTTATCAGCATCCAACAATAGTTGATAAAATTGTGTTTTCTTCAATATCCAGTTAATAATAGAAACTTTCCTAAAAAACATAGAATGTAGAACAACTACCACTGTACGAAATAACGTACAGTTAATTTCTGAACGGGTGCGGGGTAGGGGGTTAAAATTTTTTTTGCAGTGAGGGGGTCAATAGACCCTGATGCCTGCAAAGGGCATCAAAAACGGCTCGCAGGATCAGGTGGAGGTATACAATGGGTTAAAGAACAAAGCTTTTTCTATACTTCAAATTTAAATTCGGCTCCAAACTAGTTTGTTAACTAGTTTTATAAAATACGTACATACCATCACGGAATTTTCTGCTTTTTTTTTGTTTTTTTTTTTTTTTGTTTTTTGTCATAATTTAAATCTCCTTGTGTTGGCTTTGTTCAATACAAAGATTTGACGTATCAAATTAATGGCAGCAAAACGTAACAAATATTGCTTCCTTTTCCTCTCTCAATTTCTCCTGCTCTCTCTCTCTTTCTCTCTCTCTCTCTTCTGTGACGTTTTAGCTGTCACTTTGACAGGAAATGTTTAAAAAAACAAAAAAAAAAAAAAGAAAAGAAATGATTCATGAACTTTTAATTTATGAACTTCTCCTCAATTTTTGGCCTACTCATTGCAACAATTTTATTTTTTTTTTTGTTGTGCCTTTTGTGAAGCATCGTCTATATATTGTGTGTGATGATGTTGTTTTTGTTGTTGGTGTTACTGTTACAATGCTATATTATTTCTGTGCCAGGCCGATCGGTCACGGCGCTTAAATGTCTACATTTTGCAGTATTTTTTTTTTTTTGTTCCAGCGTTCGTTTTCTTGCCCCAGCCGTCCAAATTTGGAGCAAAATGGGCAGGAAAAAAATTTGATTAATGTTAGCTTCCGATTTGCATAAATCTTTCTTTAGTTGTTTCGGTTTTGGCAAATTTTTTTTTTTTCTTTTTTTTAGCTTTATGTAGTTTCAGTCGAGCGGCAACACATCGACATCGAGCCGGGGTTTTCAGCTCTGGTACGAGACCAACTCCAAAGTCGAGGCAGTTATAAATTATCGCACCACAAGCAAGTTAGGCTGGCTTCTGGCTGGATGGTGGAGTGATGGAGTATAGAAAGGGGTTGGGTGTGGGGAAGCATGTGGTTGGCTAGTTGAGTCACGTGCTGGTTGTGCTTTGCGGTGTGATGCGCTAGGTGGCTGGGTTCTTGTTGTTATTGTTGTTGCTGTTATTTTTGTTGTTGTTGTGTACCATAAAGCATAACATAAGCTTGAGAAAAAAAAGCTTCAAATGCCAAAAAGCACATAATATCTGTCGGGGGAAATCGAACTTTTTAAACGTTTTGAAAAATCGTTTTCTTGCAGGTCATCGGTGAAAATTTATAACGGTTCTTTTTATGTTAATGTGCTGATATTTTCAATAAAGTGGTTAACTGTTATGAATGGACATCATTTTGAAAATTCTTTAAAAAATTCTCATTATAAATGTATCTTAAGATAGATATTTCAAATCTATTAAATGTTTATTTGTACCTTTTTATCTACTTTCTATTTATATTTTTATGTCTTTGCGTTTTTGAATCTTTGTATATTTTTATCTTTGTATCTTTGTATCTTTGTGTCTTTGTATCTTTGTACTTTGTATATTTGTATATTTGTATCTTTGTATCTCTGTATTTTTGTATCGTTGTATCTTTGTGTCTGTGTATCTTTGTATATTTGTATCTTTGTATATTTGTATCTTTGTATCTCTGTATTTTTGTATCGTTGTATCTTTGTATCGGTGTATCTTTGTATATTTGTATCTTTGTAAATTTGTATCTTTGTATCTTTATATCTTTGTATCTTTGTATCTTTGTGTCTTTGTATCTTTGTATCTTCGTATCTTTGTACTTTGTATATTTGTATATTTGTATCTTTGTATCTCTGTATTTCTGTATCGTTGTATCTTTGTATCTGTGTATCTTTGTATATTTGTATCTTTATAAATTTATATCTTTGTATCTTTGTATCGTTGTATATTTGTATCTTTGTATATTTTTATCTTTGTACCTTTTTATATTTGTTTCTTTGTGTCTTTGTGTCTTTGTATCTTTGTATCGTTGTATCTTTGTATATTTGTATATTTGTATCTTTGTATCTTTGTATCTTTATATCTTTGTATCTTTGTATCTTTGTATCTTTGTATCTTTGTATCTTTGTATCGTTGTATCTTTGTATCTTTGTATTTTTGTATTTTTACATCTTTATATCCTTTTATCTTTGCATCTTTGTGTCTTTGTATCTTTGCATCTTTGCATCTTTGTATGTTTGTATCTTTTTATCTTTTTATTTTTGTATCGTTGTATCTTTGTATATTTGTATCTTTTTATATTTGTATCTTTGTATCTTGTATTATTGCGTCTTTTTATCTTTGTATCTCTGTACTTTTGTATCGTTGTATCTTTGTATATTTGTTTATTTGTATCTTTGTATCTTTTTATCTTTTTATCTTTGTATCTTTGTATTTTTGTATCTTTGTATATATGTATCTTTACGTCTTTATGTCCTTTTGTCTTTGTATCTTTGCATCTTTGTATCCTTGTATCTTTTTATCTTTGTATCTATGTATCGTTGTATTTTTGTATCTTTGTATATTTGTATCTTTGCGTTTTTTTATCTTTTATCTCTGTATTTTTTTATCGTTGTATCGTTGTATCTTTGTATCTGTGTATCTTTGTATCTTTGTAAATTTGTATCTTTGTGGCGTCCGTGGCGTAGTTGGTTAAAGTGCGTGGCCGCTACGTCAAAGAACCTGGAGACCCAGGTTCGAACCCCAGCAGCGACAGAAAATTATTTGAATTAAAATAATTTTTCTGTACGGCCGCCACCTCTCTGCAGACAATGGCAAACCTGAGAGAGTAATAAAAATGCCATGTAAAGCTTCTTGAGAATAAGAACATTCCGTTCATCGCCGTTCGGAGTCGGCGTTAAGCCTGTAGGTCCATTTCTCGGTCAATTGTGTACAAACTTAATAACACGCACAACACAATGCATCATAAGAAGCTAGGCCAAAGTCCTTTCAAGGGCTGAAGAGGCCAGTTATTTATTTTTTTTTTTATTGTATCTTTGTATCGTTGTATATTTGTATCTTTGTATATGTTTATCTTTGAATCTTTGCATCTTTGTATCTTTTTATCTTTGTATCTTTGTATCGTTCTATCTTTCTATCTGTGTATCTTTGTATCTTTGTATCTTTGTATCGTTGTATCTTTGTATCTTTGTATCTTCGTATCTTTGTATCTTTGTGTCTTTGTATCTTTGTATCTTTGTTTCTTTGTATCTTTGTATCCTTGTTTCTTTGTATCTTTGTATTTTTGTAACCTTGTATATTTGTATTATGTACACAGAAAATAAAAGAATTGATTTATTACCTAAACTAGTTTAGCTAATGTGAAAGTTTCTATTTCACCTAATCTTTTCAACAACTTTTCTACTTACACAGTTAATTTAACAATCATGCATTAGGTAATTCACCTAATTCAAATTAGTTAATTCAACTAAAATTTTGCAAAACGCAAAAGTAAAGAGCACAGCGCTCTCCTATAAAAAACATAAATAAAAACAAAGTGAGAAAATTTTACAAAAAGTATAGCCTCATTGCGAGATTTGAACTCGGGCCGCTTGCGTTCAAGTCAAACGCTTTACCGCTGTGCTGTTACGCCTTTTGATAATTTGTGAACAAAATGTATATAAAAATATGAGGTCCACAACTCTTAAATTATGGGCATCTACAGCAATTTGATTAATTGGTATGTAGCGTAAATTCCTTAATTGGAAATTTAGCTCAATGGATAAGGCGTTGGTTGTTGAAATCTTGAGATCAGAGGTTCGAATCTCAGCGGTGGCAAAGAAATTTTTCAGTCATTTATACAAAGTATATATAATATACCTCTCTCATTCTATCTACTATAAAACAAATCTTTCTTCTCAATCATGTGACGAAATGAAGTAAAGTCAACTAAGGAGGGAAAGTTTCACTTCAAAATAGAAATTGCAAAACAAAAAACAAATTTTTTGCATATTTTTTGCACGGCATTCCCACTCTTAAGTGGGAATTCTATCTAAATAATTAGATGATTTTTCTACACTTAGTAGGTGGCTTGCCTAATCTGAAGTGGTCATAGTTTAAAAAAAATTAGCTAATTCTTCTAATAAATTATGTGTCTTATCTATTTTATGGTTGAAGGTACACCTAAATATTTAGGTTTTTTTAGCTACTCTCGCAGTTAAACTACCCAATATAATTGCATATAATTAACATTTAGAAATTGGTAGCGCACCTAATCAAATTCGTTGACTGAAAATCACCGGATTACTTTAGCTGAATTGACTACATTTTTAGGTAAAAGTTCTACTCTTTTTTTTCTGTGTATCATCATAACTTTTTATGTTTGTTCTTCTGTAGCTGTGTGTCTTTTATCTTTGTAGCTTGGCATATCTGTATTATTATATCCTAGTAAGGTCTTACCCTTGTGTTTTCTATGTTTCTATTTTTATAACTTTGTATCTTTGTATCTTTAAATTTTCATATTCTTGAGTAGTTCTTTTAAAACTCTTTAAAAACTCTAACATGCTCTTTGATTTTTAATTTTTTGTTTTATGTTGTTGTTTTTATTTTTTTTTTAAACATATGCATATCTATTTCCTTCTCTTTCTCTGAAACTATATTTATTTCGCCGCTTTGCTCGGCATTTAACTGTATTTGAAACATAAATCATTGAAACTGACATTTCAACATTTTCAAAATGTTTTTGGAAAAAACGCACAAACGGACAGGCGGACGTACAAATGAATGGACAGAGGGACAGATGAGTGTAGTTGAAGAGTGGGTTTGATGTTTTAGAGTATGTGTGAGCTTGTGGGTAGTAGTGTGAATGCTTTGTAGTACCGGCAAAGGTTATGCCGCCTAAACATACGCACAGTTATTTTTGTAAGTGCTCCAAATATCTATCTTTCTGTGCGTTTGTATGTTTTCGTGTGTGTCAGGCGTAGCGGGAATGTGAATTTAATGCGAAGACGCACACAAACAAAATTTTGCTCAACTGACCCAAATAAATCATTTTGCAATTGAATGCGGCAGCAGCGGCATTGCAGAACGACAGGACCACAAAAAATGTAACGCCACAAAAAACACAACCATAGCAACTCGAAGCTCCAGCAGATTTCACAGCAAGTCACTGCTGTCCCAATTTTCGTTTTAGTTTTTCTTAGCTGATATTTTTTTTTTATTCGTTTGGGCTCGTTTTTGATTTTGTTTTGCAACATTTTTGCCTTAAGAGAGAATATTTTTTCCTAGAAAATTTTGTGCACCGATGCATGTAGCACAGAAAACGAAACCGAAACCGAAACTAAAATTTCTATATGTGTTGAAAATGCGTCGTGTGTCGTCAGCAGTGTGCGGAGGTGGGGGATGGCTTTCGGTGCGTTGTGGCTATGGCAAGTTTGGATAATGAACACACTCAAAAGCAGTTTCATTTGGAAAAAGTTGCCACGTCATTTGACCCACTTTGGAAAAATGAAGCGAACGTTTAGAAAGCAGGCATTTTTTCGAGAGAATCGACCGAGTTTCTAATTAAAGCGGGCCACACAAACTGCGGAAAAACGAGTTGGCAATAATCTATTTTTATTTTCAAAGGGTCTGTAAAACAAGTTTTTAGCTTTAAAAGGAGATGAATAGTTAAAATTTTCTATAGAATTCAAGATGGAGTACCTTAAAATTTTTCTTAAAATTTCTTCCCTTCGAACCTAAAAATATGATAAATTTTAAAAGATTTCTCTACAAAAGAAAAATATCGTTCGAACATGAGGCAAAATGGGACAACAAAAAAAAAATGCAATGACATCCAGCGAGCAACAATAAAACCAACAAATGGGTTCTATTTGATACTTTTAATCACATTAGATTGCATATAAATTGAGAGTTGTTACAATTTTATTGTGACTAGACTATGACAACCAACGAGTATGGCTCGACCGACTTTTCCAGTTCACTCCCATCTTGAACACACTGATGTACACTGTACACTGGACAGTCAAAACTGCAGCCATGCATTGCTTCAAGCTTACACAACTTTAAACGAAAGAATATCACAATAAATGCAAATAAATCAGCGAAATTGACTCGATGTCACTCGTTGTCAGTAGAATAGAGAAGATTGATGAAAGATAGCCATAGACACCAGTGCACATGAGTATTGTAATTTGTACGCGACAAATTGACAAATAGTGTCACGTGGCTACTATTAAATACGGTCAGTAGAAATCAAACACAAAAGCTGTGGTAAGCTATTCCAACCACAATCTGTTGGCTGAAAGGTTTCAAGCGGTGTGATTAAATGAAATGCGATATTTAGAAAAACAGTAAATGAAGTTTATTCACGAGCTGATGGAGGAGGAGAAGGGGGGGGGGAGGGGTTGTTTATTTTGCAGTGACTGTAGCGATTAAATGGTTTGAAAAATAACCAAGCCAGGAAAAAAATGAAACTTAGAGCTGACAAATGATGTTTTTGCACACAAGTTTTTAAGTTTTATGTAAAATATTTAATTCAATTATCTATTGAAACTTTCTTCTAGAAACATAAGAGGCAGATAATAAGTAATATTATAGAAAAACTGTCCTGTTAGTTTTTAAGTTTTATAGTCAACATGAAGCAATAGCAAAATTATTCTTTTATAAATAGATTCCTTCACAAATTACTGGCAATAGTACTTTTAAAAATTAAAATTCAACGCGTTCAACATTCCATTTTGTGTTCTTATATTTTTCGTGGGTAGATAAACATTTGGTAGAGATACTCTCCTAGAAAAAGACTTTGCCACAGCGGAGACTTCAGCGAAGTCTTCTTTTCTTCTTGATGGTAAACCAATAAATTCTCACAATCCATCAAGTTTGATCTTACCATCCACGAGAAGATATTGGCTTAAAATCCATAGTAAAAATATGCAAAGATACAGAGATACAAAGATACAAATATACAAAGATATAAAGTTACAAATATACAAAGATACAAAGATGCAAAGATACAAAGATACAAAGATGCGAAGACGCAAATATGCAAAGATACAAATATACAAATATACAAATTTCAAGTATGCAAAGATACATAGATATAAATACAAAGACACAAAGATACAAAGATACAAATATACAAATATACAAAGATACAAATATACAAATATACAATTATACAAAGATACAAAGATACAAAGATACAAAGATACAAAGATATAAAGATACAAAGATACTAAAATACAAAGATACAAAGGTACAAGGATACAAAAATACAAAGATACGAATATACAAAGATGCAAAGATGCAAAGCTACACAGATGCAAATATACAAAGATACAAATATACAAAAAACAATTATCCAAAGATACAAAGATGCAAAGATTCAAAGATGCAAAAAAATAAAGATACAAAAATACAAAATTCAAAGATACAAAAATGCAAAGATGCAAAGATTCAAAGATGCAAAGAAACAAAGAAACAAAGATACAAAAATACAAAGTTACAAAGATGCAAAGATACAAAGATGCGAAGATGCAAAGATGCAAAAATACACAGATACAAAGATACAAGGATACAAAAATACAAAGATACAAATATACAAAGATGCAGAGATACACAGATACAAAGATGCAAATATACAAAGATACAAATAAACAAGAAACAATTATCCAAAGATACAAAGATGCAAAGATGCAAAGATTCAAAGAAACAAGGAAACAAAGATACAAAGATACAAAGATTCAAAGATGCAAAGAAACAGAGATACAAAGATACAAAATGCAAAGATAGGAAGATGCAAAGATGCAAAGAAACAAAGATACAAAGACACAAAGATGCAAAGATTTAAAGATTTAAAGATGCAAAGATGGAAAGATACAAAGATACAAAAATACAAAGATACAAAGATGCAAGGATACAAAAATACAGAGATGCAAAGAAACAAATATACAAAGATGCAAAGATGCAAAGATACACAGATACAAAGATGCAAATATGCAAAGAAACAAAGATACAAAGATACAAAGATGCAAAGATACAAAGATGCCAAGATGCAAAAATACAAAGATATAAATATACGAATTACAAATATACAAAGATACATAGACACAAAAATACAAAGATAAATAGATACAAAGATACAAAGATACAGAGATACAAAGATACAAAGATACAAAGATACAAATATAACTTAACTTCTGACAATGATCCATTAAGTGGGATCAACAGACTGTCTTACGGATGAACGATAACAAGGAAACTTTTTTGTTTTCTAAGACTGGTCTAAAGATTTCAATTTGTATGGGGGGAAAGGGGAGGGTTCTTATATCTGTACCTTAGAATCATGTAGGCCAAGATCTTTATGCAAAATACGATGCAAAGTGGCTATAGACAGGCCCACCATAGGATAGGTGATCATCTCGAAATGGACAAACCTGGGTTTTCAGCCACACTCTCCGCTACAGCTGCGATATTTTCAGTGGACCTAGCCCCGAACGAGCACGAGTCGGGGTCTTTACATCACTAACTTGTCCGAAACGTTAGAATTTATCGATTAATTTCCCTTTTGCTGTGCGAGAAGGCTCTTGATGATGGCCAGAAACAGAGCGAATTTAACGAATCGTGTTCCCGATATTTTCACCGTTTTTAAAGTGAATTTCCACTATTTCAATGGGTTGTGCTGGTGTGTAACAATCTATGTATATATGAAAATCTTCAATAATATTTTTTGCTAAACAACATTGAGTGGCAGTTGTATGTTGCCACCTGAAAAAATGCTGGGAATTTTTAAATGACACCTCTTGTTGAAGGATCCTTTACTAATAAAATAAATTTTTCACCAAAAATAAAAAAATGGGCGCATTAGAGCAGTGGGGCCCAAGAAATTTTCAGCGCGGGCCAATGCTTAAAAAAACAAAAAACAAAACAAAAAGCAAAATGTTGCTCATCGTTGCGTTTGGCAAAAAAATCAAACAAAAAAAAAAAACAATTTCAATGCAATAAAATCGCATGTCATGAAAAATTACTCGACACACAATTAACGGGACAATCAGCTTCAGCATCGACATCATCGAGTGTGCGTTTTTTTATTTTGATTTTGCCTGCATTTGTTTTGTAAAGTTCGCTGGAAAATGTGCTGAACACTGAACGAGTGCGGTTAGTGTTGTTGTTTTCTGCAGGCGTTGTTTGATTTTGGCTCATCGCAAAGACAATATAAAGATAGAAAAAAAATTTGTATGAAGGTCCACTACGTGGGCATGTTTGCATTAGAGAGTTAATCTCCGCAGATACTTTTACTTTTTAATATTAAAAAAAAGGCACTCAACCACTTAATAACTTAAATTATCCCAGAACTTAGCAAAGTTTGTTTTTTTTTTTGTTTCTCATTAAACCAAATTAAACCAAATTAATTGAATTTTTTATTGTTCTTCTTTCTTTTCGGGTAAGTTTCAATAACTTTGAATGCATAACATTGACAGCAATTTCCAAAAGCAGACATTTACATTAAGTGAGTACTATGGCAAAGGAGCTTTTCTTTTATTGAGCTTTACGTTAAGTGGACAAATTTTAAATTCTAAACATACAAAGCACAGGTTAAGCTAAACAAAGTATTGAAAGCTTTGAACAGTAATAAAAACTTTATAAACACTTGCAATAACAAAAGCAACAATATGAATATAAATTTGCTGTTTTAAGAAATTTGCAAGTTTTAAGAAATGGGACAAAAACAAAAAAAAAAAAAAAAACAAACAAAATAAAAAGAAATATAATAATAAAAAGAAACAGCACAAAACTGTGCTACGCTTTGTGCCGCCAACAAGAAACGACAACAACAACAACAACATTATATTGTCCAAGTGTTGGCTGAGCTTAATGCAGGCAATAAAAAGGTGAATTCTTAAAAATATAATAAAAAGAGAGGAAGAAAAAAAAAAGGCACAACAACCACAAAAAATAACAGCGCAACAACTTTAAATGGCCGACTCTGGCTTTTTTTAAATGGCGGTAACAGTGGCCAACAATGTTGCCACATCAACGAAAAAAGCAAAGGAGCAACAGCACGCAATAAAAAGCAAAAAAAAAAAAGAAAAAACACAAAAACAAAAACAACAACGCTCAGCAAAAATTATATCAGTTCTTATAAGAAATCGTAAAAATGCAAAAACTTTTAGCAATAAACATTAGAATATATTTTTTTTTTCTTTTTTACTTCAAGCTTGCGCTGGTTTTATGACTAATTTTTGCAGCTTGGGTGAGAGGCAAAAAAAAAAAAAAACCAAGAAAGCCAACTTTTCTTTTTTCTTGCAGGTAAAACTTTGCAAAGTTTTGTAGGCCTTCCAAGATTTTATGACTAAAGTTTAGCAAAAAAGTAGAAAAGAAAAAAAGAAAGAAAACTGCAGCAAAAAAGAACAACAAATGACTGAAAGAAGCTAAAGTCAAAGAAAATAAAGAAAATGAGACGAATGAGATTTACAGATAGATACAATACAAACAACAAAAACACAAAAGATGCAGTCAGGCAAAAGATAAAAACCCAACAAAAATTATGATATAAACGAGAAACTTTTGATTGTTGTGCGGTGGTGAGAAGAAGAACAAGACGAAAAACAACAACAACAACCAATGTTAAAAATCTGACAGTCCTGACTTCGAATATACGAGCCATGTCTACGCAGAGTCCAATTCAAGGCTGTGCAAAACCAAAATATCCCTTAACTTTGTGAAAGTGGACGGCGTCCAGTCTCAGTTGACTTCTTTTCACTTGACGGTTTTCCTCTCATATTCCTCATATTTTCTTTTATTTAGTTACATATTTTCAAACAAAGTTTTGACAAGTTTTTTTGTACATCTTCTGTCTGGCAGCATTGACAAATTTCAAAAGTAACAAGATGGGCTGAAGAAAGCTACTTTCACGTGCTATCTCCAGAAAACACAAATTTTTTACCTATAAATTCAATCTTTTCAAAAATGTTGCTTTTTAGAATTCAGTTGAGAGAAACATTCGGAAGAAGTTATTATTATTCATGCCGATAGTAGAACTCCCGTCAATAGATTTTAGAAGATGTTTTTGAAGATAAAGAAGCAATGCTGCGGACATAGGCGGCGTCAGCAGGAATTTTTCGAGGGGAAGAAAAAGGTATGCAGTGGTGTACACTTATATGAAAATGATGATATGAAAATGTAACATATACACATAGGAAATAAAAATACATATAATTTTTTCCAGTCCAGGGGACAAGTTCCCCCTTACTCCTCCCCTGTGGACGCCCATGTCCTCAAATATTATCAATCACAGCATCATAACTCTTTTAACTAGCTGATAGCTTTTTTCCCCAATTATTTCAGAGCTTATTATGTGTACATATTCTCAGATCATCTTTTGTAACGGATGTGACAATGTTGGATTTAGTTTGTATTTATTAATTATTACGATGGTTCAAAATAAGCTTGATTTTGTATCGCCTTTAATATAAAATGTGAAAACTTTTATGTAGGAATTCTATGGTTGTAACGGATGCGACATTATCTGTATATAACATCGATCGAATCAAGTAAGTTTGACAGCCTCCAACAGATGTAAATTATTGGTCTACTTACATACCCAAAATAAATAATCGGCTTCAATTTTCTTTAAGAAAATCACAAACTCCCAAGAACTATATTCGCTATTTCAACACGACCATAGTGCTCAGAAATGACTGTAACGGTTGATCCTTGATCAATTCCGCCTGTACTCACGAGCAGTCTGTACTCACGAGCAGTCTGTACGCACGAGCAGTCTGTACTCACGAGCAGCCTGTCTAAAGCCAGGATAATTGAGAATGGTCGCAGGCAACGGGTTCGCCCTGTCCCGTGTAAATGTAGAGGGACTAGCCAGATTCTGGAGCTGGTCGCCCAATCTGGGGAGTAAGTGGACCGTTTGACTCGATCAATGGTAGCGTACACCTACGAAGGAATAGCAATGATTTTTAAAATTTATTAGCACGGGGACCGAGCTAGCTCCTGATAGCGAAAAGGATGCCTTCTACAGTAGTTTAAGCGTCACCTACAACACCGTACCCAGAGGAGACATAATAATAGTGATAGGTGACCTAAATGCCAAAGTCGGGCAAGTCAACGATCACCTGAGACATGTTATGGGAAAACATGGAAGGTGAAAGGTTTGTAGAATTTTGCAATACAAGCCGCCTGATCATAGGTGGAACCATGTTTTAGCACAAACTCTGCCACAAGGTTAGCTGGGTCTCCCTCGGTGGAAGAGCAGAAAACCAAATCGACCACTTTGCCATCACGCGCCGGTTTAGAAGCTGCCATTTGGACGTAAGAAACAGGAGAGGCACCGATATCGGAAATGCTCACGACCACCATCTAATGATAGCGAGCATTCGCCTTCGCACCGCAGCAGTGCAACATTGCTTGATCTCTAATCGGAGAGCGCCTGCGTATTTTACCGAGAGGCTGAAAAACATCCAAGCTGCAGCCAACTTTCGGGAACTGATAGAGCAGCGTACATCCAACCTTGCCATGACCCCGGAACTCACAACAACAGAGTACTGGAAAGAAATAAGGCAGTGTACCGCTCAATAGGAGATGAAGCTGTCGGCAGGCCACCACGGGGCTTCCGCCCTTGGATGTCCGAAGACACCTGAACCCTGATTTGAGAGCGTGCGAAGCTCAAGATCAACATGAGCGCAACTAATTCCCCAGATCGGCGGAAAGAGCTTCAAACCCAGTATAGCATGAAGCAAAAAGAAGTGAAAAGAAGTGTAAGATGCGACAAACGAAACCGTATAGACAATTTAGCCCGCCAAGCAGAAGAGGCCGTATACCGCGGTGACAGCAGCGCCGTTTATAAGATTACAAAGCAGCTGATCGACAAAATCCTCACAATCGAACACCACGTGAAGGATGAAAGCGGTCGACTTTTACATTGGGAGGACGAGCAGTTGGCACGATGGAAGCGTCATTTTTCGGCGGTTTTCAACCTCATTATGGCCGATGACGCCCCAAATTTTGCCACCGGCTTGCCCTATATAAATACCAATATCCGAATAAACGCAAATCCATCTAGCGTGAGCGAGCTTTGCGATGCAATAAAGTCACTTCCCAACAACAAGGCAGTAGGAAGCGATGGCATACCAGCGGAATTCTACAAAGTTCATCCAAGACTGTCCGCTGAGCTTGTGGCCATAACTGTAACGCATGGCAAAATGAAAGTTTTCTAGATGAGTGGTCCAAAGGCATAATTATCAAGATTCCGAAGAAAGGCGATTTAAGGGAATGTGATAATTGGCGTGGTATCTGTGTGCTGCCCGCGGCTTCAAAAATTATAATGAAAGTAGTACTAGAGCGATTGAAAGCCCACCTTTACTCGACGATCGATGCGGCGCAAGCAGGTTTCCGTGCTGGTTCTTCCTGTATAGAGCATATCAATACAGTGCGTATCATCATTGAGCAATGTCCGGAATATAGATCCGATTTACACATTATGTTCATTGACGTCGAGAAAGCGTTCGACAGCGTTGACAAAGACTGCTTATGGGTTGCCCTTCGACGGAGAGGTGTACCGGAGAAGATAATCGCTATAATCAAATCAACTTACGAAGTCGCAAGGTGTCGAGCTCTACACAAGGCAAAACTATCTGATCCCTTTGAAGTCCGCAGTGGTGTCCGTCAATGCTGCATTTTGTCCCCAGTTTTGTTTCTTCTTGTAATTGGAGACGTTTTAAATGCTGCTTTACACCAAATACCAAACAGCGGTCTAAGGTGGACAATGACGAGCTTTTTGCAACACATCGACGATGCTGATGACATCTGCCTCCTTGCTAATCGGCTAACCGATCGATCTAACACGTATGGCGGATAATTTAAATGCAGAGGCGATGTCTGCCGGCCTTAAAATTAACTTCAGAAAAACCAAAGTTTTAAGCATGGCAGAAAATAACAGCGGTCCAGAAGAATATTTGGACATCCCATTGAGTTGGTCGACAGTTTTAAATACCTGGGAAGTGAAGTTGGTGCTGGAGGCGGAACTGAGGCCGATTACATTGAGTGCCGAATCAGTAAAGCTAGAGCGGCTTTTGGTATGTCAAACAATATTTGGCGAAACAACATCCTGAGCACCAGTCTAAAAGTTGGACATTTTAAATCGAATGTTCTATCTGTGCTTCTATACGGCTGCTGTTTTTGGAAAATAACTCAAGTAATCACCAAGCAATTGCAAGTCTTCGTAAATCGTTGTCTTCGAATTGTTCTCAGAATTTTTTGGCCTAACACAATAAATTTGTGGCCTAATGAAGAACTGCTCCGCAAAACAAATATGGAGCCCTTAGATATCATGGTTAGAAGACAAAAGTGGAAGACAACAACAGCATCGCAAAGAAGGCAATGAAATGGAACCCCCTCGATGCGAGGGGCAGAGCACCTGGCAGACCACGAGAAATATGGAAAAGGAAGGTGGAAAAGGAAACGCGAAGCTAGTACACTTGGCAAGAATTGGAAGAAGCTCAAAGCGACTGCCAGAAACAGAACACGATGGCGCGAGGCATAGTTGAATCCTTATGTCCCGCTAGGGGGATTAAAGGACATTAAGAAGCAGAATTAGTACGGGGATTGTCTTTACGCTCGGTGGACGTACCATCACAATTTACACCGGCACATCTGCATCGTGGTCTCATTGATAGTCTTATAAAGATTGGTTAAACGATGAAAAATTGGTGTATATTTTGGTGTACATGAGGCGTCAGAATTGGGTACTCCGAGGTTAAAAGTATATCTTAGTAGAATCGCAGTGCCAATTTGCAAAGGTGCAAAATAGAAGGTTAGAAGTGATGTGGTCTACACATATATTTTGTGGGCATCACTGGTTATACGTGGTGTGGTCTACACTGTGACACATCCAATAGTGGTTGATTTTGCCATCACAGACATGAACGATGGATGCAGATGTGTCGTTGTGTGTTGGTGCGTATCGAGGTAAATCCCTTTTTTACCGGGGAGACTATCGCTGGGCTGGACCTTCGGGGAGTATCGTGCTGGCTGTGGTAGTTCAATGTCGCGAAGAGGTCTATGTGATCAGCATGGAGTTGCGCTTAATCAACCGGGTGGCAATGTCCATAAATTGTCAGAGATGTTAGATGGGTCTCGATTTCCACCAATAAATGTGGAGGGGACCCAACTAATCATCCATAATTGGTACTGTTGCGGTTCAGCATTGGTTGCTATCCATATAGTATATTTATTAATTTAAATATACACTTAAATATGGTGTGTACCGGTGTTGAAACTACTATGACAGGGCGTTGGTTGAGTCTGAAGTCCTGAAAGTGACGCTCAGAAGAGGTCAGATGGACGTTGTATTTTGTATTAGCATAGTTCTAACGTCCTGAAGATTTATCTGCTGGGCATCAATTCCTTGAACTTTGACCCCATTGCCATTGGGCAACTTCAAATTAAGCATATACGGCAGGTGTTCACGTTTTCAATAAAAATGGCTGCTCCTTGATCGTTAAAAAAAAATACGGATCAATGACAACTCCAGACCATAATGCACACCTGATAGACACTTTTTGCGGTACAATGGCATCTCCACAATCGCTTGGAGATTTCCAGAGTCTCATATACGGTAATTTGGACTATCCACCTAGCGCGAAATGTGCCACATCGAAAAATGGGCTTTTTTTTAGAAAAATTTAACTATTTTAACGCATTGTTCTGTAGTAAAACGTTTCATACTGTACAATGACAAACTTCGCATAAATCTGTTTGGATGGCATAAACATTTGACAGCTGAGAAGTGCCAGGGTTGCATTTTCCGAAACCCAGAAATGCATAACCCTTTATTATCGACCACCGCACCATAACTCTTTCAATTTGCTGAGAGCTTTTTCGAATTATTTCAGAACTAATTATAGAGAACTTTTTCCGAGGGCTCATCCACAGATCATCTATTGTAACGGATGTGACAAGGTTAGATTCAGTTTTTATTTTTTTAAATCCTACGATGCACAGTGGTGCACAAAAATCAAAAATGTTTTGCTTTGATGATAAGCTTTTTCGGAGGGCTCATTCTCAGATCGTCTATTGTAACGGATGTGACAAGGCTGGATTTAGTTTGTATTTTTTTAAAATCTTCGATGCACAGTGGTGCACAAAAATCAAAAATGTTTTGCTTTGATAATTATCAAATTATTAGTTTATTATAATAAGGTTTTTCGGAGGACTTGTCCTCAGGTCGTCTATTGTAACGGATGTGATAAGGTTGGAGTTTAAGTTTGTATTTTTTTAAATACAATACACAGTAGATCGTGTGGTGGACAAAAATCAATATATTCGCTTTGTTTCAACCGTCCACAGTTTCAACCGTACCCAGTCTACCCTACACACCTATTAGACTATTTTTTTAGTATTATGACCGAGATTTGTTAAAATCGGCCAACCTTTGTATGTATCTCCCATATAAAATCTAAAAAAAAAAAAAAAAATAAATAACTGGCCATTTCAGCCCTTGAAAGGACTTTGACCTAGCTTCTTATGATCAATAAAATCTAGCAAATTATTAATATAGGTTCAAGTGGGTCCAATCTTTTAGGGTCAAATTGAATTTAATCATTTTCAGTAGACATTCATCAAACTATTTTTCTAGCATTCTCACGTTTCATTAAAATTGGTCAACTTTTGTATATTCCTTCGTTATTCCGCAAGATATTTTGACCGCATTTGCTGCCGGATTTTTCTGAA
The DNA here is from genome assembly GCA_943735915.1 of Pherbina coryleti. Classification (NCBI taxonomy): domain Eukaryota; kingdom Metazoa; phylum Arthropoda; class Insecta; order Diptera; family Sciomyzidae; genus Pherbina; species Pherbina coryleti. The sequence goes on along the minus strand of OX030952.1, from coordinate 16,843,538 downwards.
CTTTCCTCAAAACAGATCTTATTTCATATCTCGAAAGGCGCTGGTCTACTGGTACGTGCAAAATCATCTAATATTTTGAATCTTTTATAAATATATCTGTTGTTTCTATTATATTGCTGTTGGTTGAGAAGTACTTCCCTCCCTTCTATTACCATTTGGTATTCAACAAGTCCAATCACGCTGAAGCTGCTCTCACTGAGTGTATTAAGAGTTTATAAATCATTAGAAGGGTACCAGCAAGAGGAACATAGCCCCACCTTGCGATGATTTTCTGGAAGTTATTTTTCGTACTGTACTCTTTCCGTTCTAAAACGATGATTCAATTCTGACTGTTTTTTACATTTTTAGAATGTTACAAGATTTTTATTTAAAATAAATTTGTATTTTAAAACAACAAAATTAATAAAAAATAGAAAATTGTCCCAATTCTGTTGTGACAATACAACAATCCATTCATAGGACTTTGTTACATATTTCATAGAAGAAATTTTCCTCAAATAATTTTTTCTTCTGAAAACTCATGCTATGGTGGAGAATTCAAATTTTTAATTTAAAAAAAAAAAATTTTTTTTGTAAATAAGTAGAAATCCTTTCGCATGCATATCAAAAAACTTACCCAACTTGCTGCCACAAATTAAATGAAACATTTTAATTTAGCTTAAATGTAAAAATTTTGCCACATGAAAAATTTCACTTTTCGCCAAGTGAAAAAGAAAATTAAATTTCTACCAAAAATTAACATGAAAATTCAACACATCCACATATAAAGTGCAAGACAACAAAATGGAATTAAAAAAAAAGCAAAATAGAAAAGACCGAAAAATGCTCAGAAATATATTTCAACTGGTTGGCAAACATGTTACACCTGTAACAAGCTGGCAACCCTCTCGGTGCGAGCGGAACGGATTGCTTATTTCTTCTACAGTAGAGTGTTTCAATGTGCAGCTTTTTGTCAAATTGTTGGGCAAAATCTTTTTGTATTTAGTTGCTGTATTCATATGTTAGTCAAGATATCTACAGGCAACCACAACAATAACCACCTGAACCACTTCCACCACCACCACCACTACCACCAAGCGTCCAGCTAGAAAAACACCCAAAAGTCATATGATTCCATAAAACTTGCATAGAGCCATGAATGAATGATGCCATGTAACCATGAAGTTTTCAACCCATCACCCTAATACTTCGGTCACAATGCATTTCTTATTGTTGCAATAGAAACTGTTAGCTTTGTCATGAGAGAATCCCTTACAATTTGTGAGTACTACTTTTATGCTACGTTGGCTACTTCTTTACTTCTTTTCATGCAGCTTCATAATAAAATGCATGAACAAGAAGATTTCTTGCATTCCATGGCTTTTAACCATTCCTCATTCAGTCATCATGCTTTTCTTGGTGATGGAAAATTATTGTAATGCAAGATTTTCAGGAGCTTCTGTTTTATGAGAAGGTGATTTTTGGAATTTCATCAGTTTTTTTCACTAGATGTAATCAGCTCAAGAAACCATCAGCGTTGCATGGTATATTTTTGTTTTTTAAATTACACGTGTAACGTTTTTTAGTAGAAATTTGTAAAATGTTTCTCCGGAAATCGAGCAAAAACTTCTACTGGAACGTACTCCAGTTAATACAATTAAACTTTATAAACCTTTACCCTCTAACCCTTATCAGTGCCTCAGGGCACCCATAGCATAACTGCGCTTAGTTGCGCAAATAAAATGTTTTCTTATTTGAATTGTTAGCGGTCATAACGGTTATATTTACAACAGATATATTGAAATCACTTGGCAGAATCAAAGAGTCTTGCTTAACTTATGCAAAATCTAACAGACAATGTTCCCCAAAAGAATCAAAAACGACCTTCCAAAGTTCAATATTAAAACTCCATCGTTAGTTATTGCTGCATAACATCTCGAAGTATTTCTACGCACAAAGTGAAGAGAAAAAAAAGCTCACCACTTGACGCCAAAACAGACTCTTTATCTATTTTCAGTTGTTCTCTTCTCAGCAAAAGAACTGGTGGCGAATTCATTAGGAAAGTAAAAGTGTTGCTAAATTTGTAGGGATAAACATATGTTTTTTGTAAGGAATTTTATTTGAATGTGATTAAAATTTCAAATTTAAATAGAATAAAATGCATTGTTAAGTCAAATTCTTCTAGAAAATTTATTCTTACCACTCCAGAAGACTATGAAACCAAAGTCCTTGAAAGTATGAATGATTTGTTGATTTTTATATGGCGATTTTTATATTAATCCCTGCTCTATTTTCCCTTTTTTATTTTTCCCTGTCAAAATGCCCATTTCCAGCAACAAATTAAAATACTCGAACTTTGAAAACTAAGCAAAACTTTCAATTAAAAATTACCGACTACAGCGCACACAACGCCAAATTAAAAGTGCAAACAATCCATGAAAAATTAAAAAAAAAAAATACACAAAAAAAACTGCCAGCAGATTTTTTTGCAGCCACATTTAATGGGGAAAAAAATTTGCTAAATTGTCGAATTAGATTGGCAGAAATTGCAAAGTTGAAAAGTTTGGAAAAATTGTAGCAAACAATAAAAAAAGAGGAACAATCGCTAATTGCTTGTTTTTGTAATATTGCTGTGCACATTTAATAGCACACCATTTCACCATACCAACAAACACATCCACCACTCCACATCCCCCAAATTTACACATACATTTTTCATACAATCCACGTTTATGTACACTCTATTTTTGCTCTATTTACCATCTATTTTTATGCTATTTTTGTTTTTTTGCACTATTTTGCTACCTTTGCAATGAGTTGGAGAGAAAGTTAAAAATTGCAATTTGCAAATAATAAAAGCTTTTCGAATGAAATTCACGGAATGAAAAAGAATATAAAAATGAAAACTTGCTAAGGGAAAATTAAATTTTTACCGTTATAATGCGTAGGATAAAACAAGATAATTGAAAAAAAAAAATCATAAAACTCAAATGTAGCGCAAGTTTAAAGAACATTAAAAGCAGTCAAGGTTAAAATGTGAAAATACGCAGATAGAACTTTAATCGTGTGTCGAAACATAATAGAGCAGAATAATAGAATTTAGTCATAGTGCAAGCATAACAATTTTCGGATTTCTACCTTATGATAAATTCAATTCATTAAAAAATCTTTACGAACATATTAAATAATATCAATAAAAATGACGGGGATCTTTTGAATCCATAATAATTTCCTATGTTTATGGGCCTATTTCCGATAGGCCGATACGTGAGTCGATCAATTAATACCCAGAGTCCCAGTCGATTTGTTAGGACTCCATTTTTCGAGACTATTTTAATCGTACTACAGTCATCATAGCATATCAATAATTTTAAATCTGTTATACTGTACCTATCCTACCAAACCCATCTTATCCTATTTATCACATCATAACTTTCATTTCACACTCATTATACAATATCAATGAAATCAACACCATCATAACACACCCATCATACCATAGACATATTATCATATCAAGCTCAGTATACCATAGCCATCATATAAAAACCATCATACCATACTAATCACATCCTCACAATACCATGAAAATTTTATGTAAGCTTCATACTGTATACTGTATTCATTTTACGAATTTGGACCTGGAAAACAGTCAGCCTTCCAAATCCTGAAAAAAAGAGGATGATTGCATGTATAGGATGGGTGCTCCCTCTAAACCTGTGTAAAAAAAGTCCCACCTTGACCTTGAGTTGTCGCAAAATCTTGAGAGTAGGTGGGAAAAATTGATGTACAGTAGTCATCCCCTGAGGTTAACCGCTGTTCGTTGGCACCAGGGCCGGTGTTGCAATTTTTACCGATATTTTCGAATATTGGAGGAACTTTAAAGGTTGTAATGTTTATTGTTTGTTGAAGATTGCCATACGGAGAAACATTGAAGGCTGCAATGTCTATTGAATACTGAATTCCTTGCCTATGTGATACTAAAAGGATACCATCGGCTTCTCATCTAACTTTTCACATTAACATGTGCATTAACAGGGAAGTATTGTCAAAAGTATTTTAAACTGGAAAAGTAATGGCAAATGTTCACTTTGCAAAGCCACCCTACGGTGACCTATCCCGTAACTGGTGAAAATGGAACATACCACGGATAGGTCTATGTGTGTGGCAGTAAGAGACTGTTCAGAACATATTCAAAAACTTAAGGTTGCTTGCTTGGTTAAACAGGTCAAAAGTTCAATAAAAAGCAGATGAAACAGGGTTTATTCGAGCAAAAATAAAAAGTACTCTTGATATAATAAAAAAAAAAAAAAAAAAATTGTACAATATAAAAAGATTTATACAGATAATAAGATATTTGGTATACTAAGGGTTTTCATGTAAACTGGCAAGGTTATAATTTGCGCAATTATTTATTTTTATCTGTCAGGTTGTAGGAACGCCCCTTAACTTGATAATAAGCTTGTTTCACATACATTTCGCTAGGTATCCGGTTGTAGGGTAAGTCCAAAGGTGTCTACCCGGTTTTAATTGACCCCTGCCGAAATATTTTTGGACCAGTTCTAGGTTAAGTCTAAATGTATCTACCCGATGTCAATTGACCTCTGCCGAAATATTTTTGGGCCGGTTCTAGGGAAAGTCCACAGGTATCTTTGAGGTGTCAATTGACTGACCCCTTCCAATGACAACGCCATGTAAAAGTGACCAGTTGGTTTTATACGTTGGTGGAAAAATTAGGACAGGTCCCTTTCCCTTGCGAACCTATCACGTGGTAGGTTCTGAACCGGTTGTTTTCTCGGTAGGGCATGTACAATTAAGTGACAATAGTTACAATCATATATAAATATTCCCTCCAGGACATTTGGCTGGTGTCGATGATGTTGAAGAGTTTTTTCTTCGTGGATCTTTTTGCCGATGTGACTATTGTAGACTGGCCCTTCAGGGAGTATCGCGTTGGCTGCGGTAGCTCAATGTTACGAGCAAGCCTTCATTGGTCGTCCTGGGGTTGCGCAGTGTACAACCGGGTGCCAATGTCCATTATCAAGGACTTGAGATCAATATCAGTTTCAACCAATAAATGTGTATGTTGATCAACCAACGCATTCCACAATTGTTGCTATGGGTTAAAAAATTGAAATGTACCCAGTTTTAAATATTTACATGTGTTGTTTCACAGAGAAAGGGTCCTTATCTTCTCGGAATCAAAGTTCGTGTTTAGCATTTCTAAAAATAAAATATTATTTTGAACAAAAAGTCACCTCCACCACGAAAAAATGTTAGAAATAAGCTTACTTATAAAATTTTGAAGTTTTAGCAGGCAAATATCAATTTTTGAGATATTGATGTTCAAATTTTTACCATTAAAACGACCTTAAATTCCCCATTTAAAATACATGGTTAAAGATAAGTTTTTCTTTCTCTAAGGAGGTAGAGGTTGGGGAAAATCTCTTTTGGTATCGACTTAAAACCGATTTTAAAATGTTCAGAATATGTCTGGGAGTATTACCAACCTTAACCTGAAAACCGCTAAAATTTACCTAAACGTCTATTTTAAGAGCTCTTCTGAAAAATTTTGTCTGGAAGATCTTTTCTTGTGAAACATCACGAACAGAAATCAAGAATGAAGGCATGGAGTCAAGAGTTTGGACAAGAAGTAGAACAATTGTTAGAAAAAATATAAGTATAACGAGGACAAATATTGTGGAGATATATGAAAATTGTGGAGAAACAATCTCATGTTGTAGGCAACTATTTGTAGGCGACCAAAAACAACGTTCGTACTGTTCCGCAAGCTCTGTATTCATTCGGCATGGCTCCTATACTTACTCCTATATCTATACTGGCTGAATACTTTCTAGACATATAGTACCTGTCAACACAACAACAATAAAAATCATGCCAATCGGATCAACATAGCCATTTCGTGAACAAAGAGAATTCGCACGGTACCAAATAAGGTGAATATGGCAGATGATTTAACACACACAAGTTTGTAGTGATCATTGTCTTGATTTTTGGAGGAATTTTTCGTGTTTTTTTTTTTTTTTTTTTTTTGGCTTGCGGTGAAATTTTTAATTCCACTCTACACTTTAACGCTTGGTTTCTGGATCGTATTGGAAACACCATATTTCAACATTCGTAATAATTGCTTTAATGCAGTTTGAATTATTTCTTGAGGCCACAACGACTTCTCTGGAATACCGGACTATCATCAATTTGTGATCATCAGGTATGGGCAGAGAGCGCTCTGGGAGCGCTGAGAATAAGAATTGAGAGCAATGGCTTATGAAGCAACACAAAACGCAACAACAAATCAAAGACAAAAGACAAACACAGAAACAACACAGAAGCTTTAAATGTAGTGGTGCCCATACCCGGTGATCATCGTTCAATGTGTGTGGAACAAATTTTTTAACAGACCTTTGTTTTGCTCAAATTCTCGTGAAGAATTATTCAAATAGTCTCTTTGTTGATGCTTAAGGCCTTATCCATATTCTCACTGAAGCATTGCCATCTTCTGCAACAAAATTACGTACTTTTTGGATCACTTCAGGCGTCTGAAATGAAATTGGCCTTCCTGAGTGTTTATCATGCCCAGCTATGGGCAGCGAGCGCTCTGGGAGCGTTGAGAGCAAGCATAGAGAGCAGAGGCTTATGTAGCAACACAAAACGCAACAACAAATCAAAGACAAAAAACAAACACAGAAACCACACAGAAGCTTTAAATATAGTGGTGCCTATATCCGATCATGCCCCAGCCTCTCTGTACCGCCCAAAAACGTTTTTGTCACTCAAAATGAATTGCTCCACTTAAACACATCACCGTACGCTGCTTTTAAACTACAGGGAATGCAAAAACAAGCAAACAAAATATATGGCGAATGGGAGTCTATATTGACCCCCTGGGCAGCTATGGGTTAATTTGTAGGTTATAGGAGGTTGTTTCACCAAAAATGCTTTAGCAACGAAAGTTTTTGATGCCGAACATTCTTCAAAGACATTTTAGAAATATATTTTCATGGACTCTCCAACGATATACATTACTAGTAGAAATTTTAGTGAAAAATATAATTTTTTTGTAGTCAAATCAGGAAATATTGGAAAAAAATTCAAAATTTTTGAGTTTAAAGTAATTTTTGTCAGAAAAAATACTGTGTGAGCCTATATTTTTTATTTAAAATTATGATTCTTGTTTAGATTTCCTTAAAAAAAGTATCATTACAACAATTATTATTATTGAAAAAAGTGTTTAATGGTTGATTGAATATACAAATTAAACGAAAATCAATTTAGAAATAAAACAATACAAATGAATTAAAAAACAATTCTGATTTAATGAATCATGATTCGTCTTCCTCAGATGACTCACTTTCAATTTCGATAGTATGTTAGTGCTCCGCGTGCAAAAGCATTTCCAAAGTTTCCTTAAGAAATAGTTTTTTTTTTCCTCGGGAGGTAAGAGTGGTTTTTGCCAGATTTTGATAGTTTGTAACATTGAAGTTAAAGAAAAAAAAATGTATGCGTCAAGTTTCAAGTCGATATCTTTAAAACTATGGAATTTATAAATGTTTCACCAAGTTGATGACGTCACTTTCTATGGGAGGTAGGCGCAGTTCTTATCCGATTTTTTTAATTTTTAAACCTGTTATTAAAATAGAAGATATAAACTTATTTACCAAGTTTCATGGCGATATCATGAAAACTTTAGAATTTATGAAGGTTTTAACAGTTTTTTTTTTGGGTTCAAACGGTTTTTATAAAAATTCAGCATTTTTCGGAACGAAACGGACAACGAGTTTATATGTTTTAAGATGTAAACACCTGTAGTGTTAAGTTTGTGAAGAAAAATGTACAGCCACGGATAGCCGCATACAACAAAACCCTTCGGATATCCAAAAATTAAAAAAAAAATCCTCAAAAAACACCAATTTTTAAAAGATAACACAGTGCGACAAAATGGAACGAAGTTGGAAAACCTGGAGATAATGCTATTTTTCTGGTAGGCCTTGTTGAGTTAAAGCACGTTCTTTACTTGAAATTTGCCGGACACGCCCAAAATCTGGAGTTATGGTCGAAAAACCGATTTTACCTACCTTTGTCCACTTATTGGCGTATAACTTACCTGATTGCCAGCCGATTTTAAAAATTTTGCATAATATCTCGGAGGGTGGACACATATTTACCTGAGGTGACGATAGCAACGTCGTCGGCGTAGGCTATCACCCTGCACCCCTCTCGTTCTAGTTTACCCAGTAGGTTAAAACAGCTAGCAACCCAAAGAAAAGTTCAACTAAAAATGACAAAGTTCAGAGAGCTACAAAAAATGTTTGAGCAAGGCAAGGTAAAAAATACTCATTGTCCGTTATTCTTGCACTATTAAACAAACTAAAAATATGTATATTTTTTAAATCGGTGTTTGACAAAATTGAATATTGTCCAGCTAAATCAAAGAAATATTCCATAGTGCGCTGGTTGTATCTCAAAATGTTTCTGATGCATTTTTACCAAGCGTTGCGTGGAAATAAATGACCGCTCTTTATTCCATGTTTAATTTTCAATATCAAATGAGCACGTGTTTTCACAAAATAATTACTATAACTATCAAATGTTAAAAATAACCAACTTCATGACATTTTGATAGAAAGTAGAGAAAAATTCAACCAGATCGAACACATAGAGAGCGCTCTTGGTTGCTGACGTATGGTTCGTGTCCGGGATATTATTCAACACACTGCGTAGTTTTGTGCTCAATAATTTATCTCTCCTAGCTTTATTCTCTTGCTCAGTAGAATAAGCTTTTTTGTGCTCACTTGCGAAAAGTGAAACTTTGAAGTGGTTGTAGCACCAAAGCTCACCAGGGAGAATGGGGCAAACTTAAAATAACTACATTTCAGTACTAATGCAGCGGTTAAAATTGATTTCCAGCTTTTCGACAGTTATTTCCAAGCAAAATCCTGTCATACTGACCTACCTTATCTGTGTAAAAAGTTTTGAACTCCATCTCTGAGACTTTGTTTTTTTTTTTTAACTGAAAAAGCTGACATTTTTTTTTATGTGCAGAAAAACTGATATAAAAATATGACATCTATGACACAAACACAGTGCCATGTTGTAACATTAAAACTACAAAAGTCGAAAATGTTCAAATTGCCAATATACTGGACTCTGACGCAGTAATAAACAACTTGCACTTACTTCTACTCAAACAACTACTCACACAAATACTCACAAAACTTTTCATACAAATCCTCATACAACCCATATTACATACATATATAGAAAATAATATTTTTGCTCGTACATCCAATGCAATATCTATTCGTTGATAGCATCAGAACTTATCAATTGTTGTTGCAACAACAATGAAAAATGAAAACAACAAGAATTTGGTAACATAAAATAACCGAAACTGACACAATTGCAAATCAAAATCAACTTCTTTGAGTGGCAAAACCAAAAAGAGATTCCTTGTGAATATGAATAATAAAAACCAACATGCTACAGTTTTATGTGTTAAGTGGAGGCGTGCTGGAAATGGGAGGGGGTGTAACCATAAACAAAGTGATACTTCAGCAACAATGTGCTGTCAATTAGATTTGACTGTTCCTTCAAATGTCATAAATTGCAGCAAAGCTTAAGGAGCTGAAAAGATGGGATTCTCTATTTTGAGTTGATTTTGATTTCACAGTTATTTTGAATGATGAAGTTGCAAGTAATTGTCAGGGCTGGCTTCCAAATTAACAGGGCTGCCAGTAATGCTGAAAATTCTGGCACTCTAAGTGGAAATGATGTTGATGGAATTTATTGTTGAGCCGTTTGGTCAAGAGCCCCATTTAGGAATAGGGAGTGAATTAAAGAAGAGATCAGCATTAATGAGTGGCCAAGGATTATTTGCAAATTATCGTCTAATTGTTTTGGTTTTTGTTGATTTTCTTTTGATACTCTTTTTGGTACCTTTTTTTTTTGTTCTTTTTGTGCCGTTGTTTTGGTTTTCATTGGCATTCTTTTGTTACTTTTTTGAGTGCTTTTTCGTATATTACATGCAGGTCTTTGCCATAAAAATTCATGAGTGTTTTTTTCACATATCTAGATATTCTGGAATTACCTCTCAAATGAAATATGTGAGAAAATGAATTGTAATAATTTTGTCTTAGAGAGGACATTTCGCTGTGAGACTACTTTGTTTATTCAAACAAGTTTATTGCTCAGCAAAATTTTTTGAAATAGTATAAAAGCAGTATCTTATCTACTCTTATCAATGTTTGATTTGAGGATTTCCTGTCCTCAGCCTCTCTTTTAAATATTCAACTATTTAACCAGTCAAAAAGTTCCCACACCTTTTCATGTACAAGCTTGACTTTTCTATTCTGTGTCATTTTGAAATGAAGTGCTTCTCCATTTTATCCCATTTGGCTGAAAATAAAACTCTGCCTGAATTGTCAAGCTTTGTAAAAACTCAATTCTTTTAAATTTCCTTTGCTTTGTATAAAAGTTTTTCATTAATTAGCTTGCATTCTTTTTTAACTCGCCTCCTCCTCCCCAATCTCCTCCCTCTCGGCACCATTAGTGAGGTCATTTATGAAATTTTGACTTTATTAAGCATTGAATCATTTATTATTTTTCGCTCCTTTTACTTGGTTTGGGCTGCCAACCAACGCACCCTTGCTTATCAGTGTTGCCAGCCAACCAACCAACCAACCCATCTACTATTGTTAGACTACCGCTGGCTTGGTTTATCCTAATTTAAAACTTTCGCCACAATTAACACATTTTCAAGCACTCATTATTGCAATAACTTTAGGCATCGTTGCGCGTTGCTGGCCTGATTATTATAGCGGATTTTTCTGACACCCTTCACCAAACCAACCAACCAACCAACCAACCAACCACCACCAATTCTATTGAATAAACTTTAGCTGGTTTTCTTGTCTTTACTTTACTTTGGCATAGCTTTGACCTCGTCCAGTGTTTGCTTACGCCCGACCGCATATCCATGACATGGTTTCAAATTAATTAGGTTTCAATTGAATTAATTTGCAATGAAATAAAAACTTTTTTACTATTTATTTTTTTTTTTGTCGATTTTATTCTTTTGAATTTGTTTGTTAATAATTAAAATAATGGTTTGACTGACTGCTGAATGAATGCATTTGTACGTAGGCAGGCAGGCATTCATCAGTTTGTTGGCAACAGTTTGATTGATTTGATTTGATCGCATTTTTAATTAAAGTCACTTTGAAAATTTTGAAAAGTAGTGCTTTTCATTTTTAGTTTTTTTCTTCTTTTTCCTTCTGTATTTAACTCATTAACCTCGTTTCAATGTCATTCATTAGTGTTGATTTATTTTCATTTAAATTGCTATGTTTGCACTTTGGTGGCAACTCTGTTTGATTAATTTTATATAAAAGGTTGACTCAATCACTGAGTTGAACAATATTTTCAATATTTTTTTTTTTAAATTTCAGAAACAGAGCGTAAGCATAAAGAAAAGCACCAGCAAAAGCAAAAGCTAAACTAAAAGCAAACACCTAAACTAAAAGTAAAAACAGAAAAAAGCAAAAGCAGACAAAAAAAAATAAAAGCAAAAGAAAAGGAAAAGCGAAAGCAAAAGCAAAAACAAAACTAAAAGTAAAAGTAAAGGCAGGAAAAAGGAAAAGGAAAAGTAAAAGCTTAAGCAGACAAAAGAAAACAAAACCAAAAGAAAAGCAAAACAAGGGAAAAGCAAGAGTAAAGCAAAATCAAAATAAAAAGCAAAAGCAAAAGTACAAGTAGAAAAAAAAAATAAAAAAAAATGAAAAGCAAAAGCCAACCGGAAACATAAAATAAAAAATAAGAGCAATAAAAAAAGCAAGAAAACAAAATTGAATTTGGAGAAGAATAACAATAAAAGAAAAAGTAATAAAAGTAAAAATTAATAAAAGAAAAACAATATGTAAAAACAGAAAATAAGAAAACAATGAAGGGATCAAAATAAACATATAAACAAAACATTAACAAAAAGACAGACAATAAAATAATGCATGATAGATGATATTATAATATAGAAGATATATAGATGAGATTAAAATAAAAATAAATCTGAAAAAATTAAAAAAAACATATAAATAGCTTTAAAATATAAATAAACATTAAAACATCACAAAAAAAACAACAATAAATACTATAACAAAAACAAAATAAAAAATATAAGAGCGAAAAAACATGAAAATAATTAAAATATAATGTCCTTAAGTAAACATAAAGTAATAATAATAGTATACATAAATCTTTGTAATAAAATTAAAATTAAAATAAAAAAAAATTGGAATATAAAAATAAAACAAAAACAAAACAAAACAAATTTTTTTTAATATAATTGATTAAATTCAATATTTAAAATGAAACAAATTAGTTCCATAAATTTTAATATTATAAATAATTTAAAAAGAAATAAAAATAAATTAAAAATAAAAATCAAAATAAACAAAATTAAAATAAAAGTAAAAGTAAAAATAAAATTTAAAATAAAAATAAAAACAAAAAAATAACATAAACATAAACGTAAACATAAACATAAACATATAAACATATAAACATATAAACAATTACATAAACATAAACATAAATAAATATAAACATAAACATAAACATAAACATAAACATAAACATAAACATAAACATAAACATATAAACACATAAACATAAACATAAACATAAACATAAACATAAACATAAACATAAACATAAACATAAACATAAACATAAACATAAACATAAACATAAACATTAACATAAATATAAACATAAACATAAACATAACCATAAACATAAACATAAACTTAAACATAAACATAAACATAAACTTAAACATAAACATAAACATAAACATAAACATAAACATAAACATAAACATAAACATAAAAATAAACATAAACATAAACATAAACATAAACATAAACATAAACATAAACATAAACATAAACATAAACATATAAACACATAAACATAAACATAAACATAAACTTAAACATAAACATAAACATAAACATAAACATAAACATAAACATAAACATAAACATAAACATAAACATAAACATAAACATAAACATAAACATAAACATAAACATAAACATAAACATAAACATAAACATAAACCTTAATATAAACATAAACATAAACATAAACATAAACATAAACATAAACATAAGCATAAATATAAACATAAACATAAACATAAACATAAACAAAAACATAAACATAAACATAAACATAAACATAAACATAAACATAAACATAAACATAAACATAAAATTAAATATTTCGAAAGCAAATATTAATGAAACAAAAAATATCAGCATGTGGGCTTGTGTCTCAGTTGTTCTCAATTTATTTATTTTTATATTTGTACCTATATTTTTTTTGTCAATGTGCTAATAAAAAGCCAACCAACCGCCATGATACTTCTAATTTCGCTGAAGTTTCCACAAACCGACCGACTGCCTGACTGCTACTGACACTCATGCTCCCTCCAACAACGATAGCGATGCCGAATTCAATTATTGAATTTTCTAACGCCCACACCGCTGCTGCAATCAATTCCGCGACCGGCTTCGAAGAGTGATTTAATATTTTTAAGCTCAGCGGCAACTCTAAAAAAACCAAAAACTATTGTAAATAATATGAAGCAGTCAGTTGTTGCAATTGGGACAGCTTTAAGAAAAAAAACCAAAAAATAAGAGATGAAAAGGAATCCATTTCTTGATATTGCGAAAATGTGGTGAAAATCCAACAGCAGCCAGCAGCTGCTTGCGATGAAAAGAGGAAACGACAGAAAGAAATCTATGGGGGAGGGGGAGCGGGGACGCTGAAAAATGCGCTTTCAGCTGATTGAATTAGGGATCACTGCAAGTAGCCGTGCAGAGCAGCGCGGATTGAAATGCAAGCTACTTGCTGCAAAAAAATTGCACAAAATTACATTTCGAAAATAAGTACAGTGGTGGCAAGATATATAAAACAAACAGAAAAAAATTGTATATATAAAATGCACACCGCTCTCTAAAGCTGACAAAATCAAAACTTTATTTGCGCGGTTTTTTATTTGCAATTTTGCAATATTTTGATTATTTTTAACAATCTTCTAAACTTAACGAAAAAAAACAATAAAATTGAAATGGAGAAGGGGAAAAAATTCGATGCTGCAGTTTTTGCCACTACAAACCCGCCACAAAATAGCGTGCAACTCTCAAGCGTTCTGGCGTTGAGCGACAAGTTGTTTTGTTGCTACGCTTGAGCTTTCAGCCAACATATTTTCAAATTTTTTTATTTTTTGTTTTTTGCACACATTGACAGCATCAAGTTGTCACTTGCGCGTGCACATAAGTACTCGCACATACATATATCTACACATATACACTCTATTGCATAGTTATAAAGCCAATTTGAAAATTAAATTTTTTCTTACTGCCAAGAAAATTTTGAAAAACCTTCTGTCATAGAAGTATCCCTGAAGTTGTTGTTGACAAACGTTGATATATAAAATAAGAGCCTATATAGGAGCCTAATGATATATGGAGGCGAAAAATTTGTGGCTGCCATGACTGACCGCGTTAGCGTACGTGCGCAGTGGTATGACACATAACCCAACCGATAGAATCTAGGTTCAACTCTCATGTAAATCATAACTAGTAAGAAATGATCTTCGACTGGGCCGAAATTAAAATTCCCCCACGGCCTAACCAAAGTATATTCAAAGTCTTAAGCAATCAATAAAATCTTTAAAAACATTTTCGTTATATTTTTAACAGAAAATATTCGCTTTTGTTTTTTGATAAAGTCGCTTTGTATGGGAGGTGGGTGTGGTTTTCATCCGATTTGGTTGAATTTCATACTTAGAGTGTATTTTAAACATCACAACTCATATGCACAATTGCAAGTCCATATATTAATTTTTGTTGAATTCTAAGAGATTTTACCGTATTGATAAAGTCACTTTGAATGGGAGGTAGGCATGGTTTTCATCCGATTTGACTCATTTACGAACTTGACCTTAATTTTTTAGATAAAAGCTTAAATATTGAATTTCGTGATGATAGCTTTAAAATTACGGCGGTAATCGTGATCACAGACAGACGGACAGACAGACGGACATTGCTAAATCGGCTCGGGTGGTGATGCTGATCAAGAATATATATACTTTTCTATACCTACCACGCCTCCTTATGGGCGTTACAAACGGAGTGACAAAATTAATATACGCCATTTACGTTTTTTAAACGTGGGGGTATAAAAAATAATTTTTTTTAATTGAAAATTTTTTTTTCTGATGAATCGTCAATTCTCTGGAGACAATAAAAATCGTCAGAGCATAAATATTTTAATGTAAAACTACTTGAGAACATGAAGATTTAGATTTTGAACTTTGCATACGACTTGAGGACTGCGAGTTCTCAATCATATGTCTCCAAGTTGTTTCTTCTGTTGAAATGAAATTTTGTTGTTTTAATATTTCTTCATTGATTTTTTCAATTTTAAGAATTGGATTTATTATTTTGAAGCACTTCAAAATACTACATTCCTTTGAACCTTAAGGATCTCTGCCTATCTTTATATATTAATATAATGTGTCAATATTTTTTTTAAAACTTTTCTTAAAGAAAATTTTTTTCAAAATGTGCCAACTTCCTATTGAAAATAGTAAACTTAGCAGTTTATTGTTATTCTCAAAAGTGTATCCCCGTGATTGGCTCTATAAATATGAAACAGAGTGTTTGCTGTGTATATACAAACCTATGTGTGCGTGTGTGTAGCTTATTTATCTTTGCAAGCACCTTTTTTATAAGTCGCTCGCTCTATGCCAACAGCTTACTTCCGTTTACGGTTACATTCGTGCGCTCACTGCACGTTGAATCATGTTTGTTCGTGGATTACGGATTTTCGTCAATGAAGGTAATTTGCGGAAGATTTTGTCTAGAATTTCAATTAGATTGACAGTTTTTCGCTTTTCTTCTTTCACTTCTCTATCCACTTCCTGCCAGTTTCCTTACAGTTTTCTCCTACAACTGTTCGTGTTCTTTATGCTTTAGACGACTTTGTCAGAAATGTTTGACAATTTTCTGTATTTTTTTTTTATTTTTTTTTTTTTTGTTTTTTGCTGTTGTGGTTGGAAAATTTTATCTGGCTATAGTTTTCGCAGAACGTCGTCTTTCGCATAAAGCCGTAATCTTCGCAAAGTTTTAGTTTTTTTTCGCTTAAACCTGAGTTGAAGCTTTAAGATTATCATAAATTAAATTTTTGAAACTACGAGTAATTTACTTAGCGAATATATTACTGCGTATACTAGCTAAGTAAACCCGTTAAGCTTGATCCTTTAGTCTTACGAAAAACAACTTAATTGAATGATAAAAACTAAACCAAAAGCAAAAGGAATACCAAACGCAAAAACAACTGCAAGGGCAATAGCAACGGTAAGAGCTGCAATAGCAAGCTAGTGCTGGAGACTGTAGACTTTCTCCCAAGAAATCGAAATTTCTTATTAACCTAGGCAAGAAAGACCTAAAGATGATGACCGGAATCATAACTGGACACTGCAAACTAAAGAAACACCTACAAAAAATGAATCTCGCTACTGATTCATTATGTAGATTATGTCTTGAGGATGAAGAAACCTCCAGACATATTCTCACTGAATGTCCAGCTCTTCTCCATATAAGAAAGAGAATCCTAAATAGCGAAATAGTCTCTCAAGGACACCTTGCGATCCTGAACCTCGAAAATATATTATGTTTTCTGAAAAAAACTAAAGCAAACGAACTGCTTTAACCCGAATCTCCCTACGTAAATTTTTTTTCGAATTTCAAAAAGATTTTTTAGGAGCATAATCCTTATCTGTAACATAAAAAATTTGCATCATTGGTTTTTTGATCCTGCACATAGGGTCCTCAGAATGTCCTGTTGCCATATGGCAACGCTGGGCAGGCTAGGGTACTGGTTTACCTATATAAGCAAAATCGTTATTTAACCCCTAAAAAACTTAAGAAATTAGTTTTTGTTAATATTTATTCGAAACAAAGAAATATTTTTTACATTTGTGTTGTCAAAATGCAAACAACTTCTTTTTTATTCTCTAAAAAAATTAAAATAACTCAAGGTTTTGTATGATAAGGCTTGAAACATGGCAAATAGAGCCCAACATTTCATTTGCCACAAGCTGTTCTTACGGTAGACTTGCATGTATCTCCTCCACAGCGGCGCTTTTTTCAATTGAAGTAACAAGATGATAGGTTCGATTATACCGAAGAGAATTTTTGATGGAATCCATTCGTTTCTCTAATGGTTTATTAAATACTTTTGGCTCCTTACTAGTGCTTGCAATAGTATATTGCAACTTCTCGCTTGAATTCCATGAATGTTTTATTTTGACAAGCACTTCGATAAAGGAGCCACCTATTCTGAATGCTCGCATCGATGAGCCACGTAAAAATGCAATGCCACCATTTTGTGCCTCGAAAAGCTATGCCTCGAAATCAACGCCAGCCATATATTTGTTGTACTCGGCTACAACATTTTAATTTAATTTTTTATGGGAAATCGGACAATTTTTAGGAATTCGATTTTCTCGAATTGTTCCAGTAGCGTGGTAGCCTCGGTTTCTCAGATATGCTAACAATGGTATACCAGTGAAGAGATTGTCAAAATAAAATGCAAATGGAAGTTTTTTTACATCTTCGGGAAAATCGTCGATCGTACACAGAAGTGGAGCTGCGCAGGTTCTGAATCGTTCTTCGTATTTAGGATCAGATCTTGGGTTCTTACCTTGGTATATTTAGAAGTTGATTATGTATCCACTAGGTGTGCAATGCATCTAATTTCATTTAATTTATCTAATAAATTTCATCTCAACTCTCCGAAAACCAGATTTTAGACCAGAACCGGGCCATTTTTGACAATTATTGGACTTTTAAGAGCTCTAATTACTTCATTTGCAACCATCGTGTTTTCAGGGGGGGGGGGGGAGGGGGGGTGCACGGAGGATCCTAGATACTTAAACAAAATCCATACAAAATGTGACTTGCTCTAGTGTGCATAGAGACCAATATTTATATCCAAAACGAATCGGCTTCCCTTTTATAAACTGCTTGCAACCATGGCGTCCGAAATAAGTAATCATACTCTCATCGTATGAGAGATTTTGCGCTGGGTGAAAATTTCTAACATTTTGGCCTTGATATGATCTGTTAGGGGACGTAGTTTCCATAATTTGTCAGGCCTGTCAGAGCTATCTTTCGGCATACATAAAGATGATTCGAAGTGTAGCATGAAATTTATCTCTTCGAAACGATTTTTTTGCATAGCATTGAACACCATTCCATTCCGTAGATCATCTTCGGTTTTCCACATGTTTCTAAAAGACCCTGTTTGATTGTAGCCAGTCAAAATAAATATGAGTTACAAAAGAAAAAAAAACTTGCTGAGTAAGTTAACCTGTTATTTGTAGCGTTTTTGATGATGAGTAGCATATAAATTTGAACATTTGCAAATATGTTCAAGCAAATCATCATTAAAAAATTTTTCGAATAATTCATGTGGTCTCAGTTCGCGGCAGTCTTCGTAATTTGTTTCGGGAAAGATTGGAAAAACCGTCCCTGAATTAACTTTGCGCCACGTACATTTGCTGTCTTTGTTAGCTGGTGGGATTGGAACATAAGGCTTCGAAGGATTAACGCGACATATCCTCTTTGATGAACTTGGCAAAGAATCATCAACCATATCAAAAGAAATAGTTTCATTATCGAATCCAGTCTAGTTATGATACGATTCGATTAGATGCCTTCAAAGCGTTCAATTCGTCATCCGTTTTCCAAAATAATTTTGAAACCTGATTTCCACTGCACTGGGTATACATTGTCGGGTATTCCACCATCATCGTCGTCACCATCATCTTCGCCACTTAAATCCCCCTCAATATGAGGTGGCTCGATATACAGTGCTCGCACATTGGTTGGAGCTTCACTTTCTTCTTGAGCACATATTTCTTCTAAAAAGTCCAATGCTTCTTGCAACGAGAGTGGTCTTTGAAAAATTAAAAACGAAAGGGAAAAACAATAAACCACCAACAGATTTCTAACAAACTCAAAGAAAAACAAATAAATCCAAAAAAAATATATCACCGAAAACCAGTACCCTAGCCTGCCTAGCGTTGCCATATGGACACATGCACAAAAAACTTAAAATAAAGAATACAAAAAACATTTTTTAGAGAAAAACACTTATAAAACATTATATTCTCCATCAAACACTGCAAGAAAAATTACGTTTCATTACGCGATCAGGATAATAAATATATATTTCAGGCTAACTAACTTTTTCATATCAATTTTTTTTGCACTCATAATTTTTTATGTACTTGACGACGCACTAGCTCTTACGCTCAAACACTCACTAACATCCAAACGGTTTTAGTTGGAAATACGAACAATTCCGCGTTCAGTAAAAGCTTAAAAGTAACGGTGGCTGCTTTCTACTGAATGTGATGATCATATAAAAATGTATCTATCGTGCGTTGCCATATGGCAACCACAGGGATATTCGGGTTAAGAAAAGAAAAGGTACGGCACAATAGGCATCACAAGATGCCGCAGTGCCAGAGCTGAATTAGCTCGCCCCAAGCATATCTATCTATCTATCTATCTAACGGTAAGAGCAAGAGAAAGAACAAGAGCAAGAGTAAGAGCAAGAACAAGAGCAAGAGCAAGAGCAAGAGCAAGAGCAAGAGCAAGAGCAAGAGCAAGAGCAAGAGCAAGAGCAAGAGCAAGAGCAAGAACAATACCAAAAGAAAAAGCAACACCGAAAGTACAGCCAAAAGGTAAGCAAAAACAAAACCAAAAGTAAAAGCAAATGAAAAAGCAAAAGAAAAAGCAAAAGGAAAAGGCAACGGCAACGGCAACGGCAACGGCAACGGCAACGGCAACGGCAACGGCAACGGCAACGGCAACGGCAACGGCAAAGGCAAAGGCAAAGGCAAAGGCAAAGGCAAAGGCAAAGGCAAAGGCAAAGGCAAAGGCAAAGGCAAAGGCAAAGGCAAAGGCAAAGGCAAAGGCACAGGCAAAGGCAAAGGCAAAAGCAAAAGCAAAGGCAAAGGCAAAAGGCAAAAGGCAAAACTCACAAGGCACAAGGCAAAAGGCAAAAGGCAATAGGCAATACGCAAAAGGCAAAAGGAAATCATAAAAAAGCAAAATAAGCATAGAAATCAGGATGAGGACAATTATAACGACACAAATCAAGATTAGGATAAAACAATTATGAGGACAAGGATTAGAAAAAGTTTTTGGACATAAATAAGTATCAAAATTAGAAAAAAGATTAGAACAAGTATTTAGACAAGGATTAGGAGCAAGATTAGGACAACGACTGGAAGAACGATTTAGATAAGGATGAGAACAAGAATTAGTATGAGGATTGGGACCAGAACAAGAATGCATTAAAGGATAAGGACAAAGAGCAGTAAAAGAACTAGTAGAAAAATTCGGACAAGATTAGGATAGGAATTAAAACAGGGATTAAGAAAAGGATTGAAACAAATATTAAAGTAAGGAGATGATTTTGGACAAAAATTTGACAAGGATAATTCAAGAGTTCTAAGAAAAATTTGGGCAATGGTTAGTATAAGGATTGTTTCAAGGACTAGGGATAAATGATGCAGAGAAGAATTTAGATAGGAATTATGAATAGGTTAAGAGCAAGAACTAAGACAAGGATTAAGACAAGGATTAGTGCCAGGATTAGGACAACGACTTGCAAAAGGAGTTGGATAAGGATGAGAACAAGAATTTCAATAAGGTTTAGTGCAAGGATACGGACAATGCATAAGGGCAAGAACAAAAACAAAGACTAGAACGAAGATTTGTATGATGACTGGGGTTAAGACAAGAATTGACATAATTATTTAGTGTTTAAGGACAGGAATCAGTATAAGGATAAGGATAAATATAAGGATAAGGATAAGGATAAGGATAAGGATAAGGATAAGGATAAGGATAAGGATAAGGATAAGGATAAGGATAAGGATAAGGATAAGGATAAGGATAAGGATAAGGATAAGGATAAGGATAAGGATAAGGATAAGGATAAGGATAAGGATAAGGATAAGGATAAGGATAAGGATAAGGATAAGGATAAGGATAAGGATAAGGATAAGGATAAGGATAAGGATAAGGATAAGGATAAGGATAAGGATAAGGATAAGGATAAGGATAAGGATAAGGATAAGGATAAGGATAAGGATAAGGATAAGGATAAGGATAAGGATAAGGATAAGGATAAGGATAAGGATAAGGATAAGGATAAGGATAAGGATAAGGATAAGGATATGGATAAGGATAAGGATAAGGATAAGGATAAGGATAAGGATAAGGATAAGGATAAGGATAAGGATAAGAATAAGGATAAGGATAAGGATAAGGATAAGGATAAGGATAAGGATAGGGATAAGGATAAGGATAAGGATAAGGATAAGGATAAGGATAAGGATAAGGATAAGGATAAGGATAAGGATAAGGATAAGGATAAGGATAAGGATAAGGATAAGGATAAGGATACGGATAAGGATAAGGATAAGGATAAGGATACGGATACGGATACGGATACGGATACGGATACGGATAAGGATAAGGATAAGGATAAGAATAAGGATAAGGATAAGGATAAGGATAAGGATAAGGATAAGGATAAGGATAAGGATAGGGATAGGGATAGGGATAAGAATAAGGATAAGGATTAGGATAAAGATAATTACAAGAGTTGGAAGAAGGATTTGGTTCAGGATGAAAAAATCAATTTGGATAAGGATTAGGACAAGGATTGAGGCAAAGACTAGGCCAAGTAATAGGGATTGAGGATTGAAACAAGGATTTAGACAAGGATTATGACCAGGATAAGAACAAGGACTAAGAAAAGAATTAAGACAACCATTAGTGCCAGGATAAGGACAATAACTTGAGAAACGATTTGGATAAGGACGAAAACAAGTTTTTGGATATGGATCAGAGCAAGGATATGGACAATGCATAAGGACAATGATCAGAACAAGGACTAGAACAAGGATTTGAACAAGGATTAGGATAAGGATAAGGAAAAGAATAAGGATAAGTTAAGTGATTAGAGTATGGACACGTATAAGAAAGTGATATGAACAAATATAATTTGTCTTGTCAAAATACTAACGGATTAGTCGATGACACAGTCAACTGTATCGTCTTTTTTGCATAAATCTTAAATTCAATGCGAAAAACAAATTAAACTTCAACTTTGTGTTTTCACTTAAATATTGAAATGTTTGATTATCCCTGTGAATTCCTGTGCGTCACTGTGAGTATTTTTGTTTCGATTGTGCGATGATCAGGTGGTAAGGACACACCTTTTTGATATAAATAGAACTCTGCTTTGTCTTTTGAAAAAGCGGGTTGGTTGGTGGACTTTCCTAATCGAAGCCTTGATTTTGATATCCTTGGAACATTTCAGTTAGTCAAAAATTAGTATAATTAATTAATTGCCTATCTTGGTCGATGGAATCTTTCAATTTCCATGGCATTCATTTGCTGCTCAGATTCAGCATTGTGCCTTTGCCTTTTCAATCTGAAAATTATACCACATGCTGTTAAGTATATATTTTTCCTCCATCTTGGCCTTGTTATGTTAACTGAATCGATGGACAAGTTAATGAAGTTGAATTAGGCATAACTACAGCTACTCCTGGTCAGCAACATTTCAAATTCAAAAACAAAAAAACAAGCTAAGAATCTCAAGATATCCAAGAAGTAGCCCATAATTAAGGCAAATGCTAGCACTGTCCGGCTTTACTTCGATGCTGATGCTGATGCATGATGACAAATTTATTCAATTTAATGAGAAACAATTAAAATTAATTAAATCAAAATGTCTGATGATAAGAAATGTACAGGACAGCAGCAAATCCTTTGAGAAATTTGCGTATTGAGTAGCTTACATCACAGCTAAGGATAGCTTGAATTATTTAAGATGGCAATGAATTGAACTGGTTAACATGAGTAGGCAACTGAAACAACAGCAACAACAAAAACAACAATAATAGCAGCAACAAAAACAATAGCAATGAGAAAATACTTTGGTATTCAAACATCTCAAGGGAATCCAAGTGAATGAATTCCAAATTTGATTAGATTGAAATGACAGACGAAGGTGTTTTCTTAAATGATTAATTGTTGGCAGCCATTGAAATACCGGCCGTGGTACGCACACACTTACACCTACACCTATACCTACACCTACACCTACACAGCTATATTAGGCAAAACCACTTAAACTATGACAGATGCAAAGCGATATAAAGATAATGAGTTGTAAGCAGAGGCGGTTGAGCGAATATTTCAAGGATCCTGTAAAATTAATTAAGAAGTAATATTTATAAAGCCTACAATACGAAATGAACGTCAAAAGGTTTAAGATAACCATTTAGCCCGACAAGCACGCCACTGCTTGACATTGAGATTGCGCCGCTGAAGTTGCTACAAATAAATGAATGGCGTTCGGTAGGCGTAACTGTTGGCGCGTTGTTTTTCAAAGAATATGAAAGAGTAAATGCTGCATGTTTGTTTGTGTGCATGTGTGTGTGAGTGTGCGGCTATGTGTTTGTATGCCAGGGAATTGAGCTTAATGAGCATTCATTAGGAGCAGCAAGAAATAAAACACACAGGACTTTCAGATTTGTTTGAAGGTAGAGCACAATCCCAGCATGTCCTGTTGAGAAAGCAGCCATATTAGTGACAGGTCAACTGCTAGAGTCAGCGGGTGGCATTGATAGTGTAGGCTGGTTACGAAAAAACACTTTACTTTCGCTTAAGTAAGATGTATCGCTGGGATATATCTGTCTGTTTGCTGCTGCTGGTTAACTTAAGCGATATGAGGCAAAAGCAGCCATATGTTGTTCTAACTACATATATGGTAATGAATTAAATTAATTAAGCACCTGCGTTCTTTCCAACTTAAATGGCTACAAAATTCAGCGAACCCCAACAAAAGGCAACAAAAAGCCAAGCATCAGGCCAATCAGGTTAAGTGCTACAAAAAGTTGGCAGCACTTGGTCAGAAAGTACTAAAAAAAAAAAAATGGTTGCCGAAAAAATTACAGCTTTAATTGACGTCAGTTTGTATGGGAGGTAGACGTGGTTTTTATCCAACTTCTCCAATTTTTTAATTGATTGTATATTTTGTAAATTATAACTTTTGTGTAAAATATTAAGACAATACACATATTTTTGTGGATTTCATTCATTTGACTTAGACGAATTTTTAAATGGGCCTGTGCATTGAAAATCAAAGATTATTTGCAAAATTGGAAGTCAATCGATTCATTTTTGTGGAATTTGTAGAGATATTACCATTTTTATGACGTCACGCTGTATGGGAGTTAGACGTAGTTTTCATTACTTTGCAAAAAATTAAATTTTGAGTTTGTATTTGGCTTTAAGATTAATTTTTGTGCAATTTTTTTAAGATTTTACCATTTTGATGACGTCACTTTGTATGGGAGGTTGGCAGGGTTTTCATTTAATTTTGAAAAATTTCAAATTGAGCGTACGTTTTTGGGATTATTTGCAACATTAAGGGTCCTTCGATTATCTCAACATAATTTTTGTGCAAATTATGAAGCTTCTTCTATTTTGATGACGTCACATTGCATGAAAAGTAGACATAGTTTACGTTTGATTTTGTCAAATTGCCAAAAATGCATTGAAATTCAATGCTTATTCGAATGCTTATTCGAAAAATAAGTTTGTCTGCAAAATTTCAAGACAAATAATTGCGTTTTGTGGAATTTGTAGAGATATTACCATTTTTATGACGTCACGTTGTATGGGAAGTTGACGGATTTTTCATCCCACTTTGCATAAAATTAAACTTAGAGTTTGTGTTTGGCCTCAAAACATATATGCCTGATTTCAAGTGTTAAGATTTATTTTTGTGCAATTTTTTTAAGATTTTACCATTTTGATGACGTCACTTTGTATGGGAGGTAGACGTGATTTTTATCCGATTTTCCAAAAAAATTAAACTAAGAGTTTGTATTTCAAATCGAAGCATATGTGCGAAATTTTAAGTCATTTTATTAATTTTTGTGGAATTTGTAGAGATTTTACCATTTTGATGACGTCACTTTGTATGGGAGGTAAACGTGATTTTTATCCGATTTTTCGCAAAATTAAACTTAGAAGTTGGATTTCAGATCAAGGCGTATGTGCAAAATTTCAAGTGTTTAGATTAATTTTTGTGCAATTTTTTAAGATTTTTCCATTTTGATGACGTCACTTTGTATGGGAGGTTGGCGTGGTTTTAATTTGATTATGAAAAATTTAATATTGAGCGTACGTTTTTGGGATTATTTGCAACATCTTAAGTCGTCCGATTAAATTCATATAATTTTTGTGCAAATTATGAAGTTTCTTGTATTTTGATGACGTCGCTTTGCATGAAAAGTAGACAGAGTTTTCATTTAATTTTGCCAAATTGCCAAACATACACTCACTTTAAAAATTTAAGTATTTGTGCAAAATTTCAAGTCATTTAAATGATTTTTGTGAAATTTGTAAAGATCTTATCATTTTTATGATGTCAGTTTGTATGAAAGGTAGACGTAGTTTTCATCTGATTTTCCAAAAAAATTAAATTTAGAGTTTTTATTTGGCCTCAAGGCATATGTGTGAAATTTCAAGGGTTTAAAATAACTTTTGTGCAATTTTTTAAGATTTTACCATTTTGATTACGTCACTTTGTATGGGAGGTGAACGTGATTTTTATCCGATTTTTCGCAAAATTAGACCTAAAGTTTGTATTTCAAATCAAGGCGTATGTGTAAAATTTTAAGTGTTTAGATGAATTTTTGTGCAATTTTTTAAGATTTTTCCATTTTGATGACGTCACTTTGTATGGGAGGTTGGCGTGGTTTTAATTTGATTATGAAAAATTTAATATTGAGCGTACGTTTTTGGGATTATTTGCAACATTTTAAGTCGTCCGATTAAATTCATATAATTTTTGTGCAAATTATGAAGCTTCTTCTATTTTGATGACGTCACTTTGCATGAAAAGTAGGCAGAGTTTTAATTTGATTTTGCCAAATTGCCAAACTAAATTCTAACTCAGAATGCATATTCAAAATCAGTTTTTGTGTAAAATTTCAAGTCATTTAAATGATTTTTGCGGTATTTGTAGAGATCTTACCATTTTTATGACGTCACTTTGTATGGGAGGCAGACGTGGTTTTCGTTCGACCTTGCAAAAAATTAAACTTTGAGTTTATATTTGCCTTCAAAGCATGTGTGTAAAGTTTTAAGTGTTTGGTTTAATTTTTGTGGAACTTTTGAAGATTTTACCATATTGATGACGTCACTTTGAATGGGAGGATGGAGTAGTTTTCATTCGTTTTATCCAAATTACAAACTCAGGTTGCTTATAAAAAATTTAAGTTTATAGCTGACATTTGAAGAGGTTCGATTAGTTTTTGTGGAATTTTAAGCGCTTTTACCATTTTGATGACGTAACTTTGTATGGTGGGTTAGCGTGGTTTTCATTCGATTTTGTGAAATTTCGAATTAAAGTACCTTTTTGAGATCAAAGCCTAAGGGCATAATTTCAAGACTTTTTATTTATTTTTTGTGGGATTTTAAGACATTCTACCGTTTTGATACTTTGACTTTTAAGACTTCCTACCGTTTTGACACCTTGACTTTGTATGGGAGGTAGGCGTGGTTTTCATCTAATTCGGCTGATTTTAATGCTTGATCTTTATTTTTTTGTAAGAAGCTTTAATATCGAATTTCATTACGATAGCTCTTACGATAGCTCGATACGATAGCTCTTAAACAAAGGTTACCGTCGTGTCGACAGAGACACTCAAAAGACGCGCAGAGAGATGGGCAGACGGACATAAATCCACTCAGGTGGTAAGTTGACTGATCATGACAATATGTTTATATATAAACTTTGCAACACCTGCCACGCCTTCTTATAAGCATTACCAACAAACTTTCGTTATAAAAAATATCAACCTAGAAACTTTCGCAAAATTCTCATCTTTCGCCAAACCTTCGCTTGTGATGGAATGGGCTTTTTTCATTACAATAATTATAATGAATATAAATAATTTTTTACACCACGCCTTCTTATCAGCGGTACAAGCAAACTTTCGGTATAAAAAATATCCACATGGAAACGTTCGCAAAACTCTCACTTTCGCCAAATCTTCGCTCGTGGTGGAATGAAATTTTCAATACAATAATAATAATGAATATACATAAACTTTTCTACACTTGCCACGCCTTCTTGTAAGCGTTACAAGCAAACTTTCGAATAAATAAATATCAACATGAAAACGTTCACAAAACTCTCGCCTTTCGCCAAACCTTCGCTTGTGGTTCAATGGACTGTTTTCAACTTGATTTTCTTTCTTCTTGTTAATGATAAATAAAGTTGGAGAGAGACGAAATCTGGTTTAAATTGACTTTTTTTTTGTTAAATAATTAAACGTTTTCGAATCTCAGTAACGTTTTTTATCTCAATTGGGTGTTTGTTTGACAAAGTGCCTTATTTGACTTGAGCAGATTTTCAGCTTTGCTGATTTTAGCTGAAGCTAATTATGATTGATGCAACAAACAATCTGGAAAAATTAATTCATCATCAACACCAACAACAACAACAACAACAACGAAATTGTTGTTATACCTAAGCGCTGCTTATGCCACGTTAAGCCAACAACTTGTCGCAGCGCAGTCAGTCAAACAAAATCCAAAGCGTAAAGCAACAAAGTCAGACACTAAAGCACCAACCTGCCAACCAACAAACCAGCCAACCAGCCATTCATCCATCCACCAACAACCTGCCCTGACTGTGACGCCACAAACTTTCCGCAACATAATTTAAAAGTTTTACTAAAACTCACAAGCCAAGCCAAAATCATGATTGACATAATAAAGTGTGTCCTTTCGCCATGAAATCAGGATATGAAAGAAAAAACAACAACATTACTTCAGCAGCAGTAGGTGTGGGAAAGGCATATAAAATGAAAATATTGAGAAAATATTATTTAACTTGCAAACAATTGCAATAACAGCGCAAAAAAATGCAACGTTGCAATGGCGTGGTGCGCTGTACAGCGTAGGGTGCTGCGGTGGCAACACTTTACTAATGGATTAAATTACAAGAAGAATAGTGTTAATTATTTTTAATTTGCATTTTTATGCAGAACACTTTGCAGCTAAATCTGACTGAGTTTGTGCCAACCACCCACAAGAACCAGCCACAGCCAACGCTGGCAATAAACAGCGCGCCATCTTAGCCTGCGGTCATTTCTCACAAACTCCAACGCCAACAACGTTGCCACATTATTTATAATAATTTATGCAATTTTTATGATTATTCATTTCGCATTTATAGCGAGCCACAAATGCAGCAAAATGTCTGGAAAAACGCTTCCTCACAACAACGGCAGCACCAAGAAAACGTAACGCAACTTGGCTATATAACGTGCTTGTTACGTTCGTGCTTAGCTGTTGTTGTTGTTTTTGCAATTGCTACTGCCTCTTCCGCCTTGGTCGTCCATCAACGGGCCACTCGGTAGACTCGACTCATATATTTTCAGCAGTAATTAACATTA
Organism: Pherbina coryleti; assembly: GCA_943735915.1. Lineage (NCBI taxonomy): Eukaryota > Metazoa > Arthropoda > Insecta > Diptera > Sciomyzidae > Pherbina > Pherbina coryleti. The sequence continues at coordinate 16,814,899 of OX030952.1, read as the reverse complement.
ATTTTGCACAGTGATAATCTGCGCTTATGGCGGTTACCGTCGTCGCAGCCATTGCATTACATTACATTCCGTTTGCTTACGTTATGCCGTTGTGCTTCACGTTTTTCTTGTTGTTGTTGTTATTAATGCCTTTGCTAGTCAACTTATTACAATTTTAATTATAGAATTCAGCATAGATCCTTTTTTTTCGCTTCTTTATTGCTTCCAAGGTAATTTATATTGTAATCAGTGAATAAGAGATTATATTGTAGCTTTACGTAGCTGGCGAACATTGTTGGGTTAGATCGTTTTATGGTCGAGTGTTTTATAAGAATGTAAATAAATAACCTCGTTTTCTTTTTTTTTCTTTGAGGAGGAAATGGCAAATTATGTAAAGGAAAAAATACTTAACTCATGCTCTAGACAAATTGTAGAAAATTGAATTAAGAATTGTCGTTTATAGCAGTTACAGCTTTGTGGAAATTTATGGCAAGTTATTTTCTTAAAACTTAACCAAAATTCCAAAAATTGAATTGAACTTTAAAGTTATATGAAATAAAGTCAAAATGTGATGTTTCACAGTAAAAAGGATATTATGTTCCCAGGCCAAATCTTTCAGGAGAGTTAAAAATAGACATTTTGATAAATTTTAACGGTTTTTAGGACACGGTAATACTGCCCAGACATGTTCTTTTAAAATCGGTTTTGAGTCGACTTTTAAATCAGAAATACCAAAAAAAAAGGGATTTTCTCCAACCTTTACCTCCTTAAAGAAAGAAAACCTCAGCTTCCACCTCATATTTTAAATGGGGAAGTTAAGGATCTTTTTAATTGTACATCTTTACTTTACTTTACTTATCTGGCGCTTACAACCGTTGGTCGGTTTTGGCCTCGTATAAGAAATTGCGCCAGCCATTTCCGTTTTGCGCTTGCTGTCGCCAGTTGGAAATACCAAGCGTGGTCAGGTTATCCAACACCTGATCCTTCCAACGAAGATGTGGGCGTCCTCTTCTGCGTTGACCACCACCGGGCACCGAATCAAATATTTTTTTCACTGGAGCGTCGTTTTCCATTCGCTCAACATGACCTAGCCAGTGGAGCCGCTCTATTTTAAGCGCTTAACTATGTCGATGTCAGCGTACAGCTCATACAGCTCGCGGTTCCATTGAAATCGGTACTCGCCATTAACGCAGATTGGACCGAAGATCTTACGAAGGATCTTTTCTCGATGGCTCCCAAAGTCTTTTCATCAGACCTGCTCAACGTCCAGGTTTGTGCTGCATATAATAGGACGGGCATGATTAGTGACTTATAGAGCGTGAGTTTTGTTCGTCGAGAGAGGGCTGTACTTCCCAAAGTAACACCTGTTGGCAAGAGTTATCCATCGTCTCATCTCAATACTGACATCGTTGAAAGAGTTAATGCTGGATCCCAAGTAGAAGAAGTCCTTAACAACCTCGAAAGAGATGTTGTCAACAGTGAAGTGGTTTCCAAGACGCTGGGACTGTTTATTTGTTGACACTAGGTATTTCGTCTTATCTGCGTTCACTGCAAGACCCATTCGACGCTACTCTTTCGCTAATCTGGAGAATGTTGCGCTGACTTTGCGCGTATACTTTTGTAGAATATCGTGCCACTGCGTCTCAAATCAGCAGCTCGGATGATCTTCTCCATCGTTAGGTTGAAGAAGTTGCACGATAAGCAATCACCTTGTCTGAAACCTTGTTTGGTATCGCATGGAGGAGTGAGATCCTTGCCGATTTTCACTGTGCTGCTGGTTTTGCTCAGTGTCATTCTGCAAAGACGGATGAGTTTTGCAGGAAAACCAAATTCAGACATGGTGGAGTATAGATGATTCCTTATTGGACTGGCGAAGGCGGGTTTGTAATCGACAAAAAGATGGTATGTGTCGATTTGTTTCTCTAGGGTCTTCTCCAATTTGTCGTAGCGTAAATATCTACTCTATGGTGGATTTGCCAGGTCAGAAGCCACGCTGATAAGGTCCAATCAGCTGGTTTACGATGGGCTTTAGTCTTTCACATTGTACGCTCGACAGGACCTTATGCGATATTAAGAAGGTATATTCCTCGGTAGTTGGCGCAAGTGGTGGGATTACCTTTCGTGTGGATTAAACACAACACACTGAGGTTCCAGTCATTTGGAATGCATTCTTCTGATCATATTCTGCATAGAAGTTGATGAATGCATTTAAATAGAGCTTTGCCTTCATTCTTGAAGAGCTTAGCAGGTAAGCCATCATTCCTGCGGCTTTGTTGTTGTTAAGCCGAGCTATAGCTTTCAAGACTTCACTTTGGTCGGGCAGCGGAACTTCAACGCTGTCGTCTTTAATTGGGGTTTCCGCGATATTATCTGTATTGGCGGGACTGTTGTCGTCGTTGCCATTCAGAAGCCTAAAGCATTGTTCCTTCCACATCATCAGTGTACTCTGGATATCTGTCACTAGATTCCCGTTTTTATCCTTGCGGGAAGAGACCGCGGTCTTGAAATCATCGTCCAGGCGTCTTATTTTTTCGAAAAATTTTCGGACCTAATTCCTCTCACCATGCATCTCAATTTTCTCGCACTCACGTTTTTTCACTTCTCTTTTCTTTCGCCTGAAAATACGTCTCTCTTCCCTCCTCTTCTCTTTGTATCGCTCCTTAGCAGCACACGTTACAACTGACTAGGTGGCTTTGTAGGCAGTCTCTTTTTCTGAAGTGGCGTAGCGACACTCCTGGTCATGCCACTATTTTCGGCGAGGATGGTGATAGCCAATTACCTCTTCAGCGGTCGTAAGCATACAGTGGGAAATGTGATTCCACTGCGCGCATATATCGTCGATTGTATCGATTGTAGGAGTGCTTTCTTGAAGCAGGAGTGAGAGTCGAGAAGCGAAGTCTTGCTGTGTTCGTTTTGATTGCAGCTTTTCAACGTCTTGCTTTCTCTGAGCCGAACCGCTTGCATTCTAAGTTGCGCACAGACGTGTCCGGATCTTGGCTACGACAAAATAATGATCCGAGTCTTTATTGGCACCACGAATCGTGCGTTCATCTAAAACACTGGAAGAGTGCCTTCCATCAAGCAAAACGTGATCAATTTGGTTGAGCGTCTTTTGATCAGGAGACAGCCAAGTTGCTTTATGAATATCGAGATGCTTGAATCTAGTGCTAATAACGACCATGTTTCGTGCTGCGGCAAAGTCAATCAGCCTCATTCCGTTATCGGAGGTATTGTTGTGGAGGCTGAACTTTCCAACTGTTGGACCAAAGATATTTTCTTTTCCCACCTTGGCGGTGAAGTCATCAAGCACGATTTTTATGTCGTGGCGGGGGCTGCGCTCATTATTGTGCACTAGGAAATATCATTAATTATCTTCGGAATGTCAAAACACTCCACAATGTTTATTTATTATTTATTGATTTTATATTTGCAATTATGAAGGCTTTATTAATTTGATGACGTCAGTTTGTACGAGCGATAGGCGTGGTTTTGTATTAAATTTTTCCAAATTTCAAAATCCTTATGGGTTTGAAACACTAAAGCTTATGAGTAAAATAACAAGTCAATACATAAATTTCACAAGGTTCGTTTATGAAGGTTTTGTTATATTGATGACGTCAAATTGTTTAGGAGAACGACTTGTTTTTATTTGATTTTGCTTAAAATTAACTTTAATGTGATTTTTTTCAAATAAAAGCTTGCATGCAAACATAGTTTACATAGTTAACATATTTTATATAGCTTACATAGTTGATCGATTAATTTTTTTTTAATTTAAAAGATTTGACCATTTTGATGACGTCACTTTATATGGGAGGTAAGCGTAGTTATCATTTGATTTAGACAAATTTTTAGTTAAGAGTTCATGTTTAGATCGAAAACTTATGTGTAAAATATATAGACATTCGAATAAGTTTTGTGGAATTTATGCAGGTTTTGCTTTTTTTATGAAGTTACTTTGTATGGGAGGTAGTCTTGGTTTTTATCCGATTTTGTAAATTTTTAAACTTGGAATATCATATTGCAACTGGACTACTTCATTAACGGAGAACTGTTAATGCTGATTGTCATATAATCATTTGTTTGCCGTAATTCTATAGAGAATATCTTAATAAAAGATTTTTACCATTTTGATGACGTCACTTTATATGGGAGGTAAGCGTAGCTATAATTCGATTTTGGCAAATTTTAAGCTAAGAGTTCATATTTAGATTGAAAACTTATGTGTAAGATATCTAGACATTCAAATAAGTTTTGTGGAATTTAGAAAGGTTTTGCTTTTTTATGACGTCACTTTGTATGGGAGGTAGCCTTGGTTTCGATCCGGTTTTGTCAATTTTTAAATTTGGAATATCATGTTGCAACTGAACTTCTTCAGTAATGGAGAACTGTTAATGCTGATTGTCATATAATCTTTTTTTTGCCGTAATTCTTTAGAGAATCTCTAAATAAAAGATTTAACCATTTTGATGACGTCACTTTATATGAGAGGTAAGCGTAGCTATAATTCGATTTTGGCAAATTTTAAGCTAAGAGTTCATATTTAGATTGAAAACTTATGTGTAAGATATCTAGACATTCAAATAAGTTTTGTGGAATTTATGAAGGTTTTGCTATTTTGATGACGTCACTTTGTATGGGAGGTAGACGTGGTTTTCATTCAATTTTTAAATTTGGAATGTAGGCTTGAGCATTTTAGCTCACCACAAAGATCGCTCTTTTTAGTTCAATCAGTAACTCGTTTCTGTAACTTTTGCGACAAATAGTCACTTTATCTGACGTCACACTGTTTTGTTCCAAAATACTCACTTTTGCGAATGCTAATGTTACTGTAACTCATGGTTTAATAATACATGTTTAATAGGTTTAATAATTCATGTTTCGCAGTTGATTTTAGGTTAAACTTTTTACAAGCTTTTTTTCAAATTTAACACTTCCGCGGCATTTTATAGATTTATTTACAATGTTTTTACAATATTTCCACTCAACTTAACACAAACTTAACACACGTGTCCGCACTATTTACAAATTGAAAACATGATATTTCTTTTTTCATTTCACATTTCCACCAACTTCGTCGTTTTGACAACTACCCGACCTTTTCACTATCCACTCTTCGTTGACGCGTGAGGGCACTGAGCGACCCGGCCCTACCTTATAATTCTACCATGACTGTAACCGATAAGTGAGTAAATAGTAGACCGTGATGAGAAAGACACACAAAGCGAAAGGGAATATATGAAATTGCAATATGTTACAGAGGAATCTGTATGAAGTTGAACGTGGTTCTTCCACTTACTTATGTTGATATTAAATAGAGAAACCTTATCCCCACAATAATCCTAGTATTCTTTTTATGCAGTTGATTATGTTATGATACAAACTACATCATGGAATAAATCTCGTTATGAAATATTTTAGTTTATAAATTCAAAAATATGTTCATTGTAATACATATAATATTGTGTTAATAATATTTTCATATATATATCATTGAAATGACTGTTGCACAAGCAAGCACAAAAAATGTTCAAACCACGTTCACCCATAGTAAGAACTTCAAGCGACTCGAGTCTCATATTTGAAGTTACAGAAACACTTCGGCTCTCGCATTCCTAGGAAAACAGAATTGAAACATTTGAGATGAGTTACGGATTTATCTCATTTTATTACAGAAACAGTGCAAGTGAGAATGACGTCATAATGGCGTCAAGGTGAGAAAATCTGGTGAGAACTGCGGTGAGAAAAGTTACAGAAACGAGCTACAGTTTTAATGAACTAGTTCGTTCATTGAGTTCTTTTAGTTCGTTCATTCTTTTTGGTCGTTATATGTTTTACTTCGTTTATTCTATTAGTTCGTTAGTTCTTTTTGTTCATTCGTTGTTTTAGTTCTTAGGTCTTTTACTTCGTTTGGTCTTCTAATTCGTCTCGTTTACTCGTTCATGTCCAACTATATAAAATGAAACAAACTTGGTCTGAATATGTGACAGCCATCAACTCCATTTCTATTAGTGCAGACACAAAAAGTGTCTCAAACCAAGGACTCAAACCATAGCTTGGTAAATTTAGTTATTTTTGCGCTCGTTCGTTTTGTTCCTACTCGCTGCAAAGCCAATTGAATTAAACACTGAACTAGTTCACATAGCTCATGAGTGGAAATCGTTCAATTGAACGAGTTCGTTCACGAATTATCCAAGTTCGTGTCATGTCGCAACTAAACGACTTGAGTAACAGAGAACTGTTAATGCTGAATGGCATACAATCATTTGTTTGCCGGAAGTCTTCAGAGAATTGCGGAAAACCAACCCCTTAATTCATCTCCTTCACTCCCTAACTTTGTTATCGACATTTTTTTTAATGCTCATCTTAATAGCCCGTCCAAAAATTTGTTGACTCTTATAAAGAGTTAAAAATAAAAACAAAAAGGAAAACAATTAAAGTGACCTCCTACCAAAGGTTCATTAACATCCTGTTTGAGTCGTACCTTAAGGTTATCTGATGTATTGCCATCCACGCCATGTGGCTGAGCTTGTTGCTGTGAACTATATTTTAAGTGTAACGAGCTAGTTTGGCTCACAATTTCATTTGTTTTCTTTTTACTTTTCTCTTTGTTTTCTTTTATTTTAAATTTTTAAATTAGTCCCATTATCTCACTCATAACGACGATGCACTGTCGCTGCAAGGGAAGTACGTTTGATTGCACAATGAAAGACGAACGAATTTAAGCAGCCAAAGAAGAATTTTTGCTGCCACTTTTGCAGAGGCATGCTTTGACGAAGATTGTCAGTGAGGCGTGGAAGTAACAGCCGTTTGTCTTCCTGTCATAATTGTGCAGTGCGGTTGTTATTTTTGAATTATGGATAATAAAGAGAAGCCGCGAACGAGATGCGGCCCAATGATAATGAAGAAATGAAGAGATGTGATGTGAGAGCCATGACCGGGTATGGGCATCACTACATTTAAAGCTTCTATATTGTTGCTGTGTTTGTCTTTTGTCTTTGATTTGTTGTTGCGTTTTGCATTGCTACATAAGTCTTTGCTCTCAATTCTTGCTCTCAACGCTCCCAAAGCGCTCTCTGCCCACAGCTGGTCATGACGTACGCTGGAGTTATTAGAATATGTCCTGATATAAATATGCAACAGTTTGAACCAAAAAAAAAAAGAAAATGGACTTTTAATAAATAAATAAATTTTTAAAATTTATTCAATATTTTGTAATTCCAAATAAAAATCCTCATAAATCAAAATTAATTCTTTGAAAGTATTTAAAAGATCGAGAAAAGAGACCAATCCTTGGATTCTTCACTTTTCAAGGCTAAAGAAAACAGATTTTACCTAAAAACTAATTTTTTAAAGCCTGAATTATATTTCAAAATATTATCCGCTCTTAAATAGCCTCACGCTGGCCGCCTAAAACGCTCCTTAAGCACCCTCCCTCCTTCAGAAAGTAGACAACAATTCGCTGCTTGGCTTCTTGTTCATTAGCGCATGAAGTTGTAGGCTGTAGAATATGCCAAAGAATGATAAAAAAAAAATGAAAAAAAAAAAAAAATAGAAATAAACCGAAAGCGAAAAATAAAAACGAAATGCAACACTTGTAAAATCCCCGAAGGCATCATCAAGTGAGCTCGCTCGTTCACTCACTCACGCATGAAATGTTTCAGTCGCTTACTCCTCTGGCACCACTCTGACTACTACAACAAAAGCATTCACCGGATGAGCTTTCAACGTCGCATATATCCAACATTGATGCCGTCGGTCGATGTTGATATTGATGTTGATGTTTGAAGATGCGATCTTCTTGTGACGCATCACTTAATTTAACGCCAACCAACATGAGATGTGTAATAAGAGGTGCTGAAGGAAGCAACGGCTGGTGGAGGGCTTGAAGTAGCTGGGGTTTCAAAATATTACGCAAGATGCGCCACTTGAATTCATGCATGCCACATGCGGCGACAGGATGGCAGGAATGCTGTTTGTAGTTGTTGTTGTTGTTGTTGTCGTTGCCGTTGCCTTAATGCTGGAGTTAGTGGAAATTATGAAATCTCACAATTGTTGGCTTAAATGAATGGCCTTAGGCCGCAGACGCGGCAAACAGAAAATAACGTTGGAGCCAGCCATTAAATCACCCCCAAGAGTTAGACTTTTATTTTCCACAACATGTCTACTACGCGCAAAAATTTAAAATATCCTTCTACAGGAATGCTGTAAAAGTGTACGCAGCAAATTGTTGCCACATGTAGCAACAAAGCGTTGCCAGCAAAAAAAAAAAAAAAAATTAAGAGAAAATAACATGGTGAAAAAAACATCAACAGAAGTCACAAAAAAGCTATGCGCCCAAGTGTAGAATAATATGCTCGTCTCGATCCTGGGCGTTGAGTTGCTGCCTTAATTGGACATTAATTTCATAGCTGGCGGTTATTGCAGTGTTGCCACAGTGCGTGGGTTGAAGCTCCTACACAACCGAGCTGAGAAAGATACACCAAGCTTTTTAAAAATACTCCAAGGAATAAATATATTTTTTACTTTAAATTAAAATGAAATTGTTTTGCACAAAAATTTAAATATCGATAATTATCGATAATATAATAATATTTGGTGTATCCTGTTTAGCTTAACAAAAGTAACGAGTATTTTGATCGATATTTTAGCAAGTCTCTGTTAAGCAGCGCAAGTTTTTAAGGCAAAAATTAAATTAAAATCAACAATAATCGGAAAATTATCGATAATGTTTTAAGAATAACATTAAAACACTCGACCAAGTTTTAAAAAAGCTTAATAACCTGACAAAAAATATCGATAAACAAATTTTCATGGTGAGAGTTTTTCGATTATTCTTAGTTTACGAAAAACTATCGATAAATTAATGGTTCCAGTAAAAACGAACGAATCCTTATATCAATCTGCGACAATTTTGGTCATTTAATATGGTCATTGACATATTTCAAGTTAGGGATAATACCGGTATTTTTTTTTAGGGATAATATAACTTAATATTTATTTAACTCTTTTTTTATCCTGTTGGAATTAAATATAAATAAAATTTTATTTATCGATATTTTATTTGTATTCATTGACAACAGAAACAGAATTATAATTTAGAAATCATACTTTCGAGGATATGGTCCTTAATCAGAGCATAGGGCGAATGATATTTATCGATTGAATCAATCGATAATTTTTTAAAATCATGCAATTTGCAGGTTTTTTAATAAATAAAAAGAAAAAATATTTAGAAATACATTTTTAAATGTCGATAACATACAGAACTATCGATAAAATGCAGGATCTGCCTTAATCTCAAAAGAAATTATCGATTATATTAATCGATTTTTGCCTTAAATTTTAAAATTGCAGCCAGATTTTATAATAACAATAAAAATATCAACTTTAGCCTAAAAATTATCGATATTTATTTTTTAGTTATCGATAAAAAATTTCATAGTTACCAAAAAGCTTAATGATTTGAAAAATGTATCGATAAAATAAATATTTATGGAGAAAAACTATCGAAAATTGTTATTTTATCGTTTATCGACACTAAAAATATCGATAGTTGCGTAGTTCTACTTAATGCTTACGAATCTCAATATTTTTGTGCGATGTGCTCATTGATCATTTTCAGGACAACAGAGAATATCGGTACAATTTATCGATTCAAGCAATCGATAAGTTTTAAAAATCATACAATTTAGAGATTTTTGAATAAATAAAAATAAATTGCTATAAAAGAATTTTTTGACGTAAAGGGGAAAAAAATTAAAAAAATATAATTTTGAAAGTCAATAACTTTCGATAAGATAATGACTGAAGCATTTTCTTAAATTTTAAAAAATTATCGATTATATGAATTGAGTTTTTGACATGCTTTTTAAAGCTGCAGCAAGTCTTAAAGCCACAATAAAAAATTTCAAATTTATTGATAATAAATCAATTATTTAAGAAATTAATAAAATTTATTTTAAAGTTATCGATAAAAAAGTTCTCAGCTACCAAAAAGCCAAAGAATTTTACCAAAAAGCTACCAAAAAGCCAAAATATATTAAGAAATAAATTTTTATGGAGGAAATCTATTGACAATTTTAACGTTATCGTCTATCAATACTAAATATATCGATAATTATGTAGTTACACTTAATGCTTATGAATCTTGTTTTTTTTTCTGCGATAGTTATGAAAAAATTAAGAAATTTAATGTTAAATGTCTATAACTATCGATAACACAGTGACTGAAGGATTTATCTTGAATTTTAAAGATATTACCTATTTTATAAATCGATTTTTTGACATTTATTTTATAAATTTCACCATGTTTTTTAAAGCAACAATAATTAATATCAACTTTAGTTCGTAAATTATCGATATTTATTTAAGTGTTATCGATAAATAATCCATAAAAACAAAAATAGCCTAAAAATTTTATAAAATATATCGATAAGAAATTTTTGTCGTGAATATCTATCGACAATTCTAAGTTTATCGTATATCGATAGCAGAACTATCGATAATTAATGGTTACGAATCTTGATATTTTTCTACGACTTGGCCACTGATCATTTTCAAGAGAGAAAATATCGATAAAATTTATCGATTCAAGCAATCGATAAATTTTAAAATCATGCAATATCAATTTAATTTTGAATAAATAAAATGAAATTGATATAAAAGGATCTTTTAAAATGAAAATGAAAAAAATTAAAAAATCCCATTTTAAATCTTGATAATTATCGATAACATATTGACTGAAGAATTTCTCATAAATTTAAAAGAAATTATCGATTATATAAATTGATTTTGTCATGCTTCTTAAAACTGCATAAAAATTTTAAAGCAACAATAAAAAATATAAACTTTAGTCCAAAAACTATCGATATTTATTTAAAATTTATCGATAAAAAATTCATAATTACTAAAATAAAATAATAAATTGATAAAATATTTTGATAAAATTAATTTTTATGGAGAAAATTTATTGAAAAATATTAGTTTATAGTTAATCGATAATTACATCGATAATTATATCGATTATCACATAGTTCCATTTAATGCTTTTGAATCTTGATAATTTTCTGCGACTGGGCTATTGATAATTTTCAATGCAGAGACAATATCGATAATTTTTCTTTGCAATAGATACAATTTTAATATTTACTGGAATTTTTCGTTAAAATATATTCAAGACAGAGAGAATATTGAAAATTTTTCTTACAATAAATTTTATTTTAATATATATTTGAATTTTTTTAATAAACTTTCAAGAAACAGAGAATATCTATAATTTTTCTTTAAAATAAATATGGTTTGGATATTTATTTTAACTTTTAGTTAAGAAAAATTCAAGACAGAGAATATCGATAACTTTTCTTTACAATAAATTTAATTTTAATATTTTTTCGAATCTTTTGTTAACAAACATTGACAACAGATAGAATATCGATAATTTTTCTTTCAATAAATATAATTTTAATATTTATTTAAATTTCTTATAACAAAGTGCAAATTTTCGATAACAATTTCTTATATAAATTCAATTTTATAATATTAATCGATAAATTTTTTAAATTCATGGAACTAAGAGGTTTTTGAATGTGACAATAATTAATATGCATCTGTCTAGAACATGTACTCCAGTTAAATAGATTTTCTTATAATTCACGTTTAATAGAATAAATCGATTAAAAATAATCGATAAATGTACTAACTTTACTAAATTCTTATAATTTTTAAAATATTAAAATTTGAATATGATCTTTCATTATTTATATTGAAAATAAATTTGAGCTTTAGGCCAAGTATGTTCATAACAAGACAACATAAAGACAAAAAAGGCAAAAACCAACAACAACAACAACATAGAGCAAATCACACAGCAGACTATACAGACTGTACAGACTGTATCGTTGGCCGCTACACCAACTTTTTAGCAGTATAAGCAGTATAAGTACTTTTGGCAGTATAAGTAGAACCTAAGTAGCTTAAGTGGATCACAGTGAAAAGTCATGCAAGACTACTGATGAGTTTGTGTAGCGGCCAACGAAACAGTCTGTATAGCCTGCTGTGTGATATGCTCTATACAGAGCCGTTGTTGTTGTTGTTGGTTGTTTCCTTCTTTGTCTTCATCTTATCTGGTTGTCAACATACTTGGCCTGAAGCTCAATTTTGTTTTCAATATAAATTTCTAAAATATTCAGCATTCTTCAAAGAAACCTTTAGCCAGAATCAGGTTTAAATTTAAAAATATTTAATTTTTTCTCTGTTTTTTAAGGTTACATAAAATTTTTCTTCTTTCAATTTTATGGCAAGCGTGCCCTATAATATATGAGGCATGCGGTTGCCGCATCCAATAGCAATACTTAACAATAAACATAAGTTTTTGTCCAACGCAAATTTTGGTTTGATGCTGCCATTTGTAGAAGATGAATTATTAATCATTTCTACGCAGTGACAATTTGATTTCTATACTTCACAGATTGTTTTGGACAATGTTCATTTAATGCTATGTCCACACAGAGAATTTAGTTTGATTTTCCAGTTGAGTTTTGCTATTGAACTCAAAATAAACTCTTGAGTTCCGAGTACAATTGTGCAGGATGCAATTCAACAAATACTGTGTTTACACAGACAGTATAGTTTGAGTTTAAAGTACAAAGTTGAGTTTGGCCATTGAACTCAAAATAAACTCTTGAGTTCCCAGTACAATTATACAGGATGAAACTCAATTATTGCTATGTTTTCACAGAGAGTTTAGTTTGAGTTTTCAATATAAAGTTGAGTTTTATCATTGAACTTAAAATAAACTCTTGAATTTTCAGTGCAATTACTCAGGACACTTAATTTGCTTTCTGAATTAATCAAAACTAAATTTTAGAAATGCCTAAAAGTATGCTAATGTTCAGATGAAAAGGTACGTTCAGATGCAACTTTTTAGATGACAAGGTACGTTCAGAGTATTTAACTGAGAAATGTGCTCAGAAATGCTCTGAGAAATGTCAAAGACAGCTGTTTCTCAAATTTTGCAATTTACTATTTGCATAAAATTAAAAAAAAAAAGCGAAGAAAATAACTTGGGCAAGTGTAGAAGATGAAATCTTCATATCAGTATGGACCGATAAAAAATTCTGATTTGCGCAGCGCAAGGAAGAACTCGCATGTTTACGCAGAGATGGCGTCAGCCTTATGCTCAAGTGGAATTGATGTCACTGTGGAGGGGTGCAAAAATTATGAAAACATATAACTAAACAAAGAAATGTCACTCTAAACTCAATTCCGCCGACGCATCTATATTTGTGCACCGCTTCGGTTGAACTTGAACTAAACGCAAACTAAACTCAAACTAAACTCTCTGTGTAAACGTGGCATTAAGTAGTTTTCTGACAAAGACCTATATTTTTTTCTTTTAAATTTCTTCTACTCGTAAATTTCTTTTGAGAAAAGTGTTTTGAGAAAAATTTAGTAATTTTTGAAAAAGAATTCGAAGTAAACACCTCGCTCCTGAAGACGTCACATCCTAAGTCGAACTTCTATTTTTATTTTCTTAAACATTTACCTGCTTCTCTTCTATTTATCGTTAACTTTTTATATAACTTAATAGAAGCAAGTGGCATTTGCTGCCATTGCCATTGTTGCACAGCAACAATACGAAGCCGCTGGGCAAATAATAAAAATTAAGCCCATAAAAAAAATTTAGCAATTGCGCAAGCGCGTAGGCAGCATCAAAAAAAAAAACCCAAGGTAATAATGCGGCAACATTTTAATGCTTCCGAAATTGAAGACAGTCGAAGCAGCGTAGGCAGTTAAATTGTTGCTGCAACTGCTGTTTATGTTGATGTTGTTGCTGTTGTTGTTGTTTTCATTGTTCTTCTTGCCGCTTGCCTAAGCAACACTCAAATAATGGCCAGCAACCAACAATCGCCAAGTGTACTCAAATTTAAGCCACATCCTGCGGCTGTTACCAACAATATAGCTGCGGCCACGTTGACGCGGCTTTACTGCTGCTGCGTAAACAGCCTACAACAAGGCATAAACTCCCCAAGCGCAATTAAGTTACTGACCCAGCCATTCAGTCCATCGGTCCCTCTCATTGTCCACCACCTTGTGGAATTCCTTCACTTTATTATTGTTTATGAAACAAAGGCTTGCGGACTGCCAAGAGCAGTGAACATGACAGTGAATGAAGCTGCAGACCAATTGTAGATTTAATGTGGCTGCTATTGTGGCATTTGTTGTTGTTGTTGCTGCTATTGCCTGTGTAGTTATTGTTGCGGCAATTGCTCGAGCGATTGTTTTTGTTGTTGCTGTTATTGTTATTGCTGCCAATGTCCTCGCTATTGAGCTCACATTTGGTCAACATAATCAGCAGTTGACAGCAAACATGGAATTGTTGTTGGAAAGGTAATCAGGTAACAAGCAGCAAGGCAAGCTAAGGCCAGCAACGTACAACATGTAGGCTAACCATGAATATTTGGTGGATGCCTCTTTGTTCCTTGCTGGCTCGCTGGTTGACTGGCTGAGCACGTCATGTCGTTTACTTGTAGAGATGTCATTCATTTGAATGTTGTCTACCGCATAAATATTTATCGATAATTATTAAGCAAGCTGTAATTGCATTCCGGGAAAATTGATTTTTATGAGTGCTTTTTTTTCTGACAGTATGATCAATCTAACATACGGTGCAAAAGCAAAAGCAAAAGCAAAATCAAAATCAAAATCAAAATCAAAATCTAACTCTATCTTTAACTTTAACTCTAACTCTAACTCTAACTCTAACTCTAACTCTAACTCTAACTCTAACTCTAACTCTAACTCTAACTCTAACTCTAACTCTAACTCTAACTCTAACTCTAACTCTAACTCTAACTCTAACTCTAACTCTAACTCTAACTCTAACTCTAACTCTAACTCTAACTCTAACTCTAACTCTAACTCTAACTCTAACTCTAGCTCTAACTCTAGCTCTAACTCTAACTCTAACTCTAACTCTAACTCTAACTCTAACTCTAACTCTAACTCTAACTCTAACTCTAACTCTAACTCTAACTCTAACTCTAACTCTAACTCTAACTCTAACTCTAACTCTAACTCTAACTCTAACTCTAACTCTAACTCTAACTCTAACTCTAACTCTAACTCTAACTCTAACTCTAACTCTAACTCTAACTCTAACTCTAACTCTAACTCTAACTCTAACTCTAACTCTAACTCTAACTCTAACTCTAACTCTAACTCTAACTCTAACTCTAACTCTAACTCTAACTCTAACTCTAACTCTAACTCTAACTCTAACTCTAACTCTAACTCTAACTCTAACTCTAACTCTAAATCTAACTCTAACTCTAACTCTAACTCTAACTCTAACTCTAACTCTAACTCTAACTCTAACTCTAACTCTAACTCTAACTCTAACTCTAACTCTTACTCTAACTCAAACTCAAACTCAAAATCAAAATTAAAATTAAAATCAAAATCAAAATCAAAATCAAATGTAAAATTTTGGAACATTTCAATACACTGCGAAAATATTTTCATTACTCTCCGCTGATTTCCGCGTATTGAATTAAGTTAACGTTGAAAATCATCGTTGCACAATGAGATGCTGTTAAAATGCAATGAACTTGATCGCTCTCAAAGTTTATCGATTCAAAGCTACTTTTTCAATTTTTTTTTTTTTGTTTTCTGCTCCAAAGATATTTTAAACATCTTTGCCATTGTGCTGTCGATGGTGATGCCCGTAAATGGCATCCTTTTGCGCTGCTTCATTGTTTCTGCAGCTTCGTTTGAATACCCTGCCGATGCTGCTGCTGCTGTTGCACTAAATTGGAAGCAATAAAAAAATTTATATCGATTCTCTTTGTGCAGGGCAAAAATTCAAATTGCCTTAAATGCAGATGAGTACGACGGGCGTTTTGATAGGCTTCTTTTATGGTTTTTGTTTTTATCTTATTGACTTCGTTTTTGGGCTTTAGGGCGAACTCAAAAGTCATCGATAACTTTGCCCGCTTTAACTACGTAAAACTTTACATCGCAATTTCTTTGAAAAACAATTCCATTTATACATATACAATATACAAAAAATGTGTGGGGTATTCACGATGTGTTGTATTTGTAAAATATTTTTCAAAACTATGCAACATATATTTGATGCTGCGATTGTTGCGTAGAAAGTTATGCTATATTTGAGATTTATTAAAGAGTTGCTATATTTATTATAAAAGAGTTTTTTTTTTTTTTATTCAAAGAATTTACTAGAATGCAAGAAAAAGTTCTTCCTTGCATATTTCACAAAGTTTTGTATTTAAAAGTCAATTGGACTGTTTACGAAATGGTGCAAATTGTCTTACATCATAGCATATCAAAAATATATTTGCAGCCTTTGTAATTACAACAACAGGTTCTATTAATTTTCATTTCCAATGTCTTAGCCTAAATGCTACATCAAAAAATCTCTTGCATATATTTCCAACATATTCTCACGCCATTGAAAACACTGTTTCTTTAATAATAAAAGCTATGCAATGCATTTGCACTGTATTACTATGCCAATTTTGGAATAAAACCTGAAAATTAAATCCAAACTATGTTGAAAAAGGAATTAAAAAAAAAAACTCGAATGTGCTGAACAGAAAGAAGTAGCTTACTAAGAATTTTATTAGATCTCTGTGTTATAACTTGTGGCTGTGATTGATATAAGTAATCAATGCCAATTTTTTTTTAAGCATTGCAAAGTAAACCTCAGTAAGTATGTTTACATTTTATGGCAAATAAATGCATTTGTAAAACTTTGCAAGTCCGTTTGCACTTGTTTCTTAAACAGAAACTTCTATTGCCCTTATGTATTTTGTTTATGTGAATAAGAAACAATTGCTACAAATATAAAATTTATCACAAATAAGCAATACAAGCCCAACTACACCCCATTGTGAATACCCCTTTAGCTTATTATACAATAAAACTCAAAAGCGTTCACTGTCCGATGCAAATAATCTTGCATCATAAGATATGCTTGCATCTTTTGGAATCACTAAAAAAAAATTGTTATAATTTTCATTTGCATAACTCTTGCATAAATGCAACACCAAAAACCTATTGCATATACTTGAAATATGCTCTCATGCCATTTTAAATACGCTCTCTTTAATAAAATAATATATGCAATGCATATGCATTGTATTGTAAGGCAATTTGTGATTAAAACCTACTTGTAACTGTTTTGAGGTTGAATGAAAATAAAAATAAAAAATAGTCGAAATTGTCAAAAGAAGAAATATGTACCGCTAATTTTAAAGAAATTGTAAGACGTAAATTAAATCGAGGTATTATGTGGTAAATATGAGTGCTCAATGACAATTTTTTTTATTTCAAAGTATTGCAAAGTAGACCTAAGGAAGTATGTTTGTAGTAAATGGCAAATTAAGCAATTGCATAACTTTATAAGCCTATTTGCACCAGTTTGAGAATAGCTCTAATGTATTTTGCTTATATGAATGACAAACAATTACTACAAATATCAAATTTATCACAAATAAATAATAGAAGTGCAATAAAACCACATTTTAAATGCCCGTATAGTATATTGTACAGTTAAAATCAAAAGAGATATTCACTATCTGAAGCAAATAGTCTTGCATCATAGAAAATGCAAAATATGCTTGCATCTTTTGGAATCACAAGAAAAATTGTAATAATTTTCATTTGCATTACTCTTGCATAAATGCAACACCAAAAAACCTATTGCATATATTTGCAATATGCTCTCACGCCATTATAAATACACCCTCTTCAATAATAAAATTTATGCAATGCGTATGCAATGCATTGTAAGGCAATTTGTGATTAAAACTTACTTGTAACTGAGAATTGCATTCAAAATTATTTGTAGAATGAATGAAAATAGAAATAAAAACTAATCGATATTATCAAAAATGAACAGAAATATGTGCAGCTAATTTTAAAGAAATTGCAAGAGGTAAGTTAGATCTCTGTGTTTTGTGATTAATATTAATGCTCAATGTAAATTTTTTTTTATTTCAAAGTATTGCAAATTAAGCCTAAGGAAGTATGTTTGCATTACATTGCAAGTAAATGCAATTGCATAACTTTGCAAGCCCATTTGAACCAGTTTGAGAATAGCCCTATTTCGTATTTGTTAATACGAATGACAAATAATTACTACAAATGTCAAAATTATCACAAATAAACAATAGAAGCTCAATTACACCAACTCGTGAATACCCTTATAGTATATTGTACAGTAAAACTTAAAAACACTGTTCATTTTCTGATGCAAACAGTCTTGCATAATTGCGAATGTAAAATATACGCCATTTTGACGACAAAACTTATATTTATTTTCATTTGCATTACTCTTGCATAAATGCAACACCCATAAACCTGTTGCATACATTTGCAATGTGCTCTCAAGCCATTGTAAATGCTCTCTCTTCAATAATAAAATATATGCAATGCATATGCAATGTATTGCAAGGTAATTTGTGAATAAAACCTATTTGCCAACTGAGAATTTAAGCCAAAACTATTCTGAGAATTGAATGAAAATAAAAATAAAAATTAACCGAAACTGTCAAAAATAAACAGAAATATTTAAAGGAAATTTTAAAGACATAGGGCAGTAAGAGGTAAGTTAGATATTCGCGACATAACCGGTAGCTCGGTGATTTAGAGGATTGTTGAATAACAATTTCTTTTTGAAAGCATTGCAAAGTAAACCGAAGTAAATATGTTCACATTATATGACATATAGATGCAATTGCATAACTTTGCAAGCCCATTTGCACCAGCTTGAGTATAGCCTTAATGTATTTTGTTTTTGTGAATGATAAACAATCACTACAAATGTCAAACTTATCACAAATAAACAATAGAAGCTCAATTACACCAACTCGTGAATACCCTTATAGTATATTGCACAATAAAACTCAAAAGCATTTTTCATTATCCGATGCAAATAGTCTTACATCATAGCAAATGCAAAATATGTTTGAATCTTTCGGAATCTCAACAAAAAACTGTAATTATTTTCATTTGCATTACTCTTGCATAAATGCAACACCAAGAATTTATTGCATATATTTGCAATATGCTCTCACGCTATTGCAAAGTATTGCAAAGTAAACCGAAGTAAATATGTTCACATTATATGACAGATAGGTGCAATTGCATAACTTTGCAAGTCCATTTGCACCAGTTCGTGACTAGCCCTATTAAATTTCGTTTTTGTGAATGACGACAAAAATCACATTTATCACAAATAAAGAATACAAGACCAAATACACCACATTGTGAATACCACAATTGTATTTTATGCAATGTACAAATTTCTTTCTTGCTAAACTGTTTGCTTATCGTTAATAGAAAAATAATTTGGCCTCTTACTATATAATTGCTTATTAATTATAAGTTTGCAACACGTAAAACGCTGCTTGTGCTGCGTGTGTGTGTGTGTGTAAGTGTGTGTGCTTTTTCTCTCACTGCCACCGCATCATTACCTCGATACAATCGCAAAATGTGTGCAATCGATTTAATAACATTTAATGTCCTGCAATTCTAATGTTGATTGTGTGTGTCGTATAAGTACTAGTGTGTGTTTGTGTGTGTGTTTAAATTTATATTTGTATGTGTTAGTTCAACTGTCTGCACAGCGCAACTCTTCACATAACTTGCGATCTCATCAACGACTATTGTTGACAATAAGTTTCTATGGCCAGCCAAACTTACGTCGAAAGGACATTCGCGAACAACAGCTAAACAGACAATTAGACGGTCGCACAGAAGTTTGGATGCATCAGATAATTGGTGGAGCGGGCAGTTGAACAGTCGAATTGACATTTCCATTACAACAAATCAACACATACATAGGAAGCTG
Source organism: Pherbina coryleti (assembly GCA_943735915.1). NCBI lineage: Eukaryota > Metazoa > Arthropoda > Insecta > Diptera > Sciomyzidae > Pherbina > Pherbina coryleti. Next base: position 16,795,041 of record OX030952.1, on the reverse strand, counting down.
TCTTTCCATATAAGAGTGTGTTTGTGCTTGTGTGTGTGCTTATTTATTGGCTGTATGCGAGCGTATGTCCTGTCTTGCTATGCTGACTGTTGTTATCTTCATATTAATCTTTGTTGTTGTTGCACTTATTTGTGCCACTATGTTCATAAACAATATATATATGTATATGTAGATGACTTTGTGCAGTTGTTGCTGTCATTGTTGTTGTATTTGTTGTCGCCATTATTAGTTTATCTACAAAATAACACTCATTCAGTGCACTTGAATCGCATGCAGTGCATTAACGCCGTTTTGTCAGTAAAGCTGTGTGTGTATATTTGTTCACATAATGTGCTGTCTTAACATGGCGTTGAACAGAATTTACTACTAACCCACGGTATAATTGTATGTGTTTATTTTATTGATGCTATTGTTTAATTGTTCACCTGGTTAACATTTCTACGTAAAATTATTAAGATTCAGGTTTATTTTCTGCGACAAAAAAAAAAGACTTTGGTGGGGATTAAACCCATGTCCATTGTGTTACAAGTTTGCTGGCATACAAGTTGTTACAAGTACACTCGATAATTTTTTTTTGTAAGAAATGAGAAATGTTTTTATAAGAAAAATGTCAGGGTTTCTACCGAAAATTCCATTGTGAGAGTCAAACGTTAGAACCCACTTGGGAAATATGGAGAAAACGGAACTTATTTTCAAATTAAAAAATGAATTATTTAATATCTCTTTAGCCTTGGCGATCCCCTTCCACCAAACTATATAAAAAATTAGTTGGATCTGTGGATGTTTTTGATTGTTTTTCACTGAAATTGGAAAAAAAATCATGGGAAATTTTAAAAACACTTTCCAAAGACTATTTTACTAACACCTCCAATCAGTAAAAGATCTTCTCTCAGACTTGCCATGAATTTATTGCCCATCGATTTTGAGTACTCAACAAGGATGGCTCACCTAAGCTTACCGCACACCAAGCCTACAGTATAAATCCACTAAATCACCTGTTGTCAGATGCTTTCATGCCAGCTTTGTTGATATTGTTATTGTTGTTGTTGTTGCAATGCAAATATTGCCTTTAGATTGGGTGAGAGGCAGGCTTACGGGTGAGTAGTAGTCCGCAAGGGGGGGAGCGGGTTTTGTCGAGGGTTGGACTGACGATTGTGCGTAAGGCTTGGATAAAAAATCTGATCCTGTTAATGAGGTATTCAAACGCAATCGCTGCGGCACAAATAGAAGAAAATCTTAAGCAAACAAAGCAAAAGCATTGCCAACATTGGCAGCAAACAACAATAACAACAACAACCAGTCTGACAGTACTATACGCATAAATTTGCCAAAGTAAACAGCTATTTCCTGTGATGAGCACTCACACAAAACGGGCGGAAACTAAGAAGGTTGCAGAGACCCTTGCCATTTAAGGGTTGCCAGATTTTTCTTGAGCGTAGAATAAGCATAAAGCGTAGCAGATATTAGATTGTCAATATTTTTTAATGTTGCTTAAGTATGCTTCTTGCGCCTGTCTGCTGTGAATAGGTGTGCATGGGTAAGTGTGCGCTTATGAGCGTGTCTGTATGTTTGCTTATGGCTCCACAATACTTGACGCTATTTAATAAAAATAATGCATAAGTATTTGTTAAATCCGTACGTTTTTTAAAGGTATGAAAAAACCTACACATCAGCACATATGCACTAATACACTGTTAAGAGCTCTTCAATGCATACGTATGTACGTATGTATATAGAAGAGCGCGTGCATGTTGGCTTTTATTTGCATTCAAAGATATTAGCTGCTGCACGTGTTGTTTGAGCAATTGTATTGAGTGATTTGTGTAGCGTTGCGTGGGTGTACATGTGTGGTTTATATGTGTTTGCGAGCGTGTTATTTTAGTTGTGTACTGTGTGAATTTATTTGATTTGTTACATTTTCTGTTGCAATTTATGGGATGATATGATATACGATTGAATACATCCTCTAAAAAAATTTGAAAATAATTTTTAATTCGAAGTTTGATATTTATGTGATGTTGGTGTGATGTTGATGTGATGTAGAAGTGATGTTTATGTGATGTTGATGTGATGTTGATGTGGTGTTGATGTGGTGTTGATGTGATGTTGATGTGATATTGATGTGATGTTTATGTGATGTTGATGTGATGTTGATGTGATGTTTATGTGATGTTAATGTGATGTTAATGTATTTTTGATGTGATTTAATGTGATATTGATGTGATTTTGATTTAATTTTAATGTGTTGTTGATGTGGTGTTGATGTAATGTTGATATTATGCTGAGTTGATATTGATGTGATGTTGATGTCATGTTGTTGTGATGTTGATTTGATGTTGATGTGATGTTAATGTGATGTTGATGTGATGTTGATATAATGTTGATATGATGCTGAGTTGATATTTATGTGATGTTGATGGCATGCTCTTGTGATGTTAATGTGATGTCGATGTGATGTTAGTGTGATGTTGATGTGATGTTGATGTGATTTTAATGTGATGTTGATGTGGTGTTGATGTGATGTTGATATGATGCTGAGTTGATATTTATGTGATGTTGATGGCATGTTATTGTGATGTTAATGTGATGTTGATGTGATGTTGATTTGATGTTGATGTTATGTTGATATTATGTTGATTTGATATTAATGTAATGTTTATGTGATGTTGATTTAATGTTGATGTCATGTTGATATGATGGTGATGTAATGTTGATATGACGCTGATGTAATGTTGATGTTATTTTGAATTTAACACAAACTGGAGTTGGAAATAATTTTTTGCAAGATGATTTATTATGATGTGATGTTGATGTGATATTGATGTGATGTTGATGTTGATATTGATGTTGATGTTGATGTTGATGTTGATGTTGATGTTGATGTTGATGTTGATGTTAAAGTTAATGTTAATGTTAATGTTAATGTTAATGTTAATGTTAATGTTAATGTTAATGTTAATGTTAATGTTAATGTTGATGTTGATGATGATGTTGATGTTGATGTTGATGTTGATGTTGATGTTGATGTTGATGTTGATGTTGATGTTGATGTTGATGTTGATGTTGATGTTGATGTTGATGTTGATGTTGATGTTGATGTTGATGTTGATGTTGATGTTGATGTTGATGTTGATGTTGATGTTGATGTTGATGTTGATGTTGATGTTGATGTTGATGTTGATGTTGATGTTGATGTTGATGTTGATGTTGATGTTGATGTTGATGTTGATGTTGATGTTGATGTTGATGTTGATGTGATGTTGATGTGATGTTGATGTGATGTTGATGTGATGTTAACGTGATGTTGATGTGATGTTGATGTGCTGTTGATATAATGTTGATATATGTCGATGTGATGTTGATGTGATGTTTATATGATGTTGATGTGATTTTGATGTGATGGTGATACTGATCTTTATGTGATGTTTATGTGATGTTGATGTGATTTTGATGTGATGTTGATGTGATGTTGATGTTATGTTGATGTTATGTTGATGTTATGTTGATATGATGTTGATTTGATATTAATGTAATGTTTATGTGGTGTTTTGATGTTGATTTAATGTTGATGTCATGTTGATATGATTCTGATGTAATTTTGATGTGATATTGAATTTAACACAAACTGGAGTTGGAAATAACTTTTTGCAAGATGATTTATTATGATAAGATTTTGATTTAGTTTGTGTATTGATGTGATATCGGCCAAGCCAGTATTTGATTTGACCTCATTTTATTTATTTTTCTTAAATAAATTCAAAATCAAATGTATAAACATTCCCGTGATGATTTTCTGTGATGTTGATGTGATATTGATTTGATGTTGATGTGATGTTGATGTGATGTTGATGTGATGTTGATGTGATGTTGATGTTGATGTTGATGTTGATGTTGATGTTGATGTTGATGTTGATGTTGATGTTGATGTTGATGTTGATGTTGATGTTGATGTTTACATGATGTTGATGTAATGTTGATGTGATGGTGATGCTGATGTTTATGTGATGTTGATGTGATTTTGATGTGATGTTGATGTGATGTTGATGTGATGTTGATGTTATGTTGATATGATGTTGATTTGATATTAATGTAATATTTATGTGATGTTGTGATGTTGATTTAATGTTGATGTCATGTTGATATGATTCTGATGTAATGTTGATATGACGCTAATGTAATGTTGATGTGATTTTGAATTTAACACAAACTGGAGTTGGAAATTATTTTTTGCAAGATGATTTATTATGATTAGATTTTGATTTAGTTTGTGTATTGATGTGATATCGGCCTAATCAGTATTTGATTTGACCTCATTTTATTTATTTTTCTAAAATAAATTCAAAATCAAATATATAAACATTCCTGTGATGATTTTCTGTGATGTTGATGTGATGTTGATGTGATGTTGATGTGATGTTGATGTGATGTTGATGTTGATGTGATGTGATGTTTATGGTGATGTGATGTGTATTTTACATTGATGTAATGTTGATGTTATGTTGTTGTGATGTTCATTTAATGTTGATGCCTTGTTGATATAATGCTGATGTAATGTCGATATGACGCTGATGTAATGTTGATGTGGTTTTGAATTTAACACGAACTGTAATTCAAAATAATTTTTTGCAATATGGGATAATATGAATCGATTTTGATTTAGTGTGTGTATTGATGTGATATCGGGCCTAGTCAGTATTTGATTTCAACCTGATTTTATTTATTTTTTTAAATAAATTCAAAATCAAATATATAAAGGTTTCCTTGAAATATTGGTGTTATTGCGATATAATGTTTTCTTAAGTCTTATTAAATGTGATAATGATATGATCCCGACAAAGCACTGATGAGATGTTGATTTAAATTCTAGTATTTAATTTGATGTTGCTGTGTTAATGAATTCTATTTTGTTTCGATTTGAATTTCTTTTTATTTTGATGTGATATCGGTTTCCATCATATTTCGTTATAATGTACTAAAAAGTATTGCTAAATGTCATGATGATGTGATTCCGATGTAATATCAATTTAATGTCAATTAAATCATAATGTGATGATGATGATTATATGATGTCAATGTGATGTCGATGTGATGTCGATATGATGTCGATGGGATGTCGATGCGGTGGCGATGTGATGTCGATGTGACGACGATGTGATGTTAATTTTATGTCTATGCGATGTCCATTTAATTTTTATGTAAAGCCTAAGCGATTTAGAGAAAATGCTGTTTTAATGTCAATGTTATGATGATACGAGTTCGGTCAAATCTCAATATGTATTGGATTTTAAATAGTTTTTTGTTAGTTGATCTATAATGAAACAATTTTGATTATATCTTATTTCGATCAGATATCAGTTTGATCGGTATATTTTGTGTATTTATTAATGTAATTTTAATAAATTTTTATATCATTTCGATATAATTTAATGTTGATTAAATGTCTATTTAATTCCAAATATTTTTATGATCATATGATGGCGTGGTGATGTCTATGTGATGTATACTTGATGTCTATTTGATGTTGATGTTAAATGATTGATGAAATACTCATTTGATGCCAATGCTATGTTGATATGAATTCAGTCAAATCTCAATATGATGATGATGGGATGTCGATGTAATGTCAGTGTGATGTGATGCGATGTGATGTAATGTGATGTGATGTGATGTGATGTGATGTGATGTGATGTGATGTGATGTGATGTGATGTGATGTGATGTGATGTGATGTGATGTGATGTGATGTGATGTGATGTGATGTGATGTGATGTGATGTGATGTGATGTGATGTGATGTGATGTGATGTGATGTGATGTGATGTGATGTGATGTGATGTGATGTGATGTGATGTGATGTGATGTGATGTGATGTGATGTGATGTGATGTGATGTGATGTGATGTGATGTGATGTGATGTGATGTGATGTGATGTGATGTGATGTGATGTGATGTGATGTGATGTGATGTGATGTGATGTGATGTGATGTGATGTGATGTGATATGTGATGTGATGTGATATAATGTGAATGAAGTGATGTGGTGGATAGTTGTAATTCGATTTGATAAAATTTATGCGTTTATCTGAAGTGAGTTGAGGTGAAAAAAAAGGAGTTATTGTTAGAATTGAGTCAAGTTGAGTTGACTTCAACTCCACTGAGCTTAGATCAACTAATTTCAATCGGGACTAAGCTGAGTTGGACTAAGTTGTGCTTAGTTAAGTCTTGTCTGATCTGAACTTATTTGATTTGAGCTAAGTCTGAACTGTATTCAGCTGATTGAACTGTATGCTGAGCTGAGATGAGCTGAGCTGAGCTAAGCCGACTCGAACTCAGCTGTGCGAAAATAAGCTGAGTAGAAATTAGTTAATGTGAGCTGAACTGAGAGGAGCTGACCTGAATTTAACTAAATTGAGCAGAGTTGAGCTGGTTGTAAGCTGAGCTGAGTTGAGAAGAGTTCAGAGAAGATGGATTGAGATGAAATGAGAAGAAATGTTAAAAAATAAAATGCGATGCAATGAAAGTTTTACAATATATTTAAAAAAAAAATGTTTTACTAAAATTCTTATAGTAGAGTAGGTCAAGCTCTGTTGAAAATTATTTCTATAAAAATCTTTTCTATGAACATAATAGAAATATTTCGCAATTAACTTTTTGAATAATATTCTTTTATAAACGAAGTCGAAAAAATTCTTTGCAACAAAGTATCTTGCCGAAAATTTAAGAATTACCCTCTTAAAATGTAAACGCCCACAAGTTATCAGCTACAGCCACTCTCCACTCGCTGCTACTGTCACCAATTTATCAATTTGCCAGCATTTATTTGTCAATTTAATTAATGTCCGGCCATTTGCGCCAGACAATGATTTTCGGGAATACATTCATGCATAGATAGATCGTTTTAATGCAGTCAACCCCGCCCTCCGGGGCATATTAAAATATTCCACTCGAAGACTCACCTCGACGCCTTGTGATGGCTTTACAAATGGCGCTCGTTTGCAATGACAGTTACGATGGCTGTTACTTACTAGCTGTCAATCATGTCACGCCATCTACGAGTTAACTAACTTTATTAGAAATGTCGATATAGCAGTGCGATAACGAATGCGTGTGATTGTTGTTTTACCATTGTTTGTTTGTTGTTGCTGTTGTTCTTGCTGTTGGTTTAGTTGTTGGTGATGTTGCTGCCTTGTTTGTTGTCGTCCACTGTACTTCACAGTCAGTCACTGTCTTCTTCATTGACACTAACTGCTTTATTTGTATATTTATGATTTTCTGACATGCAAATCGTTAAGAATTTTTCGTATTTAATGTGTGACAATGGCAACTCTGCGCCAATGGGACGATGGAGCGAAAGAGCTTAAAAAATAGTTGGAATTTTATGTTGAAGTAGAAATGATATTGAAATGAAATTGAAATGGAACTGAAATGAAATTGAAATGAAATTGAAATGAAATTGAAATGAAATTGAAATGAAATTGAAATGAAATTGAAATGAAATTGAAATGAAATTGAAATGAAATTGAAATGAAATTGAAATGAAATTGAAATGAAATTGAAATGAAATTGAAATGAAATTGAAATGAAATTGAAATGAAATTGAAATGAAATTGAAATGAAATTGAAATGAAATTGAAAAGAAATTGAAATGAAATTGAAATGAAATCAAAATGAAATTGAAATGTAATTGAAATGAAATTGAAATGAAATTGAAATTAAATTGAAATTAAATTGAAATGAAATTGAAATTAAATTGAAATGAAATTGAAATTGAAATTGAAAATAAAATGAAATTGAAATGAAATTGAAATTAAATGGGAATTGAAATTAAATTGAAATGAAATTGAAATGAAATTGAAATTGAATTTGAAATTGAAATTGAAATTGAAATGGAACTGAAATTGAAATGAAATTGAAATTAAATTGAAATTAAATTGAAATTAAATTGAAATGAAATTGAAATTAAATTGAAATGAAATTGAAATTGAAATTGAAAATGAAATGAAATTGAAATGAAATTGAAATGAAATTGAAATTGAAATTGAAATTGAAATGGAACTGAAATTGAAATGAAATTGAAATTAAATTGAAATTAAATTGAAATGAAATTGAAATTAAATTGAAATGAAATTGAAATTGAAATGAAATTGAAATGAAATTGAATTGAAATTGAAATGAAATTGAAATTAAAATTAAATTTGAATGAATGAACTAAATATGAAATGAAAATAAATTAAATTTAAATTGGAATTGAAATTAAATTGAAATTAAATTGAAATGAAATTAAAATTAAATTGAAATGAAATTGAAATGAAATTGAAATTGAAATTGAAATTGAAATTGAAATTGAAATTGAAATTGAAATTGAAATTGAAATGGAACTGAAATTGAAATGAAATTGAAATTAAATTGAAATTAAATTGAATTGAAATAAAATTGAAACTGAAATGAAATTGAAATTGAAATTAAATTGAAATGAAATTGAAATGAGCTTTATATAAAACTTAAAACTTGAAATGTAATTGAAATATAATTCAAATGAAATTGAAATGAAATTCAAATGAAATTCAAATGAAATTGAAATTGAAATGAAATTGAAATGAAATTGAAATGAAATTGAAATGATGTGGAAATGAAATTGAAATGAAATTGAAAGAAAATTGAAATAAAATGGAAATTAACATAAATTTGTGCCACAGTGCAATTTTCTGTCGATTATTAGAATTACTTTGGTCACACCTGCCAACATAAAATAGCACCGCGATTTTATCAGTGCTGTTAACATGCAGCCAACAAAGCAAAATGCCTAAAACTATGCAGCAAGGAAACAACAACACATTATTGGAATAAAAGCATACAAATAAAACTAGAAAAAATATTAAAATTAGAATTTTTTCTTTTTGCTCATAATTAAATGAGCAAATATGTCAAATTAACTGCTCGTTAATTGCAACTATATAATTAATATGGCATAAAGTTTTGAACTAGAAATCATAGCATACATATGGGCGTTTCTATTTTCTATAAAAATAAGCCAGCTTTTCATATTAAATGGGCAAATCTATTCAACGAAAATATTGACATAGAAAAAAATTAGCAACAAACAAAATATAATAGATACAGTATCTTTCGAATCAATTGAATCTATTGAATGCGGGCTAGCAAATTATTTTTGGCTTGAAGTTTTTTGTTTCCAATTTGTTTTTATAGCTTTTTATTATGTAGTATCTCGAACATATTGAACATATTATATTTGTTTTTCCATCTATTGCTATTGCATGACAACGATGTAATCACAATATTATTTATTCAAATATTTGTTTGCAAAGAAGTATAAAAGTAAATGAAAAAATACAAAAAAAAAAAAAAGAAAACAAAAAAACAATTGTAGGTATGTAAATATTTGTATGGAATGACTTCAACAAAGCTTATTTAATAGATGTGGACACACAGCAATTTGCCTTAGGTAACGCTTAGTGCTGCTTTGTGGCATATGTATGTTGTTGTTGTTGCTGTTTGTAATTGATAAGAAGAAGGTGCAGGACTCTAGTACAAACAAGGAACTTCCTAATTGTTTCCTGTTAGACTGAAAGTTTCATTTAAAAAATTACATTTTATGCGTCTAACTGAGACTTCATACTTTACATCTTTACATTAAGCGCTTTGCTATGATAAAAAGTAAGGAAAATTCTACATATATTTTCACCTCCGACATAACTGTTTAGCGGATAAACTTTCAGTTAAATTTTATGCGAAATATTTTTGTTGCATTTTTGAATACCTCTGCATTGCATTTTCTGAAAGAGATTAAAAAACTTCTCTTAAATTTTTTGATAAGTGCTACTGTGGTAAGATCTGGCAACTCTACTATCAAATGTGCTCAATTTGACTTGTTATTTTATGGTGAAAATAAGGCCCATTTTAAACGGTGACCGTTTGGCCGGCGTGCAATGAATCTTCCTTACTCTCTTCCACATTTTGTACGCTGGTATGTTACACGGCAGAAAAAGATCGGCAGACAGATTTTGACATTTTTTCTGTTCCATTACTTTTTCTCCTACACTTTATTCCAACAAGGGTTTCCTCCAAGTATTTTCTTCATACTGTTATACTCGTAGTACAATAGTAGCACTTTTCTTCAAAAAAATGTACTTATTAGCTATTTAAACCTATTTGTCCGGTGAATGCTGTATCGACACCGTGAAAGAATGAACACATTTTGCCCGCTGTTGCAAATGTTCATCCTCTCACACTCTCAGTGGTTTTTGACCGTTTCACGTTAAAAGCAACAACAAAATCGCTTGCCTGCCGGGCAAACGGTAACCGTGTAATAGGGGCCTAATAAAAAACCCTCGTCCTATGATGGGTTCTAAACATTTAGAGCAAAAAATACTACAAACAATATGTTCGATGCATGCACATCACTTAACAAATTCTGCATTCTTTCAGGCTGACAGTTTTAAAAGCACTGTAATATCAAGAAATAATTACAGTTTGCTGATATAAGGCAAGCTTGCCTCTTGTGTATTAAGAAGAAAATGTATTTTAATTTTATTTCGAAAATCGTGGTATAGTTCGAGAATATTACCTTGCGCTAAGTCCATTTTACGATCGACATAATCATCCATTCGAGCTGCTAATTGGAGTAACCTTGGGTCGTTTTTGCACCACGTGATAACTCTAAGTGATAAAACGCATTTGCATAGACCTCGTACAAAGCGCACCAAGGAAACTATTGCTGTAGATCGTAGTAATGAGGAGAACCCAAATGAGCCGATTCGCCATGGCGTGCAACAATTGGAAATGTGTTAATTTACTTTGTGGAAAATTTTACGTAAAGATCTTGGGCGACCTTATAAAATTCAACTGGTGCAAGAACTAAAGCAGAGTGACCATCGTGTGCGCCATAAGTTCGGTCAATGGGCTGAAAATGAACTGGAAGTTAACCCACTGTTTTATCGCAATATTCTGTTCAGTGTTGAAGCGCTGGTCTTTTGCTCAATGGTCATGTCAATAAGCAAAATTTGCCAGATTTGAAGCGTAGAAAATCCACAAGAGACTCTCAAATCACCACAATGTTTTTTTCTTAGTTATTTCAAAATTAGATCGTGAGAGCCTTACCGTCAATAGTGAGTACCACAGAGTCAAGATCTACTGCCGACTGCCTCGTACCTGCCTCAAATGTGTGGTGACCATTATTTAGAAGCTCGACGTCTAGTGTTGCAAGACATTCCATCAACATTGTGCCCCTTCGATTTGTACTCCTACTACCCCATCTTGTTGACCATGCATTAAAATCACCAGGAATCAATATGGGAGACTTTCCCCGAGTCTCCTCAACAAGTTCATTCATCATCAGCTCAAGCTGGTTTATGTTCATATGAAGTGATGTATAGCATGAAAAGAAAAATATTCCCTCGAACTTCACCCAGGTGAAACTCGTATAGGCCACTGGAGCTTTGCTTTGGTATGCCCTGCTACTAGGTGTCCATATTGCTGCTTTGGGATCACCAAAAGTAAAGACATTGAGATTATTGACAAAATATAATATGGCTCAACAGCCTCAACCATGCTTGCACACGCCTTCCCTTTTCATGAATTTTTCCATGACATTCTGGCATAATTGCGTTTCCACCTGCACTGTCGAAGAAGAATCTCTCGATGACATCGCCAGCCCAAAATTCACACCAGACAGTGCACCATTGTGGGTGCATGTGAAGCTTTTGGAGGGAGCGCTCTTGGATTCTCCATGTCTCAAATGCGGCAGTTCCCCTTGTTGTCGAAGCCATTCAAATGGAAATGGTCTTTGTTAGTGAAGATAATTTTCTTCGCAAAATCGTGAATTTTCACAATTTTGCTCTCTCCTCGACACTGAATTTCTCCATTATTCACAAATTAGTGTCCTAATCAAAATCAGTGACTTTTGGGACACCCTTTTATTGCTGGTGCTTATTATGGTTTTCATCCTGTTTCTTCTTAAAAACATTCACATAAGGCGTTAGGGGTTAGTATAAAAGCAGTCACTCCAGTTTTCAATCACAAGTTGATCATAAAAAAATGTAAATCTTTTTCTTTTTTTCCATTTTTACTTTTCTTTATTCATTTTCATTTTTATTTTAATTTTCATTTTATTTTAATTCATCTTCATTTCCATTTCCATATTCATTTTCATTTTCTTTTTCATTTTCGTTTTCATTTTCAATTTCAATTTGATTTCCATTTTCGTTTTCATTTCCATTTTCATTTTCATTTTGATTTTCATTTTCATTTTGATTTTGATTTTGATTTTGATTTTCATTTTCATTTTGATTTTCATTTTAATTTTTCCAACTTTCATTTTCATTTTCATTTTAATTTTACTTTTCATTTTTATTTTCATTATCATTTTCATATTCATTTTCAATTTCAATTTGATTTCCATTTTCTTTTGATTTTCATTTTCATTTTAATTTTTCCAACTTTCATTTTCATTTTCTTTTCCATTTTCATTTTCATTTCATTTTCATTTTCATATTCATTTTGATTTTCATTTTAATTTTGATTTTCATTTAATTTTCATTTTAATTTTATTTTTCATTTTTATTTTCATTTTAATTTTCATATTCATTTTGATTTTCATTTTCATTTTCATTTTCATTTTGGTTTTAATTTTCATTTTGATTTTCATTTTCATTTTCATTTTTCCAACATTCATTTTCATTTACATTTTCAATTTCAATTTCAATTTCAATTTCAATTTCGATTTCATTTCCATTTTCATTTTTATTTCTATTTTTATTTTTATTTTTATTTTCATTTTGATTTTCATTTTTCTAATTTTCATTTTCATTTCCATTTTCATTTTAATTTTCGTATTCATTTTTATTTTCGTTTTCATTTTCATTTTCATTTCCATTTTTATTTTAATTTTTATTTATATTTATATTTTCAATTTTATTTTTATTTTTATTTTCATTTTTATTTTACTTTTCATTTTCATTTTCACTATCATTTTCATTTTCATTTTCATTTTTATTTCCATTTTCATTTTCATTTTTCCAACTTTCATTTTAATTTTTTTGCATTTTCATTTTTATTTTCTTTCTCTTTTTCATTTACATTTTCAATTTCATCTTCATTTTTTTTTACTTTTAATTTTCATTTTGATTTTGATTTTCATTTTTCCAGCCTTCATTTTCATTTTCATTTTCATTTAAATTTTCATTTTCAATTCCAATTTCATTTTAATTTTACTTTAAATTTTTTTCCTTTTCCTTTTTATTTTCATTTTCATTTTAATTTTATTTTTAATTTTTTTGTTAATTTTGATTTTCATTTTCATTTTTCGAACTTTCATTTTCATTTTAATTTTCATTCTCATTTTCATTTCCATTTTCGTATTCGTTTTCATTTTCATTTTCATTTACATTTTCAATTTCAATTTCATTTTCATTTTTATTTTACTTTTCATTTTCATTTTCAGTTCTATTTTAATTTTCATCTTCATTTTCATTTTTTAAACTTTCATTTTCATTTTGATTTTCATTTTTCTAATTTTCATTATAATTTTCATTTTAATTTTAATTTTCTTTTCATTTTCTTTTTCATTTCTATTTTCATTTTCATTTCTTTTTTTCCATTTTCATTTATTTTTTTTTCATTTTAATTTTAATTTTTATATCCATTTTCATTTTCATTTCTACTTGCACTTTCATTTTCATTTCCATTTTCATTTCATTTTATTTCATTTCCATTTTAATTTTAATTTTCATTTAAATTTTTCTAATTTTCATTTTCATTTTCATTTTTATATCCATTTTCATTTTCATTTTTTTTTTATTTTAGTTTTCATTTTTATTTTCATTTCTATTTTCATTTTCATTTCTTTTTTTTTTCATTTTCATATTAAATTTATTTTTATTTTTGTTTTTATGTTTTTTTCATTTTAGTTTTCATTTTCATTTCTATTTTCATTTTCATTTCTATTTTCATTTCCATTTTTTTTTTTTTTTTTATTTTAATTTTAATTTTATTTTCGTTTTTATTTTATTTTCATTTTGACGTATTTCATGATGACTTTATTTTTTTTTTCAGAAGTCAAAGAATTAACCTGTACTGTCGTAATATAACTTTTTTCTTAGAGTCTGTGCTGAGTACCAATTTCATTCAACGCGGCTTAATTTTTTAAAAAATATCTCTTGCAACTTTTTGGGAATCTTGTGAGATATAACGTTATTCTTTCACATCAAAAAACACCATCTGACTTTACACCATCACTCTGTATCACTAAACAAGGCATGATCGACAAAATAGAAATGATCATTCCACACATTAAACCTCTTGCTTCTCGTGTCTTGCTTATCGTTAGTGAGCTATTTCGTGAAACATAATGAAGAGGGTTAATTTTATTTTTTAGTCTACAGACTTGATGAAAATATTTCTTAAGATTATGTCACCAGGATGTTATGTGTTACATACCGAAAGTCTTCTTAAAGCCAATTTTTGGTCTCAACTTAATTTGAATACCTTTTAGTTTTTGAAGAAGCTATCTTGAGCATTGAGCGTGTTCCAGAACATTTCAAACTCTTGCATAATATTTCATTTTGAAATGAATAAAAGATAATGCCAACGTTTCCAGCCACAGACCGAATTGCTGCTTAAATAGCTTTAAAATGGTTATTAAAGCCACATTTTGAAATTTTTTTTTTTATTTTCTCATAATGCTCAGTTCTGATGACATGTATTCGTAATTCTAAATTTCCGACACGTTTCAAGCGGTTAAAGAATAAGAATCCTACTCACCCTTTACAAAGCAGTGACAAGAATAATACACCTTCTAGCTACACGCTACTCCAAAAATATGCAAGCAACCCTTTCTTGCTGTGGCTGCTGTTTGGAAATATATGAATATTTCTTTATAACAGCTGAAAAAAAAACACATTTTAAAAAAAAAATATACATAACTGAGCACATTTTTTTAACTTAGGAATTGCGTGAAAAATAAGAAAAATGCAAAAAGAGACTCTGGGGGAATTTTTGGTTGTTATTTTTTTACAATGGTATTATTTGTATTGCTGCTGTCGTTGCTGTTGATGCTAACGTTGTTGCTACTTTTGCAACATTATCTTAACAAACAACAACAACAAATTGTCAACACGTAGAAATGCGTTCACTCAAACGTAAACGGGTAATAATCATTTTTCGTAATAATTTTATGTCAAAACAAATCTAGGTTATGCCAGCACATACACTGGGTTGTACCTGCAAAAAAGGGTAGTGAAAAGAGTTGGTGGAAATGGGAGTAAAATGCAAAGGGCACTCTAAGCATGAAAGAAGGCAAGATCCTTTAAATAAGTAAGATGAGCACGAAGCGTCACAATAACATAAAATTTATAACAAAAAAGAATCTAGAGAAAGAAAAAGTCACAAGAGACAAACTCGTATGAAAAGCAGTAGCGACGAAAGCATGGTGCACTATAAAGTACAAAAAAAGATTTATAATGTAAAATAAAGCATAAAATATACGAGAGAGAGAGAGAGAGAGAAAATACCCGAAAAAATATTGCATCTTAAACTTAAACTTAAGAAATAAACTAAAGTTGTCACGTATGCGAAAGAGTTTATTGCTTAACGCTGCAACGGTAAGGGTTAGTCAAGATTTTTGGTACTGGGTGGCGTAATTGTGCAATATGGCAACACTGTCAGCAACTCGCTTTGCTTTTTCCTTTACTTATTCTATATTTTTGGCAATAAAGTGCTACACTTGGCTGATACATAGGAATATGCTTGGTTTTTTATATTTCTGCAGTAAGTTTTTTTCGGATATTTTTTATAAGACAATTTTTTCTTCTTCTTCTTCTACTTCTTCTTCTCTTGTCATCAATTTTAACGGCCGCCTAGTGTTGTACGTCATTGTAAAATGATAGACGTGACCTTGTGAGCAATATATATAAATGGAATATTTTAACCCAATGAGAACAGTCTGTATACATCCTTTTCTTAAGTAAGGATTTCTTTATAAAACTTTAGGAGTTCATTTTTTAATTTAAAAGGAATCGAAATATGCAAAAAAAAAATAATTTTTTGAAAATTATTCTCGAGAAAGTACCCATTAAAAGTAAAAATATTTTTCTGTATGTTTTTTTTTTAAATACATTTTTGGCCAAATTTTTAAACTTGTCCCAATGGGTGTAAATATTACTTATTTGCATTAAGTACTTTTTTAATCATAAAATACTTTAGGTCTTTAGAAAGAATAGAAATATGTAAAAAAAGTTGATTTTTTTAAACTTATTCTTGACAAAGTACCCATAAAAAGTAGAAATATTTTTCTGTATGTTTTTTTTAAATACATTTTTGGAAAAATTTTTAAACTTATGCCAATGGGTGTAAATATTACTTATTTGCATTAAGTACTTTTTTAATCATAAAATACTTTAAGTCTTTAGATTAAACTGAATACTTTAGATTTAACTGAAAGTTCTGAAAAAATTGTTGCGAACTATATGCTTCAGTGACACATGAAGACAAGAAAAAAATTTGAGCGTCAGTGACGCATGAAGACAAGAAAAAAATTTGAGCTTTTATATTGATAAAAAAAAAACAAACGCATTGACAATAACAGCACATGAAAGAACCTTGACCGAGCTTCTAATGATCAGGGCCTGTTTTGCTCTATAAGGCTTGCTCATGTCTATAGATAGTGAACAGTCGACCCGATAAATTCATTTCCAAAGAAAGAATTTTGTGTGTTGAATGGGATTTGAACCCGGCATCTTTCGTGTTGTAAAATTGAAAACTTAGCCATGGCCGCTAAATCGTTAAGCTTTTAAATAAGCTTAAAAAATCGTTAACAAAATTGATGCAAAGCTCAACTTCAGTAAAGCTTCGTAAAACATTATTTAGAAATTGCAGCCTCTGAGCCAACAGAAGAATACAATCTCTATTAAAAGCATAATAGAAGTTACCTCAAATGGATTTGTGAAGCTCTTTAAAGTCTGGAGAATTTTAATAACAGAAGCTTTATAAAGCAGGCTTCTGTTGAAGAAACGAAGACATAGTTGATATAATGTATGATGTGGTCAGGAGTTCTATACAAGAGTTTTATAAAGGCTTGGGTCAAAGTTTCTAATATAAAAAACAAAAATCGTTAACGAAAGTGATGCGAAGCTTCAACTTCGGTAAAGCTTCGGTAAAAATAATTTTGACACTGCAGCCTCTGAGTGACCAAAAGATCTCAATATCTTTTTGAAGCATAATCGAAATTACCTAGTTAGTTAATTTCGCATAATCGAAATAGTAGTTGATTTGTGTAGCTCTTAAGAGCCTGCAGAATTTTATTACTAGAAGTATTATGAAGGAGACGATATAATTTTGCCAAACGAAGTTGTACGAAGTTGTTTTTTATATGCGTCTTTTAACTTATTGTAATACTTTAACTCAATGATAATGTTCAGATAAACTTCTTTTTTTATGATAAACTTAACTTGAAAATTTGGTAAAACCTGTTATGAATTATAAACTTCACTGATACATGAGGACAAGAAAGGACTAATTTTTACTTTTTTATTGAAGTTTACTTAAAAGAACTAAGTTATTAATAGAAAAATGTACTCTTGATCTTAATTTTTACCCAAAGTCGAAGAAATTCTTTATTATTCTTAAAAATTTTCTAAAATAATGAAATAAAATTTCTCTTAATTTTCGCCTTTTATTTTTCTCTTTGCAGGTAAGTCTCTTTCAAATTTATTCAAGTGAAAATAAAACCTTTCTGAAAGCACATCCGTTTCGAAAATAACGCAAAAGTAAGTACTTTTTTCTAAAGATATCCTTTTATGCTGCCTTTTTTGCAGCTAATATTTCCTAGACATCATCATCATCATCATTTTAATTTCATTTTAATTATTTACACTTCATTCATCTTTAAATTAAAGATAAAGCAAATAAAAAGCTACAAAAATAATCCACTAAAAGCAAATAAACAGTGAAAAACAATGACAAAAGCGTGTAGAACAGCGAGGGAGAGAGTGAGATAAAAGAAAAACGAAATAAGAAGTGTTTGAAAAGAAATCGTTCACGACTTAAGACTTAATAACTTCAACTAATTACGTTGCTACTTACACCAGCACCAAGAGAAACACATAAAAATACAGACACACCTTGAAAAAGGCACGCACACATATTTACACACACAAAAACACACATAAACACACATACACAAACACACAAACACGCAAACTAACACATAGATAACGACGAGCAGCACGAAGAAGATGACGGCAATAAATTAATTGAAACGCTTAACGAAAACTTAGACGAGTACTTAATGCATTTAACTGCGCCTTAAATACGACTAGCTGCTCGGCACTGTCTCCCCTCATTACTCTGCGCCCCCCTCTCACCCTACATGCACAACGACTGGCGACAGCTATCCAGGCATTCAGCCAGTCAAGCACATACATACGATATATAGGCAGACGTGTTAAATGTAGACGCTACTGTCCTTTAGACGCCACATCGCTGCATTAGTTTTAGTGTGAGTGTGAGTGTGAGTGCGAGTGCGAGTGCGAGCGTAGAGAATGAAAGAAAAACTCGATTTAAATCTCACTAATTACGGAGGAGACAAATTGCAAAAATATACCCAAGCACCTGCTGGTAAACGAGTAGGTGTGGCAATTGAGGCAGATGACAGACAGTATCGTCCTCTCGTTAACAGGTAAGATGTGCCAGAAGCTGCGAGAAAAGTGAGAAGTTGGGGTTAAAACTCGTTTTCAAGAGCAACAGATAGGATTGAGTGGAGAACAAAGAAATATGAAAAAGGATGGCACTGAAGAATTCATATCTTTAAGGATATAAGTGTGGAGGATAGAAAAAGATGCACTTTAAGGCAAGTGATAGAGTTCTCGGAAAGAGTATATAGTGCATTATATATACTTCAATTCAATTTTTCGGTTAAATTCTGAATTGCTACCAATGAATTGTCCTGTAATTTTACTAAAAAGAAATTTCAGAAAGGCAGCGATGAGCAAAAACCATCTGAAATCTTATAAAATCATCATATTTTACAAAAAAGCGGTTCATAGAAAATGTAATGCCTTTGTATCACTGTCATAAGAACTTTGGTCTACCCAACTAACTCAGGAACTTCGATAAAGTTATGAAATTTTAATATACAAAAAGTACATGAAGCTTCTATTGAGCTTCTATAAAGCTTACAACCAGATAGTTACTCGTTAACGAAGACTTAGTTGATAAATTAGCCGGTCTGCTTAGAAATACTATGCAGAAGCATTATAAAGGCTTCGCTTAAAGTTTGTAATAAGCTTAAAAAAAAATTGCTAAAGAAAGTGATGCTTCGTTAAAGCTTCGATAAAACGAATTTTGGAACTGCAGGCTCTGAATCAAGAAAATATCTACATCTCTATTAGAAGCATAATAGAAGTGATCTCAAATGGATTTGTGAAGATCTTTAAAGTCTGAACAATTTAAATAACAGAAGTCTTATAAAGTAGGCTTGTGTTGAAGAAACGAAGACATAGTTGATATAATGTATGTTGTTGTCAGAAGTACTATGCATAAATTTTATAAAGGCTTGCGTCAAGATTTGTTATATAAAAAACAAAATTGTTAACGGAAGTGATGCGAAGCTACAACTTCGGTAAGGCTTCGGTAAAAAGAATTTCGAGACTGCAGCCGATGAGCCACCAAAAGATCTCAATCTCTTTTAGAAGCATAAACGAAATTACCACAAATAGATTTGTGTAGCTCTTTAAAGTCTGCAGAATTTTAATAATAGAAGTTTTATGAAGGAGCCGGTATAATTTTTTCAAACGAAGTTTTTTTTATATATATGCGTCTTTTAACATATTGAATACTGACACAACCAATAATTGTCGCATAAGCCGAATATTTTTTCTTTTATTTTAATGAACCCATATTGATTTTTATATAAGCTCAAGCGAATGAAAGCTTCCACTTTATTACAATAGATAGATATGATTACAATAGTTAATAGATATGATAGTAGATATGAACCCTTTGGATATACTTTATTAAATCTCCAATTGTCTCCAACCTCTACTCTGAGCCGATGTGTTTGGGAAATGCGTTGTAGACAACATTGAGGAGTGAAGTACCTCAACGCTCTTTAAGATAACTCCAGCAACCGAGCTCATCAAAGACACTCTACACCGCCTACGATGAGAAACGGTTCCGTTAGATTTGAGCCCAGATCCTGTCGCACTAGACCAAGTTGTTCTGAAGACTTCAACAGTACAGAAGACCTGAAGTTATACAAGAGCGATGAGCCCAGCCCTTGTCCGTCTATGCAATCGTCACCGAAAGAGATAACGCCTTATAAATCAAGCCTATTCACGCCGCTCGTGGCGTGAAATTGTTTCGACCGATCTCAGCCCAGACCTTGCCCGTCATCGACAGGTTATTTCGAGGACTATACCAGTACCGAAGAGCCGAAAATAGTCAAAAGCATTGAGAGTACATCTACGATCTAGTTTTCACAAGAGCCTTCCTATACTAAAGCAATAAAGTGCCATACGGGACCTTATTTGGTCCGATAATATCTGAGGCAATAATTCGACATATTTTTGAATTAATTTTAGAACTCATGAAACTATTTTTTATATTGTTAGAATTGATGAAATTGGTATAGATATTTTTGAAATAAATAGATCAAAGCTAAATAAAGATTTAAAAAATTTAGAGATCTCTCGTATGTACTGAACGGAAGCTATAACTTCGCATTATTTTCGTAATAGAAGCTGTAACCTTTCATTTTAGTTTCAGAAGAAGCAAAAGACTCTCGCTTTAGAAGCTGAAGCTGCTACTATATTCTTAATAGAAGCTACTCAATTTCCATTCAATCTCCAGATGCAGCCAAAGCCTCTCGTGTGTATCGAATAGAAGTTGTAGCTTCTCACTATGTTCGTGATAGAAGTTGTAACTTTCCATGAAAGCCCCAACTGAAGCTTCTTGTATGTAATAAAAAATGTAGCCTGGCACAGTGTTCGTTATATAAGCTGTAACATTCCCTTCAGACTCCAGTTGAAGCTAAAGCCTCTCGTATGTCCCGAAAAGAAGCTGTAAATTCACACCATGTTCCTAATAGAAGTTGTAACTTTCCTTAAGAGCTCAAACTGGAGCTGATATCTCTCGTATGTAACGACTAGAATCTGTAGCTTCGCAAAATGTTCGTAAAAGAAGTTGGAAACGGCCATTCAAGCTCCAAATGATGTTGAAGTCTCTCATATGTACCGTATAGAAGCTGTAGCTTTGCACTTTGAAGCTGTACCTTCCACGCAAGCTCCAGCATAATTAAAGGTGAGACTTCTCATACGAACCGAAAAGAACATATAGATTCACACTTTGCTAGTAGTAGAAGCTGTTATATCTCTGTTTTATGAGCAAAAAGTAATTCAGTTTCAATGCTTCGTTGATAATATTCAGATTGATCGTAGTATGAGCACGAAATGACTAAAATTTTTAATTCGAAGTTATTAAAATTTTATACAAGAAGAAATTGTTCGTTAAATTTTTTAATTTTTATAGATTTCATTTTAAATTAAAGTTTTCTAAATAAAAACTTTATACAACCTGCAAAAAATTAATAAAAAAGTAGTTTTTGCAATATTTTTCAGGTAATTTTTTGTTTTAAATTTTTAAGCTTCGGTTAAGCTTCCGTTAATCGATTCACAACAGTCTTATGCAAGTGCTATATCGAAACTTTAATGGAGTAGTAATAGACTATATCATTCAAGCCTTGTGGAAGTTGTTTCTTCAAGTATAATATTACCTCAAGAACTTACAGTAAAACAACAATAAGTTCACTTTTTTATCTTATAGAAACCAAAACGAGTTCTTTTAGAAGCATTGAAGTTTATGCAATATTTTAAGGAGCGTTTGGGCCTGTTGGGATAAATTTTAAGTAAGAGTTAAAGTGAGAGTAAGAGTTAGGATTAGAGTTAGAGTTAGAGTTAGAGTTAGAGTTAGAGTTAGAGTTAGAGTTAGAGTTAGAGTTAGAGTTAGAGTTAGAGTTAGAGTTAGAGTTAGAGTTAGAGTTAGAGTTAGAGTTAGAGTTAGAGTTAGAGTTAGAGTTAGAGTTAGAGTTAGAGTTAGAGTTAGAGTTAGAGTTAGAGTTAGAGTTAGAGTTAGAGTTAGAGTTAGAGTTAGAGTTAGAGTTAGAGTTAGAGTTAGAGTTAGAGTTAGAGTTAGAGTTAGAGTTAGAGTTAGAGTTAGAGTTAGAGTTAGAGTTAGAGTTAGAGTTAGAGTGAGAGTTAGATTTAGAGTTAGAATTAGATGTAGAGGTAGAGTTCGAGTTTGAGTTTGAGTTTGGGTTTGAATTTTAGTTTGAATTTGAGCTATAAGTATGATTTATGACTTAAATGGTGATACAACTTTTAACTTTTCCGAGAAATATTCGCTTGATTTACATTTTTGTGGCGTTTGTGGCCGAATGCATTAACATATGTCACACCGTGGGATGAGAACTTACGGAATGCGAAGTTCGTGGTTCGAATCCCACCTAACACAGAAATTTTTCAATGAAAGAAGCTTGGATAATAAACTTTCATGGGCTGAAATGAGCAAATTTATTTGTTCGTCCTAATTCACATCTGATTGCAACTATGTTTGCCCTCATCCTTTAAAATTTGCTCAATTGCTATTGACTTGATTGCGGCTACCTTGACAAACATGAAAACTTCATCTCTATTTGAAGTATAATTATACCGAAGGTGGAGAAGTTACTTCTAGAATCTTAGTTAAAATTCATACCAAGCAGGACCTTTAAAATTTGTAAGTAATAGCAGGATACTTTAAAAAATAGATCAATCGTGCATGGAATTAAATTCTTTCTATACAAATCCACTCAAGTGTTAACTAGAACTTGTGGTGCTTTTGCCCTCTGCCCCAGACCCCCGCCGATACATTAAAACAAGAAAATAGAAAATCTCCAAAATAAACCCAAAACTTTTGGGTAGAACATTGAGTAGAATGCGATTAATTGACCAAAAAAATAAAAAAAAACCACCGCTGCAGTAAACCAGAACAATGCTTTGCAAAGCCTCAACATAATAAAAAGCCAACACTACCACAATCACCAACAACAACAACACCACCATCTTTGAAAATAGAGCAAACAAAATAATAATGAAGCAGCCCAAAAAGAAGAAGAAATAAGAACAAAGAAAAATAATAAAACACAAAAAAATCAAAAAGAACTATTCTTAAATAAAAACAGTCAACAGAAGATGCTGAACTTAACTCAGAATCGCACCAGTTTCGAATATTAATGTCGGAACGTGATGGCCATAAAGTGCAGCAGTGCGGCTCAATGCTTCGGTCCACGTTTCGGTTCAACATGCCCCAGCTCGGTAACAAAGTGCTGCAAAACGTTACCACTACTAGCTCATTCATTTCCAGGCTCATGCTCGTCCTTGTGTTTCCTGGAGCTAGCTCATTTTCTCCTATGTGGACGCAGCCCAACAATCTTCGGCTGGTCTTACCTAGAAAAGTGCCCAAAAAATAAAAAAAAAGAACAAATGCTACAGAAAAGTTGTGCCTTCATTTTTGCAGCCAGCTCAAGAAAATCACATTTGGAAAATATTATAGCAGAAAAAGACGATGAAGAGTGAAGAAGCAGAAGCAGAAACAACTCTAACTGAGACTCCATAAAATTATTAGTAGAAAAAAAACAAAAAAAGTAAAAAAGCCACAACTTAAAAAAAAAACCAACAACCAAGCAGAACAAATAAAAGCAAAAGCATCCAAAAAGAAAACTGCACGAGTTGCGAGAAAAATACTTTTCTTTATTTATTCGAAAACTATGTGCAACCCAGATTTAGCGCTTCTATTTGTTGTTTGGATGGAATGGGAAATGTCGCAATATTCGCGTTGCCAACTTTTAACACTAAAACTTAGCTAGAGCGCGGGGCAAATGGTGGCAGCTAGAACCTAAGCTCCATTCAACGGATTGAATACAAAACAAATGGTCAACTTTGCTGCACTTGGACTGCCAAACAGTGCAGTTCATCGTGTTTTTTTTTCGTTTAGTTTTTTGCAGCGTTTATAATTCTTGTTCTATTTTTCAGCTGTGTGCCAAAACAAATATTTATCAGCAGTTCTGATATGAATTAAAAACATGCGGATCGCACCGTCAGCTGCAATTTGTTGTGTTGGATGCTGAAAATTTTTATTAACTCTGTAAGATTTGTCGTTTTAAACTATTAGGAGATGATGGACAGGGGAAAGAGTGGTGTAACAAGTGTTAATTCTGGTTTTGAGCTGATTGAATATGATGGAAAAATTTTGCAGTGTCAACACCACAATTTTATACAATATTCGATGATGTAACCGGTGTTACTCGGGATAATAAGGGAGACCGAATTTATTAATTTTGAAAAAAAAGTGAAAATATTTTTCAATTTTTGAAAACCTGTTGAGACACGTAGAAAATAAGAAATATTCCATGATGTAAGGAATACAAACAAGCGCCGAGAAGCTATTCTTCATCAAGACAATGCGAGCTTGAGACGTTTTTGAGCACTCAATACATCGAATTAATGAGTTATCCACCGTACAGTCCTGATTTGGCACCTAACCTTGTTTTATTCCCGGAAGTAAAAATAAAAAACAATTACGTTGTCAACGATTTTCGACAGCCGACGAAGTGGCTGTTGCACTCAAAAAGTTTCTTTTCGGTTTCCTCAATCGGAGTGGATAAAATGTTTCCGAAATTGGTTAAAACTTACGCAAAAGTGTATTAATCTTATTGGAGAATATTTTACAAAAAAAGAAAAAAAAAATGTAAATTTATGATTTTATTTCCATGCCAGATATACTCCTATGGACAAAAAAAAAATAAGTACACTTCCATTTTTTACTTGAATTTTAAATAATTGCATTTTAGGTTCCGTTCTGACCAGATAAAAGTTAACAGTGCGATAATTGAGAGTTAACCATATAAACCAAGTTATAACGTGGTTTAAATTGGTTAAAAAGTATACTAAACTATGTTCATTTCATTTGAAGTCATCCTTATTTAAGGTATGGCGTTCGTTTACAACTTAAAGTAAAAAAAAAACAAATTCAAAATTTCTTACTAAAAGTAGAATAAAAGTACAAAAGAAATATAGTATGTCAAAGATGTTTACAGCGGAAAAGCATGAAATAACAAAAATAATACTTTCAAAATAAAGTAAATATAACATAAAATAGAAAATCAATATTTTGTATGGCCTCCTCGAGCTTTTATTAAGGCCTCTATTCGTCTTGGCATTGAAGATATTGAACTTTGGCAATATTGAAGGGAAATATAATTTTTCCAAGTATCTATGATGGAAGATTTGAATTCTACCTTAGTTCTTGAATTTTTCTTGGTGATTTTCAGCTTAAGAAGTGACCAGCAGTTTTCTATTGGGTTTAAATCTGGGCTATTTTCAGGCCAAGTTTAGGTTTCCAATATCACTTCCGGGACAAAATCATTCACCTACACGCAAAGAAAAAAACGTTTATCGCCAGTTTGCCGCAAACGAACTTCGTTTGTCGTGCTTGAAATCGTTTATTGCAAACGTTTCAACAGTTGTCATAAACGTTGAACGAAAAATAAACAAAATTTTCAGTTGTGAGAAACGAGTCATTTAGTTTCAGGAAATGAATTTCGTTTGTCATAAACGCGAGTGATTTTTAAATTGCAGCAATTGAAAACTTCGTTTTTCCCAACTGAAAATTTTGTTTATTTTTCCCTTCGTTGTATAAACATAACGGTTATAGTTTAGAGTTACTTTTTTGACAAATTGTTACTATATAAGGAAATTGGTAGTTTGCTTAATACGCGGACGAAGATAGCAACAGAGGTGGAATCCATAAGAAGACGGACGGACATAATGAGAAAGATTATTAATATAATAAATAATAATGACCGAAATAGCTTGCGGTTTATATATATAAGATATATTTTTAAGTTGTGACAACTGAATATTCGTTTGCGGCAAATACAGCTCGCAAACGAAGTATAGTTGGTGAATTTTTCAGTTGTGGTAAACGAAAAATTTCTTTGCGTGTATTAAAAAAATATGAACGCAATTTTTTTTTTCTTTTTGCTTTTACTTAAACACTGACCACTATAAAAAAAATTGCCTTGCTTTTTTAGCTGGATGACAGGGTGCAGAATCGTCCTGGAAAATTGGGTCAACTATTACCGGAAACAGCCTATCATTTGAGGGAATAAGGTGGTCACTAATTATTCTTCGGTAACTCTCAGAGTTCATGGAACCAGTGCAGAAAACCAAGTCACCAAGTCCTTAGTTGGTAAGACATCCCCATATCATGAAACTCTCTGGAAATTCGTGCCTGGTTACAACACAAGCATCTATGAATTTTTCACCACTTCTACGACGAACATACCACACGCCATCAGACTGGTTCATGTTACATTTCGATTCATCTGTGAAGATGACACGCTTCCATTCATTCACAGTCCAATTTCTATGAGCTTTCGCGAACTCTAGCCTTGCTAACCGCATTTTAGTTGTCAACTCCGGCTTTTCTCAGGGTAGCCTTGCCGAAAGTCCTCTGCTCTGGAGCCTTCTCCTGACCGTTCTATCGCACAAACTTGTGTTCGTCATTTTTACGAACTCAAAACTTAGTTTCGTGCGATATTTTTTTCCTCTCCTTAAGGCAAATATTTGTGATAATGCGATCTTGTACCAGATTTTCTCTGGATATTACCAAAAGTACTGTTTTTTCTTATTATTTTAGCAATTGTTAAATGGCTACAGCCTATAAGAATTGCAATTTGCCGAGTTGATAACCCTTCTTTATGCAGAGCAACAACAACACACTTTTTCTCTTCACTTAATTGACTCGTCATGTTAATAGCAAGAACTTGAAATGATGACTGATCAATAAAATTTACAGTGTTGCCACTTTTTCTCAAAGTAATCTATTTTCTTAATTCTTACTAATTAAAGCACATTAAATAAATAAAAATAGTTCTAAGGGCCGTATAACAAGCTGAATTACATTTTTTCATGGTGTTAACTTTTATCTGGCCAGTACGGTATATTTAAGAAATTATCTGCAATACATGTTGAAGGAATGTTTGTCAAACTTTTAAAAAAAAACACAAAATATGTAAAATTATTTACAGAATATCTTCATATTTAAAGGTTTTTTGGTTAGGTTTTCAGTTGGGGTTAGTTAAAGTTATTTATATGTAATTTTTTTGTGTATTCTTAACAAAGTACTTGTGTACGTTCAGTATCCGTTGGGACCACCTTTTCATTCTATAACCTTTTTTAATCCGGTCGCCATACTTGGTTTTCTGGCAGGAATAGGAATTCCATAGGAATTTTATGCCAGGATTTTTCTACAAATTTCCATAGATTGTGCTTGTTAGTGAAACTTTTTTTTTTGTTCAACTCATTTTTCAGCTCACTCCACAAGTTTTCTATCGGATTCAAGTCCAGGGATTGGCCATTCAAGAAGATGAACTTGATTGTCATAGAACTAATTCTTTATTAAGCGGTTTTCTTGCTGAAATGTCCATACATATGTCATATTATCTTCAGCATAACGCAACATAATATTCGTAAATATTTCTCTGTAGCCCTCTGCTATCAATATATTTTTTATACGGAATATAGGACCGACTCCGAACCTAGAGAAACAGCCTCAAACCATTACATTTCCGCCTCCATGCTTGACTGTTTTCTTTGTGTATTAAGCATCAACTCCTTGCATTTTAGACGTCTCACATTCCTTCGAGCATCATTGCCCTACAAATTTTTTTTTTCGTCGCTGCAAAGTGCTCCAATTGTATGACTTTTTAATGCCTGCAAGCCTTCGTTTGCTAAATACTAGGTGAGAACAAAATTAGCCCAACCGTTAAAACATTGTACCTCCCAACCTTACAAGATTATTTCTTCGCGGAGAGAAATCATATCTTATATTAAGCAAATATTTCACTTGGTTATTGAAATCAAATCAAGTACTAAAAACCTAAATTAAGAACTAGCTAAGCATTTTTTTTTTATGATTTTTTTTTTTTTTTGTATTTGTAAAAACATTTTCGACATATGTAGTTTTAACAGAAAATGTTCGCTTTTGTTTTTTATAAAGTCACTATGTATGGGAGGTAGGCGTGGCTTACACTCGATTTCGTTAAAATTCATATACAGAGAACATGTTATATATCAAAGTTCATATGTAGGGAACGCAAATAAACAAAAACGAGTCGTTCTATTTTGTTACGTTCCGATCTTTCAAGCGAACGAAACAAAAACGATTCAAACAACAAAGGAACGATTGGGCGTCTGTTTTGTTTTTCGTTTTCTGTTACTAGCGAAACCATAAACAAAACAAAATGATTGAACGACGAAGAGACACAAATGAAACCGAAACAACGATTCGTTAAACGATTTTTTTGTTGTTGTGTTTTTATTCCCTACACCTGAACAGGGGAGCTTTAAGAAGGTGCCGGAGAGGGTTAATACGTATGACCGACCCCCATTACTTATGCAAAAGGAAAATTTTTGCCTTTGACACCTATTCTCTCTGACCACTCCTTAGGGAGGCTCTCATACAAATTTTATGATTTTTGTACATTTTTTCCATACACCTGAACAGATGGCCTTTAAGAGAGTACCGTAGAAGGTTAAAATGTATGACCGACCCCCATTACTTTTGCAAAAGGAACATTTTTGCCTTTGACACCTATTCTCTCTGACCACTCCTAGGGGAGGCTCTCATACAAATTTTATGATTTTTGTACATTTTTTCCATACACCTGAACAGATGGCCTTTAAGAGAGTACCGTAGAAGGTTAATATGTATGACCGACCCCCATTACTTTTGCAAAAGGAACATTTTTGCCTTTGACACCTATTCTCTCCGACCACTCCTTAGGCGGGCTCCCATACAAATTTTATGGTTTTGTACATTTTTTTCCATACACCTGAACAGATGGCCTTTAATGAAGGGCCGAAGAGGTTTAATATGTATGACCTACAGGTCAATAGCGAAATTCAAAATCAACGCGATAGAAGAGGCAAGCATCATTCGCATGCTGACTCTTTCCACGGAGTTTGAGTTCAATGCCTTTTGCATACCAGTGACCATTAAGGAAACGTTTGCTTTGGTTTCGTTTTCTATACACTAAGGGAAAAAAATATTAAATTTATCCAAAAACTTTTTTAATTTATTCAAAAAGCGAGTCATTTTTGCACCAATAACGCATTTGCATAAATCGACTACGTAAATAATTAAAATTTATTTAAATATTTTCTTAATTAAATAAAATATTTAAATATTTAAACAGAATTAATAAAAAATATATTTAAATTGTGCACGAAATTTTTTAAAATATCTTTCAAATATTTAATATTTGAAAATAAAACTATCGCATTTAAAGAAAATTTATATAAAAATACTGAATTTAAAGAACAACATATTAAAATTCAATAAGAATTAAAATGTATAAGAAAAAAAATATGCAGGTAAATGACAACTAGAAAATATCAAGTTGCCACTCAACCCTACATTAATCCATAAAACGACCACCCATCGCATTCACAAATCATCTTGGCCAAATACTTATCTACACTATATTACTCTTGCAACATTAACTAAATGAGAACTATAAGAACACTGCAAGAAATAAACTGCAGGAACAGAGTGCTATGCTGTTGCTGCTTGTCGGAATATGTGTGTACGTGTGCGATGCTGTTGCTGCTTGTTTGTATGGAATATGTGTGTACGTGTGTGGCATAAATAAAATTTAAATACGAGGAAAAACGAGTTGTAAGGAAAATATTTGATTTATCCACATAAATATTTAAATAAAATTTATGTATATTCAGGCGTGGATAATGATAATATGCTTTATTACTCTTAGTGTACTGACACGTTAGCAAAAATTATAAAAATTACGTTAGTTCTCTCTTCCACTGAAAAGTTTCGTGTTTCGTTAGTCCTCACGAACGAAACGAATGAAAAAATAACGTTTTGGTATCACACTCTGGGAGATCGGTTCGGATATCATTTTTTTTATTTGCGTTCTCTGTTCATATGCTAAATTTCAAGTCCATATATTAATTTTTGTGGAATTTATAGAGATTTGAGCTTTTTGATAAAGTCACTTTGTATGGGAGGTAGGCGTGGTTTCCATTTGATTTGGTTGAATTTCATATTCAGAGTATATATTAAATATCAAAACTCAAATGCAAAATTTCCAGTCCATATATTAATGTTTGTGGAATTCTAAGAGATTTTACCGTTTTCATATAGTCACTTTGTATGGGAGGTAGGCGTGGTTTCCATTTGATTTGGTTGAATTTCATATTCAGAGTATATATTAAATATCAAAACTCAAATGCAAAATTTCAAGTCCATATATTAATGTTTGTGGAATTGTAAGAGATTTTACCGTTTTGATATAGTCACTTTGTATGGGAGGTAGGCGTGGTTTTCATCCGATTTGGCTCATTTTGGAACTTGACCTTTCTTTTTTACATAAAAGCTGTAATCGTGATCACAGACAGACGGACAGACAGACCGACATGACTATATCGACTCGGGTGGTGATGCTGATCAAGAATATATATACTTTTCTATACCTACCACTCCTCCTTATGGGATTTACAAACGGAGTGACAAAATTTACGTTTTTTAAACTTGGGGATATTAAAATATCATAAAATAAGTCCGGATCAATATAATATACAGGAAAATTATATTTTTTCACTCCAAGATTACCTATATTTTTCCACAAAGTTTTAGTGGGAAGGAACGGACTTAGCTTGGCAGTGAAATAGCGAGTCTTGGAATACCTTGTTAAATGGATAGATTCATTCCTGGCTAACATATAACTTCCCCAATTTGCAGATGAAGTTATACGTCTCCAGAGTTTGTGTGATCTATTCCTCTTTTTTATTGCATTGAGAATATTCTGTGAAAACCAAGGGCAAGATGAATTTTTTAGAACTGTTGTTCGTAGAGAAACATGTTTTTCGAAAAGATATTTAATATAAATTATTATTTATTTCAATTAAGTTGTATTTCTATTTTGAACTGGGCATCATATGTTCTGAAAAAAAAATAAACCATATAAAAAAAGTATATAACACGGTGTAACAGTGAAAATAAACTCGGCTCGAGACATAGTAGAGGTTGTAGGTCTAGGTGAACATAAGATAACTGCATACTTAGTTTTGTGAATATACCCTCAAAATCGGGATTTGTGGTCAAAAAACCGATTTTAGGTAGGTGCATGTATAGTTTGTTATGTAACTCCGTTATATCTAGCTCAATTTAAAAAACTTAAACATTGATAAAAAGAAGAAAAATATACCCTTAATATAATATACAGACCGTTTTTTTACAAAAAGAATTGACAAAGTTACAGGTAAAATCATTTGAAAATTTCTCATTTTTTTTTAATTTTTTCAACTTTAACAACGTTTTGTTAACAAATTTTGTTTTGTGGCACTATTAGTTTTAGCAAGATTCTGAAAGCCTGTTAAATTTTGCGTTCAACAAGCTATCATTTACTTCAATTGGCTGAAATACAAATGCACTATCGAATTTTTAGAATTTGTAATAAAATACAAAAAATTTTAATTTTTTTTTTTTTTTTTCTAAAAATGTTTATTTGACCTTTTTCGTTTATATATATTATAATCGATTTCACGTTTTAGGGACCAGCAGTAGTCTACCAGTATGTTTATGGAATTTTTTCCCTGAAAGCCGGTTTCTATAGCTTCCATCTCCTGGTGGAACCTTTCTCCTTGTTCATCACTAAACTGCCCAAGGCTATTTGGGAAAAAGTTTTTATGGGAGTGCAAAAAATGTATTTTGATTGACATATTGCAGCCCATTTCTTCGTAGGCACTTAAAAATTCATTTACAACATCTAAGTTTTTCGACTCTTCTTCTTGCCGAGGAAATAAATGCATAACGAAAGATAACTATTCTAAGCTCTTTTTTTCAACTGGATTTAATTTCGAAACGAAATCAGTGTCCAAAAAAATTTTCCGAATTTGTGGGCCCACAAATAAACCTTAGAATAACCGAAATGAATAAATAACTTTTATAAAAGATTTGAACGTGCAGGATACTTTCTTTGATTTTGGCCTCACATAACCAAGGAAACGTTGCAATCAGATTTTTTTTTTTAGCTTTGAACCAAGGATTTCAGGTGGAATACCTATTCAGTCAAGTCTGCCTTGGTTCGAGGTGGAATACCTATTCAGTCAAGTCTGCCTTGGTTCGAAAATGAGACGATAGATTAGTGGGAAGAAAAGGGCAATCAAGTGAAACACGTGTAGGATGTTCTAAGCATGGCCAAAGAAACATATGAATTTGAATCAGACGCAAGTGTTATGCCTTTACCTCAGTCAATTCAAGTTATAAGTCAATCTCATCCACAAACTTCTCTACCATCAACTACAACTTCATGTCGTAAATATTGATGAATTTTTAATTTCAGTTAATTAGAAATGAGGATAGAAAATTAAGAAAGGTTAAAAGCGAAGGACCATGGCCTGGCCAGGAATCGAACCCGGGACCTCTGGTGTGGCAGTCGAGCACGCTACCATCTCGACTACCGAGGCCGCGGTAGGATTACATTTTCAGGTCGCACCAGTGGAGTATTCAAAACATATTTTTTGCCAACTTAAAATGAAGCACGCAGTGGCTACTCCTTTTGCTTATATTTATTAGTCGCACGACTATCGCATTCGCAAATAATGCAAGGATACTTGGTATATCCACCTTGCATTCCAAACAGTATTGTTAGAGCCTTTAAGTCGGCGACATACATATATCAGAATTTAACATATCAAGAATCACACAAAAAGTTTTTAAATAAATCATACTCTTGCAAGATCCCTCAATAAACAAACGCCATTCATTCGGAGCGTGTTTGTGGTTGAAAACTGCAAACAGTTCCGTCACATCCGGGCAACACCAGCTTTATGATAAAAAACGAAAAAGGTCAAAAAAACATTTTTAGAAAAAAAAAAAAAATTTTTTTTGTATTTTATTACGAATACTAAAAATTCGATAGTGCTTTTGTATTTCAGCCAATTGAAGTAAATGATAGCTTGTTGAACGCAAAATTTAACAGGCTTTCAGAATCCTGCTAAAACTAATAGTGCCACAAAACAAAATTTGTTAACAAAACGTTGTTGAAGTTGAAAAAATTAAAAAAAAATGAGAAATTATCAAATGATTTTGCCTGTAACTTTGTCAATTCTTTTTGTAAAAAAACGGTCTATATATTATATTAAGGGTATATTTTTCTTCTTTTTATCGATGTTTAAATTTTTAAAATTGAGCTAGATATAACGGAGTTACATAACAAACTATACATGCACCTACCTAAAATCGGTTTTTTGACCACAAATCCCGATTTTGAGGGTATATTCAAAAAACTAAGTATGCAGTTATCTTATGTTCAACCAGGCCTACTACCTCTTCTATGCCTTGAGGCAAGTTTTTTGATTTGTTTTCATTTTGTAACACCGTGTAATTGTTGCTCAGAGTACTCGGAGATGTGAAAGCAAGACTTGTGTTAAAAATTTTAATATAGCAATGATGAAATTTTAATTTTTTATACTACAATTAATTTGAGAATTAAAAAAAACACTGTTATTTTATAGCTTTCAGTTTTCACTACGGTTGACAGTTCCCCTACGTCCTATTTTTTTTTTTTTTTTTTTTTTTTTTTTAGTTTTCTCTTGTAAAGAATACCATCGGTAATAGTTTGGATTTTAAATTCGAATGCTTTGTTTAAAACTCAAGCTTGTTCCTCTGCTATTACTACCATCCTAGTTCATTCTAGAAACTCAGCCAGAATTTCTTGCAAAGTAATAAATTTTACTTTTTCTTGATTAATGCATTTAATTTGCGTTTATTGGATATAATCTAATTTCTAGCCAAAATTAACTACGCAACGCTCACGCCTGCCACAGGCTTTCACCGAAAACCAACTCCCAACACCAAAGTCAAAGTGTCTTTTCGACCTTCACTGCCTGCCACCAGGCGCTTAATAACCTTATCGAATCAATGAAAGGCTATTGAAAAGCCATAATGCTAGAATTTCCTATTGACCACGCAGTCAGTTACTTTGATGTAAGCGTTATGCCCGGAATCAATGCACGACTAGTCACACCAGCAAAATAAAGCATTGCATGGGGATGGAGAAGTGGGTGCAGGGCAAAGTACATAGGGTGTATAACAACTTTCAAACTTCATAAAATTGCATTCAATTAAGCATTACAAGCGCAGCGCATTAAGTCCACACGAACAGACTGACAGACACACACACACGAACATACACACGAACACGCATGGATGCAACGCTCACTAGCTTACTGGGGCGGGTCAATATTACATACAACAACAACAGCAACAACAACAAGAACAACAACAATAACTACAACAACAATAATAACTACAACAACAATGCTAGCCAAAGAATATCTACCACGGTAAATCCCTTAAAAAAAAGAGTGAAAAAAAACAACTTTTGCTAAATCGTTGAGAAGAATCCTTGGAAATTTTCACGCATCCTTGCACTTGCATTAAATTGACACTTTACGTGTCTGTCGCCTCATGTTATGTGTGTGTATTTTGGCACGAGTGTGGGTGGCGGCTGTACGATTGCGTGAGGGGATGGGGAGTGACATGATGTTCGTGGTAAGGTTGGCCGCAGCATGTCGGTCCATGTCATAGAATGCAACCCCAACTCATTGGCTTTGCATGTGTTGGGTGCTGTACAGAAGATAACATGAGTTGTTGCTGCTGCTGCTGCTATTTGAGGCTGCTGTCAACTATTGTTTTCTTCATCTTCATTGCAGCAGCTTTGTTGGACGCCCATGTAGCTCGAGTTCGCTCAAAGTCACTTTATCGAAGACCACTAATAAAGACATTTTTGCTTAAAACTTGCATTTAGCGTCATCTTTTATTTCTTTTTTGTAAGCCACAAAAAGGGTTTCTCCTGCCATGCTGTCACTTTTTGGCAAGGATAGCACATAAAAAAAAAAAACAAAATCATGTACAAAGAAAGAAAAAACAGCTGAGCTGCTGCATTGTTAAAGCCAAAATCATTGCACGGTCACGTGTCAATCTTTACTGATTGTAAGTTGGCTAGAGTGTGTGCGTGTGTCTATGACGTGTGTGTGTATGTGTGTGTGTATGTTTGCCAGACATGTTAAGGCTAAGTAAAAGAAGTATGATAGCAGCGAGCAGATAGTGTTTAGTAGCTGTCAGTGAACATGGGCTGACATTAAGTCGGGTTGACAAAACTACTAACGAGTTCGTTAAAATGTGTCATGTGATCACATGAGTGCTTGAGTAAGAGTAACTGTGTGTGTGTGTGCATGTGTGTGAGGATATGCATGAGCGCAGTTGTATAGTCCATCATAGTCTTGCTATGAAGGACCCTGGCACGGTTAACTTTGAGCTTAATTGATTTGGTCTTTGAAGGATTTACAGCAATGAAGGCGAATTGGTTTTTTTGCCCCCGCCCCATATCTTGTGGCTTGGTCTTGGATGGACTTACAAAAGCATCTAAAGTGCTTATTTGGAAACATGCTTTATCGCTGTCCCACACAAAAATCCTTACTTTTGTTGCTTAAATAAAACAAAAAGAATTAAATTTACTTAATTTTGCGAAAGAGGCAAAATGGTTTTTCCCTTAACATGATATAAAGTGTCGTTTTAATAAAGACAATTATGAACTTAGCCATTATAATGACTTTTTAAAGTAAAATTTAAGGTTGTTAAAAAACATGCCTTTTTTCTTCTAAAAAAATATTTTGTTTTATTAAAACTAAATATATGTGTTGTAATGTTAAAGCTATTTCCTAAATTCTTAAAAATATTTGCTCTAGATTTAATTTTTTTTTTGACGTGACGAAGTTACGTTGTACCGCGCAGGTTTCCAAAAAAGTTGAAAAAGGCATTCATCGAAGTTGCATTGAATTGTTATCCGCTGAGAATAAGAGGTATGATCAAAAAAATGGTACGACCGTAAAACTTAATTCTTTGCCTTCATTAAAAACACAAAACAACAAATTAAAACGTTATGACATCACATTAACATTCACATTAACATTAACATTAACATCAACATTAACATTAACATCAACATTAACATCAACATTAACATTAACATTAACATTAACATTAGCATTAAATTAACATTAACATTAACATTAACATTAAAATTAACATTAACATTAACATTAACATTAACATTAACATTAACATTAACATTAACATTAACATTAACATTAACATTAACATTAACATTAACATTAACATTAACATTAACATTAACATTAACATTAACATTAACATTAACATTAACATTAACATTAACATTAACATTAACATTAACATTAACATTAACATTAACATTAACATTAACATTAAAATTAACATTAACATTAACATTAACATTAACATTAACATTAACATTAACATTAACATTAACATTAACATTAACATTAACATTAACATTAACATTAACATTAACATTAACATTAACATTAACATTAACATCAACATTAACATTAACATTAACATTAACATTAACATTAACATTAACATTAACATTAACATTAACATTAACATTAACATTAACATTAACATCAACATTAACATTAACATTAACATTAACATTAACATTAACATTAACATTAACATTAACATTAACATTAACATTAACATTAACATTAACATTAAAATTAACATTAACATTAACATTAACATTAACATTAACATTAACATTAACATTAACATTAACATTAACATTAACATTAACATTAACATTAACATTAACATTAACATTAACATTAACATAAACATTAACATTTACATTAACATTAACATTAACATTAACATTAACATCAACATTAACATTAACATTAACATTAACATTAACATTAACATTAACATTAACATTAACATTAACATTAACATTAACATTAACATTAACATTAACATTAACATTAACATTAACATTAACATTAACATTAACATTAACATTAACATTAACATTAACATTAACATTAACATTAACATTAACATTAACATTAACATTAACATTAACATTAACATTAACATTAACATTAACATTAACATGAACATTAACATTAACATTAACATTAACATTAACATTAACGTTGACATTAACATTAACATTAACATTAACATTAACATTAACATTAACATTAACATTAACATTAACATTAACACATTAACATTAACATTAACATTAACATTTACATTAACATAGGCATTAACATTAACATTAACATTAACATTGACATTAACATTAACATTAACATTAACATTAACATTAACATTAACATTAACATTAACATTAACATTAACATTAACATTGACATTAACATTAACATTAACATTAACATTAACATTAACATTAACATTAACATTAACATTAACATTAACATTAACATTAATATTAACATTAACATTAACATTAACATTAACATTAACATTAACATTAACATTAACATTAACAACAACAACAACAACAACAACAACAACAACAACAACAACAACAACAACAACAAAAATAGTAATGATTTTTTTCAATGAATTCTCCAAGATAATCAATATACTGTTCCATTCGTTTGAAATAATTTTCGAAACAGTTTTGAAACTCTGAAGTTGGTGCCGTCGAAATCAGGTTTTAGAAGGCCTCAAAGGCCTGCTTCTAAGCCGTTCGGGCGTAGAAAAACGCTAGTGACTTTTTTTCATAATGTCAGGGAACAAGTAGAATCATTGGGTGCCAAGTAGAGACTTTAAGGAGGATGACAAATCAATTTAAAGTTTTGAGTGCTCAAAACCCCTTGAGCTGTTGTGTGAAAACTCTCATTGGCATCCTTGCAGCCCGTGGTACGAATACAGAAATACTTATTTCACTAGTTCGTAGAGGACACAAACTATTTCCTTGCCAATCTCCAAGCAATGCTTTCAACTGTCGAAATGAACATATAGTTGTACTACGAAGAGGACAATAGCTATCTCTCTGCAGGCCTTTGAGGCAGAAAGGTAACTAGTAAGTATTCTGCCTACTCAGGGATAGTATATTTCCTAGTGATAGTATATTTCTGTCTTCTCAGGTTAGTTTCTCATGAGGTTTCTCAGGGTAGTTAACTTGCTATTAAGATTTCTGTCTTCTCAGGGATAGTAAAGTTACTAGTAAGATTTTTGTCTTTTCAGGGATGGTTAAATTACTAGTGAGATTTCTGTCTTCTCAGGGGTAGTTTAGTTACTAGTAAGGTTTCTGTCTTCTCAGGGATAGTTAACTTACTACTAAGATTTCTGTTTTTCTCAGAGATAGTAAAGTTACTAATAAGGTTTTTTTTTCTCCGGGGTAGTTAACTTACTAGTACGATTTCTGTCTTCTCAGGGATAGTTACAATACTTGATATAAGTTTTAGTCAGAAGTTGTTTAATTCTTTCTTTTCTTTGGAACAATTTTAGCTCTCATTTCGAAAAAAACCTTTCTTTTGCGCTTGGATGGCTTTGCGCAGAAATTTTCGGATTCGCCGTCAGATGTTATCCAAATAGAAGCTGTGGAAGACCAGATAAATTTATAATCATAAGAAAAATAAATAGCTAAACATTGCAAATATTACTTTTTGAAGTCTTTAAGTGAACTTTTTCCATGGGTACCATAAATGTTATACTCGTTGGTCAGCCCTTCGGTCATGATAGTTTTGAAATTTTTCAGGATTCCCCCACTCACAATTAACTGCTTCGTTGTTTTCACCTGAAGAAAAAAAGACATCGATATTTTAAGGCATGACAACATATGTTGTCATATGTACAGAGTATACTCACATAGATTGGCTTATTTTCGGATGTTATTTCCTCATTTATCGTCATCAAGTCCTCCTTGGTGGCTATCGAGAATTTCGAACGCAAAGGCAGCTCTTCTGCTTGTTGTCGCATTAGTCTCTTAATTAAAACGCTTTGCTCTGTATCAGTATCTCCACATTTAATTGACCTTTATAAAAATGGACAGAATTAATGAAATAATTTTTGTCTGAAGGAAAAACTTCCTACTTTGAAGCGGATTTAGTTTCTGATTGAGACTTAAGCATGCACAGACGTCCAGCAGTCTTAAGTATTATTTTTCGACTAATTGCAATAAGTTAGCTGTACACGGGGTCAAAACAATCCCGAAAAAGTAACGGCTGTTACCGTTAAGCTTCATGCGTTACTAGCCAACGCAATTGATCCCCCTGTAGCACTTTGATGTAGAAAACATGACAATTGACGTTGCTTTGCAGTACTTTGAGATAGAAAGGAAACAATTGACGTAGCTTTGCGGTACTTAGGGACAAAAAGCGGACAATTGTCGTACCTCTGCAGTACTTTGCGATAGAAAAATAACCACTAACTGTCGCAATACGTGGTACAAAAATATCAATTATATCTGGGATGATGGTGAATGATCTTCCTTCGGTGGTTGGTTTTTCTCAATGCTTCGAAAACTTCCGACAAACAAATTGTTGTGCACTATTCAGCATGAACAGTTCTCTGTTGTTCAAGTGATATAGTTGAGACATGACCCATTTTTCTGAAAAAAACTATCAACCATTTGCTTATATGTGCTCCGTCCGCGGACAACTTTTGTCAGGTTTTGTTCATTTTGAAAGATCCAAACAGTGGATTTCTGCTTTATTTCGGGCTCATAACCGTAGATCCATGATTCGTCACCTGTGATGATATCATAGACATTCTTGCAATAACTTCTCCTTTGTAGCCGGTGTTGATAGGTGTTCTGTCGCAACTAATTGCAATTAAGTGATCCATGCTATAATTTTCCTTATTCAAATATTCCACGATGCTCCTCTGGACACCTACTGCAGTGCTGTCAGCGGGCGAAGCATAGACGATGAATTTTGAATTTGGCTCATTTACAATGGTGACATGTTCTTCATTCACAACAACGTTACGCGTCACATTTGCCTCCGTGACACTTTTGAAAGTTGACTCTTTTTTCCCATCAAACGGAATACACGTTAGCAAAGCATTACACTTAGCTGCTACTAAAGCCTCTTTTCGAAATTTGACACGTTCTCTGAATACTTTTTTTTTTTAATGATAAGCCCATCCAAGAATTGAGTAATTTTTTCTGCTGTTTAGGAAGATAACTCCTCTTCAGCTTTTGCAGCAATCGACAATCGTAAATCTTTTATTAACATGGTCGCAAGCAGTGCACGAAAGTGAACTGATGTGTCGCTGCGATCCCAAGCAGAACTAAAATTCGCAGTGATATGTCCATCACTACAAAATTTTTTTGTATCGTCTGTGATTCGCTTACGTTTTGTTCAAATTCCTCTTCGTCCTCGCTATCTGGCTCGTACCCAACTCTGGCAGAGTACACCGCATTCGATGTTGCAGCAACTGACCTTACTTCTACAGTGGCAGTTCTCATCGACACTGTTTCATAGACATCATCTAATGCCATTGATCTTGGACCGCACTGATCAATAAAGAAAATTTTTGCTGCGTTTGGAATTTTATTTGAGGTGTTGCAACTACACGGATTGTTGCTTTCAATGCCACACTTACAACACGAAATTTTAAACAATTTATTCCAAGCATTCACGTTATATCTCAATCGATTTTTAGAAATTGTATAATAGTTATTCACAAGTACATTAACACGTTTCCGAACCACCGCTAGGGTTATAATTGGTATGCCGTCGCGTTGCCA
The DNA here is from genome assembly GCA_943735915.1 of Pherbina coryleti. Taxonomy (NCBI): domain Eukaryota; kingdom Metazoa; phylum Arthropoda; class Insecta; order Diptera; family Sciomyzidae; genus Pherbina; species Pherbina coryleti. Next base: position 16,754,288 of record OX030952.1, on the reverse strand, counting down.
CAAAACGATTACATTTCTAACAGCTTCTTGTTTAAAAACATCGAAATTTCGACTAAATTTAACAGTGATAAATGTTATGCCGCAGATACAATAAAAAAGTTCAAAGAACATCATACTTTGTTGGTAATTTGGTATTACTTAAGTCACTCGCAATTTGTTATTCTTTTACGAGCTTTAAAATTCCTCAATATCAATTTAAGGCCTTCCAAGGACTTGTAGGAATATTTTTTTTTTTTTTATTTTGGAGATAAAATAATTGGTCTCTTTCAGACAAAAATATCGATATGTCATTCAATATGATCAGACTTTTAATACCGATGATATGATGAAAATGAAAAAAGGGAGCCCTACGTTCGGCAAAAAATTTTCAAAAATTTTTTAAAAATACTTCTGCTGGAAATATCGATATACTTTCTGAGCAAAAGATTAATGATATTTCAAGAGCTTTATTTTTTTAATATTAGGATGATGGTACATTAGGATGGTAGAAACTGAGATCTCGAGGGTAAATACTAGAACGGTACACCTGAGGTCAATGACCTCTAAAGAGGTCTCCTTGAGACCTTGTCATATTGGCCTCCTTGAGACAAAAACATTGATGTATCAAACTTTAAAATCCGACTGTAAACACCAGAGATATGAAGTTTTATGTCAATGCGCGACCCCTACGTTCGGTCAAAAAAAAAAAATTTTTTTTTCGTATTGTCTTCCAAAAATGCGTCATATTCGCTGGTATACGGCGCACTTTTTTTTTTTTTTTTTAGGAGTTGGTACGGTCTAGTGTATATGTTACATTTTCATATCAACATTTTTATTTAAGTGCACACCAATGCATAACTTTCCCCCGTCCCCTCCTCAAAAAATTCCTGTGGATGTCTATGAATTTACCTGACGCCTAAATGCACATGCAAAATTGAATGCATGCTAGTCCCACTAATGCCCAAGAATGACTATCTCATGGTAACATATCACTCTGCTTTCAACAGTTCACGTACAGCATTGATGTTTTCTGCCACAACAGCCGTTCTTGGACGACCTTCACGAAATTCGTCTTGGAGTGAACGACAACCACGATCGAACTCATTCAACCAGCGTTTTACAGTCACACTGGCTGTGTTGCTTCATCACCAAAAGTCGAACCAAGTTGATCGATGTATTCTTTTCTTGTCAATTCACGTCGAAAATCGTAAAAAATCATCAGCCACAAATGTTCACGTGCTAATTCCATTTTTTTGATGAAATTCTATTTTCAAATTACTGTCAACAGCAAAATGGGTGTATTCTCTATGACTAGCATATGCCGATGCACGGTGCAAGCATAGGAAATGTAAAATCCGTGCAATGGCGAAACAACAATGGCAGATTGTACATTTCCTAATTTTGCACCGTTGCATGGTAAATACAAGTAAATGAATACATAGAGAATACCCACATTAACCGAAAGGTTGTGAGTAAGTTTATGCTAGAAAATGTCAAATTTTCGAATTGAAGTGTCAAAATTCGCCTGAAGTATTGCTGAGGCGCAAGAATAAAAAGGCAGTCCTCGTTTCTTCACTCTGATGAAATTCTTTCTTCAAGGTCTTTCTTCGAAAGAATTGAAGCCATTATTATATTTATATTTCTACATATTTTGTTGTGCGAAATCCAGTTAATGTTCTTTCCAGTAAACTTCGATAAGCAACATGACAAATCCTTCATATCCTGCTGTCAAATTTTCCACACACTCTACTGCGATTGAAGTTAACTGCTTCGTTGAGATAAACTTGTTCATTGTTGTCTGTTGTCTTTTAATTAAATGTAAGACTTACAAATGTTCGCACATAAATATTACAAAAAAAAAAAAAACAAAGAAACAAATGTCTTAACATATAACAAAAAGTTACGCCACATCCACAACTTTGACTTGTCAACAATTATTCCACCTGATATAATTTCCAATAAACTTTTTCTACGTAATTTCGACAATTTTCTTCAGCATTTAACTAAACTTTGTCCATTTATGTTGGCTGGTTGGGACACTTTTTCATAGACATAGGGCTGAAGAAAAAAAAATAAAGAAGAAGAAATGCTATGCCATGGCATAGGATGGACAGTAGGAAAAAAGAAAAAACACTATAAAATTTTATTAGCTCAATTTGTTTTCCTCATCTTTCTTGGTTTTTTTTTTCTTCTCATTTTTGTTTTTATTTCTATACAGCGAGCCTTAAATAGTTGTTGTAGCCGGTTTTTCTTGTAGCTGTTTTTTTTTTTCTTCTTCTTCTTTCTCATTGTATTGACAGCTTAGCAATATTTTACACCATCCCAAAGTAAAAGCAAGTTAAGCTTAGTTGTCGGCTAGGTTGAGCTTGATGACGACGAGGATGACGACGACCATGATGATGCCGACATGTCAATGAACAGTTAATAATTTTGATGGCGTCAAATATGTCAATGACAGTTCGAAAAATAGCTAGCTGGCAACGCTTGACAGTGTGCGAACAATTTGATTGGTGCTTGAATGAAAATTTACTAGATACTTATTTTAATAGTTGACCAGTTTAGCAGAGACACATAGACATAAGTTGTTTGCTTGACTTTATTTGGTGTCAATTTATTAAGGAACTTTCGAATGTGTGTTGATGAAATGGATGAGTGTTTTAAGATTTTTTTACGTATTGAATTTAATATCATTTTTTTAATATCAATTTTGCTGATATTAAAACCTAGCGAGTTGCTATAAAAAGGTGATCAAGGTGATCAAAGGTAATCAAAAGGTAATATGGTACTGCCATTTTTCATTTACTCTAGTGTAAAACATGTGTTGCGATTGTTTAAAAAAAAAAAAAAAATAAAATAACTGGCCATTTCAGCCCTTGAAAGGACTTTGACCTAGCTTCTTATGATCAATTGTGTTGTGCGTGTTATTAAGTTTGTACACAATTGACCGAGAACCGGACCTACTGGTTTAATGCCGACTCCGAACGGCGATGAACGGAATGTTCTTGTTCTGAAGAAGCTTTACATGGCATTTTGATTACTCTCTGAGGTTTGGCATTGTCTGCAGAGAGGTGGCGGCAGTACAGAAAAATCAATTTAATTCAAATAATTTTCTGTCGCTGCTGGGATTCGAACCCGGGTCTCCAGGTTCGTTGACATAGAGGCCACGCACTTTAACCAACTACGCCACGGACGCGATTGTTTTTGGGTTTTTTGAAACATTTGCTGTCATGTGCCCGATGGTTCCTCTCGTACATTGTCATGGCAAATTGAATTTATTTTAAGAATGTAATTCTCATCTGAAGTTATTTCAAAATAATTTATTTGAAAAATTCTAATATTGTGCTATGATGTGCTCAAGTTCAACTACAATGTTCGGTTAAGATATAAGGGTAGCCTTTAAAGTCTTGCGCCTCGGAGATACTAAGCATTTCCAGATGAATTTTGACAGTTCCATGAAAAAACTTGACATTTTCTTGCATAAACGTAGTCACAACGTTTTGGTGTATGTGCGCTTATTGTGTTGTTTACAATGGTTTGAAAATTGTTTTTCAGCAAAAATCTCACATTAGCACGTGAACATTTTTGGGTGACGATTTTTTACAATTTTCGATGTGGATTGACAAGAAAAGAATTGAATTGATCAACCTAGTTTGACTTTTGGTAATGATGCACTACACCCACATACTGTAAACCGCTGGTTGAATGAGATCAATCGTGGCCGTCGTTCTCTCCAAGACGAATTTCGTGAAGGTGTGCGTGCATGGTGTGAACTGTTGGAAGCAGATCGACATATTTTATTCCGTGAGATCGAGTCCTTTTGGGGCATTAGTGGGACTAGAGTACATGAGATTTAACATAAGAATTTAGGCGTCAGGAAGATTTGTTTCCGTTGAAAAAGATACAGCGGGACTAGTTTGAAATACGTCTAAGACATCATCACAGATGACGAATCGTGGATGAAACAATGTAGAAATCAACTATTTGGGTCTTTAAAAATTGACCAAATCCTACAAAAATTGTTTGAGCTCGACGCACTGTGAAGCAAATGGGCTTTTGTTTCTTCTAAAAAACGGGTGATGTAGTCACAGTACTACTTGAGACACGTAGAAGGATCAATTCGAAGAAAAAAATGCGTGACGAGCATTTTTCTACGCCCGGACAGGTCGTTGAGTCCTTAAAGAACTTGTTTTCGGAGGTACCAACTTGAGAGTTTCAAAAATAACTGTTTCGAAAATGGGTTCAAACAAATGCAAGACTGTATTGATCATCTTGGAGAATACTTCGAAAAAGAATAAAAGTATTTTCACCGACTAACCACTGTTTATTCATTGTTAGGCGCAAGACTTAAAAGGCAACCTGCGTACTAAAGTTTTGTTAGAAATAGATTTCTTAAAAGAATCGAAAGAATAGAGTTATCAATTAGAACTCTTGGCACCACAGTTGGTTGTATGTTTTCACATATGTGCATAACGGTGGGTCACCCCCTATGAAAAAAAAAGTTTGCGGAGTCCGCCCATCATTCGAAAGCTTACTTTGAGAGGGTTAAAACTCTACCATGCAATTTTTTTTTATATATGTAGATCCAAACATGGCCGTAGCCACAATTTTCTATTGGGTGGGATGCGTTCCCAAAGTCCTGAATCATACATATGAATAATGTGTAAATTGATGCATTAATGGTCGGTTATATGTCGCCGCCGATTATGGTCGTGAAATTCAACAGAAAGTAAGTAAATTGTGAATCCAAAAAGCTTACATTCATTTACTTTTTCACATACACATTCGTGTATACATTTATATTTCTGAAAATATACCGAAAATATCGTTTCATATTTGGATTAAAAGAAAAAAAAAAAATGAAATAAAATCACACTTTAAATTTTTCAAATCGAAGTTTGTTCTCCATTCTTGAAGAGCTCAGCAGGTAAGCCATTGGCTCCTACGGCTTTGTTGTTTTTAAGCCAAGCTATAGCTGTCAAGGCTTCTTTATAGTCGGGCAGCGAAACGTCGGCGCTGTCGTCCGCAATTTGAGGTTTCCAGGAAATCATCTCTATTTGCAATATTCTTGTCGGCGTCGCCATTTAGAAGCCTAGAGAAATGTTTCCTTCATATTATCATTGTAATCTAGATATCTTGCAATAGATTACCATTTTCGTCCTTGCAAGAAGAGACCCTGGTCTTAATAACATTGTCCAGTCATAACATTTTTCTGAAATTTAATGAAATACTTTTAAAAGATACGAACAATATGAAGAAGTTAAGGGTTCACAAAAAAGTAATTCACATGAACACAAAAAGGAGATACCACAGTGGGACTGGGCGTGGGGATGGGCCTCGTTCCTCTCTGGCTACGTCCATGCACCCAAATTGTATTTTTTTTAAACTTCTCCAGTTTTTAACTGATCGTGAAAAAAGTATGTCATTGGATGGGTCTCAATGAGAACAACTGCGATGCTTGGTCGAACACTTGTAGGTTGTTGTGGCAATTTTGCTAGTTGACATAGTCGCTGAGCCAAAAATGGGTCTCGTCCGAGAAGATGATTTTTTGTCCAAAATCTGGATCTCTGACCAATATTTCCAGCTCCCAATTAGCGAACGCACATCATTGTCTATGGTCGTCCTGCTTCAATTCTAGCTCCAGCACAATCTTATACGAATGTAGGCCCAAATCCAACCGCAAAATAAGCCTAGTTGACTCTCGCGATGCCCAATTCTGCTGATCGGCACCGAATTGAAACTTCTGGATCTTCTTCGACACTGGCCGCTAAGGTGGCTATGTTTTCTTTACTTCGCAACAATTTCTGTCTGGTTGGTGGCTTCAAGCCCAAAAATGAGTACACTCAAGCTCAAGGGCGTCAACAGGGGGAGAATGGGGGCACTTGACACCCCCCTCCTGGACTGGAATATTCTCTATATTTTAATTTCTTATGTGTATATGTTACATTTTTATATCATCATTTTTATATAAGTGCACACCAATGCATTGGTTTCGCTGTGCCCCCTTCCCCCCTTGAAAAATTACTGCGGAAGCCTATGCTCACGCTCAAACTTTTCCCACGGAATTTCCTAAGCATTGTACTCATTATGACGACCAACCTCACAACGAAATTCACGTTTCGTATTTAAAACTGAGCCGAAATTTCAATATTTTTTTAAAATCTTCCAAAAAACGATGCATGATAAAATTTACTGAATATTTTGACAGCTAGTTGTTATTGTTCACTTTATCAGCTGCTGAAACATAACAATTGCAAAAAATTAACATTGCTATCTGGTCACCTTTTATTTAAATAAGTTTAACCGAGATATTTATTCACTTATTTAAAAACCCGGTTTATTAAAAATCTTCATTTTCCAGTGATTCCAGAAACTGGTCTTCATATTTTGTGAAAAATTCGTCAATAATCAGGACCAACTTGAAACAATTTAGACCAATGAATTCCGGTTTCACTGTCAATTCAGTCAAGTATACTTTGGTTATAAAATGGGGTCATCTATCACCCGGAGTGGGGTGTGGGACGGAAGGGGTATCAAGTGATGCATATGTAAAATGATCCAACCGTGATGGATAGCCGTAGAGACCTGTGGATTTGTAGCTGGGACAAGTGTTATTCCTTAGCCTCAGTCAAATGAAGTTTAGTTAGGTTAGGTTAGGTTTTGATGGCTGAGCCCGCAGACGACTAGTACACTTAGGCCAGTGCAGGCCCGTTGTGGTACCACAAACTCTCTAAAGACCCTATGATAGATTTCCCTCCTCAACAAACCAGTTCGAACGGATAATGCATTTTATTATATGCTTGATTTCTAGGCATGAAACTTCGGTAAGTCCATTTTAGAAGGTATGGTCCAGAGTTGCCAATCCCCTCAATCAATAAACATCTCTCTACCATCAACTTCAACTTGTGAGACGTAAATTTTGATGAATTTCCAGTTTCAATTCCACCACGGATTCTTCTATGCCTACACATGTTTCACTTGATTACAACCTCCGTCCCATTTATCTTTCATCCCATTTTGAATCAAGGCAGACTTGACTGAATAGGCATAACACCTGAATAGGCATCCTTGGTTCCAACCTAAAAGAAAAACATTTGATTAAAAATGAGGAAAGAATAAGGAAAGGTAGAACTGTAGGTAGAACCGTGGCGTCCGTGGCGTAGTTGGTTAAAGTGCGTGGCCGCTATGTCAACGAACCTGAAGACCCGGGTTCGAACCCCAGCAGCGACAGAAAATTATTTGAATTAATATATTTTTCTGTACGACCGCCACCTCTCAAACCAGTAATCAAAATGCCATGTAAAGCTTCTTGAGAATAAGAACATTCCGTTCATCGCCGTTCGGAGTTGGCGTTAAGCCTGTAGGTCCATTTCTCGGTCAATTGTGTACAAACTTAATAACACGCACAACACAATTGATCATAAGAAGCTAAGTCAAAGTCCTTTCAAGGGCTGAAATGGCCAGTTGTTTATTTTTTTTTTTATTTTTTAGAACTGTAGGACCATGGTTTAGCAGAGGTTAGAAACAGAGACCCTTCAGCTTGTAGTCAAGAGTGATACCACTCGACTAGCGAGGCCGCCTTCGCTTTTTTCTCATTGAAACTAATGACAGACTTGACAGACACGATTGGGGTACTGGCTGCCGGTAGGTTCTTTGTCGATATATCGACCAGTATTTCGCAAAGGGTTAAATTGAGCTCCAAGACAGTGCCCCACAACTTCATTGAAGAAGTAATTAATAGTGGCTAGAGCTGGCACAAAAAAAGTTCTTCTGCAACATTATAAAGCACCTGAAAATATACAAGATTTTCTGCCAAGCGCTATTTTAGCATTTATTATATCACAAATTGACAAAAAAACACAAAAAACTGCATAAACTGGCAACGTTTTGAAGTATCCAATAAAAAAAGCTGTCAACCACAACTTGGCTTAACTGCAGCTTCATTTAACAGCATATTTTTTGCAGTTTTGCTGATTTTTTTTTCCCCATAAGCTGCCATCTTGCATCAGCAACAAAATATTGCATTTGGCAGCATTGCTTTTTTTTCTTTTTGCTTCACTTAATTTTTTTTAAGTTGTCATTGCTGCCAACTTAAAAATTTTAATATGAATAGAGTCAGTCGAACAAGCTTGCGAATGAGCGCTCGGTAAGCAATTTCCGCTTAACGCAAACAACAACAACAACAGCAAAAAACAACACTTATAAAATATCCAGCTTACTGCAAGTTGATGTCAATTTAAACGAAATATAATAGAAAAAAAAACACTACAGCTAAGCATGAAAAAATTAAAACTCAAAATGGTGCAGGTCACAGAAGGACAAAAAAATAAAAGGAAAGCCACTTTATTGAGTTTTTCGCTGCGTTTGTTGAAATAGATGGAAAAAAATTGCAAATGCTTAGGGAAAAAATGTTTATTAATAATGCTGCCAACTGCAGCACAAAAAAAAAACTGAGAAAAATATGCAACACTAGCTGGTATAGTAAATAAATACGTATTAAACACAGCTTAGCTATGTTTAATTAGTATTCCATAATGTGGCAACACTGGAGTTTGAACCAGCAGCAATAATGTGCGTACTTTTGTCGGATTAAAGTGAGGATTTTGCATGCAATTAAAAGAAGATATGCTGCCAATGTTGCCAGAGTGCTGCCAGAGGAAAGGATGACTGCTTGGCGGCTACAAGTTGCTTAGATTGCGGCAGCATAGTGGCGGAACGTGACTTTGATTAGCTGTTGAGGCATGTGGCGCTTAGTGTTGAAGCAAAAAATGTCGGAGAAAGAGCTCTGCTAGTCGTGATGCTAATGTTTGCGAATCACTTACTCTCCAGATTAAAGAAAAAATTGAAAATTTAAATAGATAGGATATGAAGGTATTGTTGTCAAGAATGATTTTTTGTAAACAATTTCAAAAACTTCCTTTTTGTGAATGATCCACATAAATTCACCTCGTCCATTTATGACACTCAAAAAGTGTAATTAATGGATCATCCGACTAATACTCCCGAATTGGCACGCAATGACTTCTTTTTGGTCCCACACCGCGAGCATATTTCTACGCCCAAACTGTCTGATTAGGCCTTCAAAAACCTGGTTTCGGAAGTACCAACTTAAGAGTGGAAAAACTGTTTTGAAAATTGGTTCAAACGAATCCAAAAGTGTATTGACCATCTTGGAGAATACTTTGAAAAGCAATAAGAGCATTTTCACTGATTAACCGCTTGTAGGCGTAAGACTTTAAATGCAAACCTCGTCCTAGAAACAGAAATCCGAATGAATACTGATAGTCAAACCATGTTTTAGATTTTTCGAAATATTTTACCTCGACATAAAATCGATCAAGATCAATTTCATTAAAATATAGCCGAAAAAAGGAAAATTGAAGTAAAGTTTATATATCGACAAAACCTCGATGGTACCTTGGTCCTGAAATAATCCGTAAAAATATTAATTCTGAAGTATCTTTTCTTCCGTTAAACATAAAGCTATTTTCTAATTTGTAAGGGCTTTCCCAACAAACTATTTTCCATTCAGAATACAAGTTCTTATGAACAAATTTACAACAGTGCTATAAAGAACAACATTTTATGGCTGTTTATTGGTTTGTAGGAGCTTTCTGATATTTTTGGAATAAGGATGTGTAGGATAGTTAAAAATTATTAAACGATAATCTTGAATATTTTTGGAAAAGAAACAATAATTATATAGAGACGCATTTAGGAATAAACCCCCATGCATATCCATATACATATCCATATCCATATCTATGTCCATATCTATATCCATATCCATATCCATAACCATATCCATATCCATAACCATGCCCATATCCATATCCATTTCCACATCCATATCCATATCCATATCCATATCCATATCCATATACATATCCATATTCATATCCATATCCATATCCAAATCCATATCCATTTCCATATCCATATCCATATCCCTGTTCACATCCACATCCAAATCCATATCCATATCCACATCCATATTCATATCAACAACCATATCCATACCCATATCCATATCCATATCCATATCCATATCCATATCCATATCCATATCCGTATTGTTATCCATATCCATATCCATATCCATATCCATATCCATATCAATATCCATATCCATATCCATATCCATATCCATATCCATATCCATATCTATATCCATATCCATATCCATATCCATATCCATATCCATATCCATATCCATATCCATATCCATATCCATATCAATACCCATATCCATATCCATATCCATATCCATATCCACATCCATATCCATATCCATATCCATATCCATATCCATATCCATATCCATATCCATATCCATTTCCATATCCATATCAATATCCATAGCCATATCCATATCCATATCCATATCCATATCCATATCCATATCCATATCCATATCCATATCCATATCCATATCCATATCTATATCCATATCTATATCCATATCCATATCCATATCCATATCCATATCCACATCTATATCCATATCCATATCCATGTCCATGTCCATATCCATATTTATATCCATATTTATATCCATATCCATATACATATCCACATCCATCCATATCCATATCCATAAAAATATCCATATCCATATCCATGTCCATATCCATATGCATATGCATATCCATATCCATATCCATATCCATATCTATATCCATATCCGTATGCTTATCCATATCCATATCCATATCCATATTATTATCCATATCCATATCCATATCCATATCAATATCCATATCCATATCCATATCCATATCCATATCCATATCCATATCCATATCCATATCCATATCCATATCCATATCCATATCCATATCCATATCCATATCCATATCCATATCCATATCCATATCCATATCCATATCCATATCCAAATCATCACGGCGCTGCTTTGTAAATAAAATTTTGTTTTCTCAAAACATTGCCAATACATCGCTCTGTAAGTACTTCAACAACATCTCAAAAATTATTTCAAAAATTCTTGGAATATGAAAATTTCTCTCCTTAGCTTGAATAATTTAAATAAAACTGGCTACGCTGCCAAGTGCTTATTTTGAAGCAGTTGCCATGTCAACAACAGACGCTATTAATTTTTACCTTGTTTCCTCCATTCTTTTCGCCCAAGCAACTCTCTTAAGTTGCCGCAAAATATTTCCACTTCTTCAGTCGACAGAAAAGTTACAACTTTGCATAATTAAGAAAAGCAGTCAAGAGTGTCTAAGGATGGCCCAAATAAATGAAAATAAAAAACTCAAAATAATATCAACGAGTCAAAAATCACTAACATCAGCTTTTGGTTGGTAGCGAAAATTTCGTGCATGCCAAGTAAGAAGGTTTTTTTTGCACGCTGTCTTCCTTTAGGTATAGAATTTCTTGCCCACTGTTGCTAGTTCCTAAACAGCTTTAAGTTGAAACGTTGCCAATTGTGAGGAGAGTAGAGGAATAACAAAAAAAAAATTGCATCAGCAAAAATTGAAGGAATGCTGCCAACATTCCAAAAATAAGTAGGTACAGCGTTGTTTTTTTTTTCAGAAATGTTTCTTTATTTTATTTTTACTGGGTGTTAGTCTCTGTTTTTTTTATACTATTTTTGTATTTTTTTTTGTTTTGTGTGTATGTTTGCTTCCTGCTCGACATTAAACTTTCTCATCAGCTGTGAAGCGAACAGAAAAATCAACTCAAGTGTAAAATTAAAACTGAGCAATGAAAAATCATCATCATTCTCATCATCATCATCATCATCATCATCATCATTATCATCAGCAGCAGCAGCAGTAGTAGCAGTAGCAATAATGGTAGCAACAACGACAACAACAACATGAATGAGCATAACACTAAAAGCAACAACATGCAGTCGTCGCAACAACAAAAACAGCTAGAAATGGCAACATCAACAAAAATTTGGGGATGTTTGCTTATGTGCCTGTTGTTGCAAGGACACCCATTTTGCTGTGTTGTCGTTTAAGCAACACGCCTTCTCATCAATGACACTCACTCATAGAAATGTTGCCATCAAAAACACACAAACACACATGCAACAAACACACTCTCTTGCTTGCCCACACAATACCATCTAAATATTGACATTCTTGACGGAAATTCTGCGGGTTCAATTTATACTCTATAGTGTATATATATATATCTTCTCTCTTTCGATTGATTTCATCTCAAATTTTTTCAAAGAAATCCATGCCTAATTGATGATAAGCAAAAAAAAAAGAAGAAAAATGTTACAATTTTTGTAAATAAATCTTCCAGGACCTTTAAAGCTCGCTTAGTTAGGAGCGAAAGTTTGCCAATCGTTTTTTAAAATTTATTTTTTTTTTTACTTTTTTTACGTGGGTGTTTATGTGAATGAACTTGCTTTTATTTGTCTTTATTGCTTGTTGCAAAAAAGTAATAAATAAACAAAATATTGCCATCGAAGAAATAATCGAAATAATGATGACAGCGATATTTTTAACTTTTCCCATATGTTGGCAATTTCCAATTGTTGATGGTTTTCAGTGATTGCTGTCGAGCAGCAGTGGAGTTTGATATAACTTCTAAGCAGTTTGATACATTTTGTATTCGCGACGAAGAGTGTGTTGTATCTCTGTGTGAGTGTGAGTGTTGTATCTCTGATATGGATACAATCGTAGGTATTTTAATTATTGTCCCTATTCTTAACTGTATCAATTTTCTTGATATTAAAATTGTCTTCATCGCTATCTTTATTCTTATATCTATCCTACTCCCTGCCCTTATCTTTGGCCAAATTCTTATTTTAATCCACGTTCAAATTCTGTCTCATATTCTTGTTCCAATCGTTAGCCTAATCCTGTTCTTTCTGCTTGTAACGATCCTTTTCTCAATCTTTGTCCTAATTCTTGTCCTAATCATTGTCCCAATCCTTGTCAAAACCATATCTTATTTCTGTTTTTACTGCATTAATTTAACCTCATCCTTTTTCTAATCCGTGTCAAAATCGTTATCCTTTTAATTTCTATTTTCATTTTAGCTTCAATTCTCACTTTCATTTTTATTCATTATCATCTTTATTTTCATTTTAATTTTCAATATTATTTTCATCAACACTCTACTGGTTTTAATTATAATTTTATATTAATTTTCATGATATTTTTCCTCTCATTTTCCTTTTCCTTTTCCTTTTCCTTTTCCTTTTCCTTTGCCTTTGCCTTTGCCTTTGCCTTTGCCTTTGCCTTTGCCTTTGCCTTTGCCTTTGCCTTTGCCTTTGCCTTTGCCTTTGCCTTTGCCTTTGCCTTTGCCTTTGCCTTTGCCTTTGCCTTTGCCTTTGCCTTTGCCTTTGCCTTTGCCTTTGCCTTTGCCTTTGCCTTTGCCTTTGCCTTTGCCTTTGCCTTTGCCTTTGCCTTTGCCTATGCCTTTGCCTTTGCCTTTTACTTTTCCTTTTTCTTTTCCCCTTTCTATTCCTTCTAATTTTCCTTTTCCTTATTCTTTTTTATTTTCATTTCCCCTACCATCTTAATGTTCCTTTTCATTTTCATTTTTATTTTCCATTTCATTTTCATTTTTTTTTTTTTTTCAATATCAATTTCAATTTCAATTTCATTTTGAATTTCCATTTCCATTTCTGGAATTCCAATTCCAATTTCAATTTCAATTTCAATTTCAATTTCAAATTCAATTTCAGTTTCAATTTCAATTTCAAATTCAAATTCATTTTCATTTTCATTTTACTTTTCAGTTTTCGTTTTCATATTCATTTTCATTTTGCTTTTCATTTTCATATTTATTTTCATTTTAATTTTTTTTTCACTTATATTTTCCTTTTTATTTTAATTTTAATTTTCATTTTCACTTTCTATTTTATTTATATTTCTTATTTTTATCATTATTTTTGTATTTATCTATATTTTTATTTTATTGGTATTAAAATTGTTTCCTTTATTTTTATTTTTATTTCTATTTTTATATAAATTTATTTTAATGGTTATATATTTTTATATATATTTATATTTTTATTTTGATTTTTATTATAATTTTTATTTCTATTTTTATTTTTAATTTTATTTTCATTCCTATTTTTTGTTTTTGTTCTTATTATTCTTTTAATTTTTACTTTTATTTTTACTTATATTTTTGTTTTTCTTTTTATTATAAATTCTATTTTCATTTTGAATTTTATTTATAGTTTTATTTTCATTTATATTGTTACTTTCATTTATATTTGCATTTATTATTATTTATTATTATTTTTTTTTTATTATTATTTTAATTTTTACCTCTATTTTTATTTATATCCTTGTTTTTTATTATTATTTTTATTTTTATTTTTATTTTCATTTTGAATTGTGTTTAGTTTTATTTTAATTTTTATTTTTACTTTTATTGAAATTATTACCTTCAATTTTATTTTTGTATTTGTACTTAATATTATTTTTATTTATATTTTTATTTTTATTTTCATTTTCATTTTTATTTTAATTTGGATTTTTAGTTTTATTTATCTTTTTATTTTATTTTTTATTTTTATTTTAATTTGTATTTTAATTTTAATTTTTGTTTTTATTTTAAATTTTAATTTTATTTTTATTTTTATTTTTTTTTTATTTTTTTATTTATTACCTCTATTTTTATTTATATCTTTGTTTTTTATTATTATTTTTATGTTTATTTTTATTTTCATTTTTATTTTTATTTATATTTTTATTTTTACTATAATTTTTGTTTTTATTTTTATTTTTATATTTATCTTATTTTTATTTTAAAATTTTTATTAAATTTAGTTTGCTTTTTATTTTTATTTTTACTGCTACTCTTATTCATATAAAATTTTTCATTTTTATATTTGTTTTTAATTGTTATATGTTTTTTTTTTTGTTTTTCTTTAAACAGAAAATTTATTGTTATTTTTATTTATTTTGGCTCATTTTTATTCTTTTATTTAAGTTTTTTTTTGTTTGTTTTTTTTCTTGTTTTTTATTTGTTTAAATCGTTTTTATTTAAATTATCTGTTTGTCCAGTTTTTTTGTTGATTTGGTTTTTTTATTACTTTTGTATTTTATTTATTGTTATTTTTAATTGCTTTTATAATTATTGCTATTATATATATTTTTTTTTATTTTTTATTCTTTTTAGTAGGCATTCATTTTCATTTTGTCTTGTTTTTTGTATAAAATTTTATTATATTTTAAATTTAAATTTATGTTTTATTTTTAAATAAAATTTTATTATTTTTATTTTCAAAGAAATAAAAAAAAATTAAGTAAAATAGAAATTTTGTTTTCAGTTTTTATTTTTTTTTCAATTTTTATCTTTTTATTCTTTATTTGCTGTTCAGTCTTATTATTATTTTAATTTTATTTAGTCATGCTATTTATGTGTTTACGTTTATAATTTTACTTTTTTTTATTGGTTTTTTCTTGTTTTCTTTTGAATTTGTTTGGTACATAAACATAAACTTTAGAGCAAATCTGTAAATGCATGCAACGATATTGCATTTACGTTTCATTAAACGCTTATCTTAGAGACCTCATGACGCGATTGATTTTTGTAATTTACTGATATTATGTGGCCAAAAATCCTAACGTCTTTTTATAAAATTTACCGTAGCTTGTAGTTTCCCTCGAGTATAATTTCATGAAAATTTTTTAAATTTTTGTCGCACTTGCAGTTGATTAAGCACAAAGGTTGAACTCGTAGT
This sequence comes from Pherbina coryleti, assembly GCA_943735915.1. Classification (NCBI taxonomy): domain Eukaryota; kingdom Metazoa; phylum Arthropoda; class Insecta; order Diptera; family Sciomyzidae; genus Pherbina; species Pherbina coryleti. Next base: position 16,738,624 of record OX030952.1, on the reverse strand, counting down.
GTCATGACGCATACAATTTTATTATTTTTATTTTCGTTATAAAGAAAAGAATAAATCTTTACTACTTTAAAATTAAATTTTCTGTATCACAATATTGCATTTTCGTTGTATGTATAAGCTGCTAAGCGAACTCATGACACCATAATTTTTAGTCCATAATATTTTATACAGTAACATCTACATATGTACGCTCAACTAGTAATAATTCCATGTAACAAATTTGCAGTTTCGGTGCTTGACTATCTCCCTCTATGTCTTGATGACGACCCTGTTTTTTTAATTTTTGTCATGAGGTGAAAGATTTAACCTTTTCTCTTAACACCTATACCCATCGAGTAACACTCCCATGCAATGTCGATGCATAATAGTAAAGAACCTTTCTTAATTTCTTTTCTTTTTTTTTTTAAACTGACGAGGTAAAATGGAATATGTCAGTTCAAAAGTCAAATAAGTGGCTTGTTGGATCAAAGAGCTTTTTCTTGATCAAAAGTTGAAGCAAGAGTTTCAAAATGTTCTTCTTTTAATGAAATATATTCTAATTAAATATCTTGATGAAAGTTCAGATTGATAGCTGCGAGTTGCACGCGAGTAATAAAAAAGAAGACCACGACGGCTTAAAGGCAAAATTCACACTAAACTTTATTTCGTGAGTATTGATATAATAAGTTCTAAACGAGGGAATTCAATAGATTATAGTGAAAGTTATAAAAGAGAGGATCTGATTATAGCAAACAGTGATGTGCTTTTTAGAAGTTAAAGTGTAGTAGAAAACTATAAAATAAGCAAAGTCCACCTTGCGTATACAAGTATGATGCTCGTGACCCAACATCCAGGCCCCGTTGAAAGAACTTTCAAGCAGGAAGGAGCGCCAGCTTGTGAATTGGTCGACGCATAGTTCCCTTTGGTGTATGCACGTCAACAACTCTTACTTTGTTGTCACTACCTGGAATGACGACTGCAATTCTGCCAGTTATCCAACGTTGAGGTGGTACATTATCTTCGTGTATTAGTACAAGTGCATCGAGGTGGATGTTAGGTTGATTTTGAAACCATTTTGTACGCGAGTGGAGTTCGCTCAAATAATCACGAGACCACTGCTGCCAAAAGTGTTGTTTGATTGCGCTGATTCGCGACCACTTCTCAAGATGACTGATGTCTGTTGTGTCTGGAATAGAACGTTCAGGTAGAGCTTTCAATGAGCTTCCAATAATGAAGTGTGCTGGTGTCAGGGCTTCATAATCACTGGGATCTGTAGAGAGTGGTGATAGCGGTCGTGAATTGAGGATGGCCTCGATTTCAATCAGGGCGGTTGTCAGCTCTTCGAAGGTGAGGCGCGAGTTGGCGAGTGTTCGATTTAAATGGCCCTTTGCTGATTTGACGGCAGCCTCCCAGAGGCCGCCAAAATGAGGTGCCCTAGGAGGTATAAAACGAAAGTTAATAAATTCATTTGAACAAAAGTGAATTATAAAGTTTTTGTTTTTTGAATTAAAAATGAATTCCTTAAGCTCAGAAAGCTTTCGATTGGCGCCGACAAAGTTTGTTGCATTGTCGCAAAAGATGTCGGTTGGCAACCCTCTTCTGCCTATCATGCGCTTCAGAGCAGCAATAAATGCTTCTGTCGACAGATCCGATACGACTTCGATGTGGACTGCCTTGGACCAGAGGCACACAAATATTGCGATGTAGGTCTTGTAAGGAGTTTTACCTCGGATGCGAAGATATGTTCTTACTGGACCAGCAAAATCTACAGCGCAGCGAGAAAATGGTCTGCAGGGTGTAAGTCGCTCTACAGGGAGGTTGCCCATCATCTGCTGCATCAATTTGGGCTTGTAGCGAACGCAGTGGATGCAAGACCGGACTGTGCGACGAGCGACGTCTCGGGCATTGATAATCCAAAATCGCAAACGAATGAGTGCTACTAGAGCCTTGGGCCCAGCATGATAGTTGGTGATGTGTAAATAGCGCACTAAGCATTGAACAAAGTGGCATTTACTCGGTAAAAGTACTGGATGCTTTTGCGTAGTCAGCATCGACGACAACTCCAAGCGGCCTCCAACCTTCAATAGTTCAAAGCCGGATGTTTCTTCCAAAAATGGGTTGAGGTACTTTAGAGCATCTTGAGCCGGCGTTCCTTTTTTGACACGAACAATGTCTTCTTGGAAATGCTGCTGTTGAAGATTGTATACAATACACCAAAGAGCAACTTCAATTTCCTGAGGAGCAAGCAGCTTCGATGCTTCAATACAGCTTGGTGATATTATTTTTCGATAGAAGCGAAGCATCCATGCAATGATCCGAACTGCTGTCAAATAAGAACTATATTTGTCTAGGCAGTCTATGATGTAATTTGATTTTGTAGTATTGAAAAACGTAGACTTGCGCTTCTCTTTATTAATTTCATCCAAGTCAGGAGCGAGGTCTGAGCCTTTAGGCCAATGGCATTGAGGGCTCAATAAAAATGAAGGACCAGTGAACCAGCATGATTCGATGAGATGCTGCACATTGCAGCCTCTGGATACAATATCAGCAGGGTTGAACTGTGTTGGCACGTACCTCCATTGACAGTTTGTGGTGAGTTCTTGGATTTCCGAGACTCTATTTCCTACGAATGTTGACAGAGTTGACGAGTGCATTCGCAACCAATGAAGAACAATTTGTGAATCGCTCCATAGGTAGGTGTTGGAAATACGCTGGCCGAGTATGTTTCTGGTTTGCGGAATGAGTTTTGCCAACAGCTGCGAAGCACAGAGCTCAAGCTTTGGCAGAGATTTTTTCTTTGTTGGTGCGACACGTGATTTAGCGTTGAACAAATTTACGGTGATGTTTCCGAGAGGATCTTCCACCCGAAGATATAAGCAGCAACCATAAGCGCGTATTGATGAGTCGCAGAAGCCATGCAATTGCACATTTGCTGAGTCAGCACGAAGGCAATAGCGAGGAACACTCACTGCTGACAGGGACGAGAGCTCTTTCAACATGCTTTCCCAAGTTGAATGAATATTCTGAGGAACGGACTCATCCCAGTCTAACTTCAACAGCCATAGTTCTTGCAAAAGAATTTTTGAAGTGACGAGTAATGGTGCGAGGAGGCCAAGTGGGTCAAAAAGTGATGAAGCTAATGATAGGATACTGCGTTTTGTTGACTTGCCATTATGGTATTGGCCTTTCGGAGAAAATTCGAACAAGAATCGATCTTGTTTTTGATCCCACTTAATCCCCAGTGTATTGGTGATAGAATCATCTTTAATATTGATTTCCTTTTTGGTTTTGTCATCAACGAATGAATCGACATTCGAATGCCATTTTGCAAGTTCAAAACAGCCCTTCTGTAAAACTGATGTAACTTCATATTTTATTTGCGCCAGCTTCTCCAACGAATCTGCTCCACATAGGAAATCGTCAACATAAAAAGATGATTTGATCATTCTTGATCCCAGCTCGTATTGAGCAGAGTACTGGTCAGCTAAGTAGTGCAGGCTTCTCACAGCGAGGAAGGGCGCAGCAGCGGTACCGTAAGTGACTGTATTAAGTTGATATGTTTCTATTTGAGCAGTGTTATTGTGGCGCCACAAAATGTACTGGAAGCAGCGATCTCGTGAGTCAACCTTTACTTGCCGGTACATTTTGACAATGTCAGCCGTAATGGCATAGCGATAAAGCCGAAAGCGAAGTAATAATGAGCATAAATCGTCTTGAATTGTAGCACCTACCATGAGAATTTCGTTAAGCGATTTTTGTGATGATGTTCGGCATGAAGCGTCGAAGACAACTCTCAGCCTTGTTGTTGTGCTATTAAGCTGTTGCACGCAGTGGTGAGGTATGTAGTAATGAGGCTTGTCGTATGCAGGGCTTTGTACGAGACTCATATGACCGAGCCTTTCGTAGTCTCTCATAAATTCAGTGTACTGTGATCTTATTTCTGGCTTGCTGGCTAAGCGGTTTTCTAATGACACGAACCTTCGCATTGCTGTATCATGTGAAAGACCAAGAGATGTTACGTTTTCCTTAAAGGGCAATCGAACGATGATTCTTCCATCTATAGCATTAGATATATTCTTTACAAAAAATTCTTCGCAGCGTGCTTGTTCTTCAGAGAGTGTCGATGTTGAGGCTATCTCATCCAACTTCCACAATTGTTCGAGGTTGTAGTCTATCGATTCTTCCTGGGAAAGAAAACATGTTGTCGAAAGCGGTGAACAAGAGGAGGCCGAGGAGTACTTGCCAGATACTACCCAACCCAGTAGTGTTTTTTGAAGTGTCGGTAAGTTCGTACCAAGCTTAATTTGTCCTACAGCCAGCACATCGAAGAAGCTCTCAGTCCCGAGCAGAAGATCTATGCGCTTCGATTTATAGAAGTACTCATCAGCAAGCGAAGTGTTCGCTGGCAGATTCCACGATGAAATATCTATCTCTGCGTCGGGCTGATATGAAATATGTGTAGTTATACAAAAGCTAAGTGGAAGTTCAAACTTATTCAAGCGAGATTTAATGTTCGTCGACGTTTTGTGCTTAATTTTTGTATTAGATTCCCCAATACTTAAAATTTGAATATTATACCTTTGGCGTGGCAACCGAAGCCTTTGGGAAAACTCTTCAGTAATAAAGTTCACCTGTGAGCAAGAATCTAAAAGTGCTCTGCCAAGTTGATAGCATCCTGATGCATCGCGGACCAGAACGAGTGCTGTGGCGAGGATTACAGCGTCTTGTGACGAGCTGCCCTTAAGATGAGTGTGAACTGCAGCTGATGTCTCGGCGAGCGTAGCGTGCTCAGACGGAGATGAAGATGATAACAGCTGTGATGATGGTTTCATGTCCTGGACGCGATGTAAAAGAGTGTGGTGAGACTTAGAGCAAGCCTTGCACTTGAATGCAGAGGAGCATTGCGTCACCTTGTGAAATTTTGACAAGCAATTAATGCAGAGGTCAAGCCTTTTGACGTTGTCAAACCGCTCTTCAACCGTCATGTTGAGAAAACGCCTACAACTACCCAGAGGGTGATCAGCATGTGTACAAAGAACGCACATCCGCTTTGTGCAAGCAAATGAATAATTTTGGTGTTTTGGCTGTTGTTGCCTTTCGTTTTTCTTCGAAGATTTGTTTTCAGCTCGGCGAGCTGTGTCATGATGTGGTTGTGAAAATTGTGAGGATTCCAAAGACTCCAGGAATTGGCAGCGCCGATCTAAAAGCTTGGCACATTCGTCCCAAGTTGGCAATTGAACAAAATCCAGTGACTCTTTCCACTTTGTCTGCGTTCCTGCATCAACTTTCTGCATAACGATGTAGATGAGCATTGCATTTGAAATCTCTTTGTCAGAGCCGAGTGAACGTAATGAGCTATAGAGAGCAGCGACGTTGTCAACAAGTCTTCGAAGTTGCATTGAATTCTGCTTTGAGCTAGCAGGTAATTCAAATAATGATGCAATATTCTCCAAGAATATCAACGTGCTATTGTCAAAACGCGATTTCAACCTTTCAAGTGCCTTTGGATAATTTTCGTTGGTTACTTGAAAGGCCTTGACTGTTTCAAGCGCCTGACCATGCAAGCAGTTTAGCAAGTGGTTGAACTTCTCAATATTAGAAAGACAAGGCTCCCTATCAATTATTTGATTAAAAGATGTAATAAAATTTTTAAATTCGGAATACTTCCCATGAAAAGATGGCAATTTTAACGATGGAAGTCGGGAACTTGTTGTAGGGAATGAGCAAGTACTTTCCCGTACCGATGTGTTATGGAAATCTTCGCCTAACTGCTCTTGTATGGCAATTTTTATAGAAACATACAAGTCCTCAATTTCTCCACGGCTGTTGTCATCTGGTTCCAGTTTTTCTATCTGTGTCTGATAGCTGCTGATTTGGGTAAAATATGACTCCAGAATTCCTAGCCGACATCTGAGTTCTGTTGAAGTTAGGGCCTTTCCTTCTCCTCTTCCGTTTGTTTCAATAATGCCTTTGATGCGTGAAATATTTTTCTTGGTATTTGCCCGTTGCTGTTTGAGTGCATCTGCCATTGTAATTTATAAAGCAGCGAAACGAAAAAATAAATGAATAAGCGACAAAACTAACGAGTGGACGAGTGTAAAGTCAGCGAAAGCAGTGCGAAAAATCTTGCAGCAGAACTGAAGAACTAACGTCAATCTATGACGTGATGAAACTTCCAGCGAGGGAACTGCGCTGATTTGCCTACAGCTAGAGTAGATGCAGCGATCAAACTGTATAGAGAAGTTAGCGTTGCCAACTGTGCAGCGATACTACAGTGCGGCGAGTTATTTGCGATGAAGTTGCGAGAAAGAGGCAGCGATATAACTGCACGATGACTGCAAATATGCCGCTAAGGCCTTTGATGACGTAACAAATCGTATGTTACAAGCGAGCCTTATGTGTTAACAACGAGTTGCGAATAACTCTATTGTATGTAGAAATGTATATATAAGCCTGTGCGTGATGCCGTTTTATGTGCGAAAAAATTATGCAATTTGTTTGACTGTAGAATTTAAAACCTTTTTCCTTTAGAATATATGTATGTTATATTTGAAACCCGTGCCCCACGTTGGGCGCCAAAATGTTGGATCAAAGAGCTTTTTCTTGATCAAAAGTTGAAGCAAGAGTTTCAAAATGTTCTTCTTTTAATGAAATATATTCTAATTAAATATCTTGATGAAAGTTCAGATTGATAGCTGCGAGTTGCACGCGAGTAATAAAAAAGAAGACCACGACGGCTTAAAGGCAAAATTCACACTAAACTTTATTTCGTGAGTATTGATATAATAAGTTCTAAACGAGGGAATTCAATAGATTATAGTGAAAGTTATAAAAGAGAGGATCTGATTATAGCAAACAGTGATGTGCTTTTTAGAAGTTAAAGTGTAGTAGAAAACTATAAAATAAGCAAAGTCCACCTTGCGTATACAAGTATGATGCTCGTGACCCAACATGGCTCAAATATTATAATTTACACTTTCTAAATACATTTTTTTTTGTGAGTGCCTTAAGTCAATTATTAACATTTGTATGAATATATATTTAAATACATTCTTGAACATATTGTTATTAGAGAAATGAACTATTGAATCCTACTATATTGCATTTAAAAATACACATGCAAACGTATGCGCCGACAGGAGGTGCGTAATTGTTGAGTGGAAATTAGATTTGATTGGCAAGGAGTTAAAATTCAAAAGGAAAATGAAACGTTTATAAAACGAAACAATATTTTTGCAAAATAACATTTAATTGTATATAATTTGATAGTTAAACGTATACAATAGCAATTTGCAAAGTGGGCTTGTTAAGTGAACGAAAGAACATTTATTGAACGATGCAATAAAACAACTTGAATAGATAGTTGAATAGAATTGATATTGTATAGATATTGTACGTAGTTATATGAAGGGCTTGTTGCAAAATCATGATATGCTACTAACAAAAATATTTCGAAAAAACTAATCGACTTTAAATTATTGCATAAAATGCATTTTTATATGAAATCATAGAACCGTTGCAATAAATGCTCCTGTCTGGAGTGGAAATTAATCGAGTCTTAGCGTCAATATTTTCAACCAATGTTAGTATGACATGGAGTGATAGTAAATATCTACTATATAAAAGTATCTACTTTTGAAATCATCTGTATCATAAGGTTTTTGCAATAAAACCTTTATAAGTGAGACTTGTAGAAGGTACAGATGATATTACTGCAAAAGATACTGATATAAGGACTATGCAACACTTATTCAATGTAACCCTACAAATATTTAAGAAAATCATCCAACAGAAATTGTTAAGTTACACAACATAACATTACATTACATAACATAACGTAGCATATAAAATAACTTAACATAACACAATACATCACATCATAGCAGCACATAACATAACATAACATAACATAACATAACATAACATAACATAACATAACATAACATAACACAACATAACATTACATAACATAACATAACATAGCATAACATAACATAACATTACATAATATAACATAAAATAACATAAAATAACATAAAATAACATAATATAACATTTCATTACACAAAATAACACAACATAACATAACATAACATAACATTACATATATTTTTATACATTATATAAAAAAACATAACATAACATAACATAACATAACAACATACCATAACATAAAATAACATAACACAACATAACAAAACAAAACATAACATAACATAACATAAAAACACAGAAAAACATAACATAACATAACATAACATAACATAACATAACATAAAAAGACAGAAAAACATAACATAACATAACATAACATAACATAACATAACATAACATAACATAACATAACATAACATAACATAACATAACATAACATAACATAACGTAAGATAACACAACATAACATACCATAATATAACATAAAATAACTTTACATAATATAACACAACTTAGTATAGCATAACATTACACAACATAATATAACATAACATAACATAACAACATTACATTATATAAAAAAACATAACATAACATAAAATAACATAACATAACATAACATAACATAACATAACATAAGAACATACTATAACATACCATAACATAACATAACATAACATTACATAACATACCATAACATAACATAACATAACGTAAGATAACATTACATAACATAACATAATATAACATAACATAACATAACATAACATAACATAACATAACATGGGTTACAAAAATTCAAAAGCTATATATGTATGTCTGCTTTGTACGTTTCCGGTACGAAAGAGTTAAAGATAACGTTAAACGTTTGGCCGTTAAAAAATATTGTCAGCCATGCAATGAAATTATCTCATAACTGTAATTCGAATGAAATGGCTTAGGAATGCAGCCAGCGCCACCACAATATTTATTATCTTCCCAAATTCATCTGCACCTTGAAAATAATGCTATTCGAGCAATGCAGTTAAACTCCAGCCAGCTTAATTTGGGCGCTTTAATTAAAGCACAACCAGCTAACCTCAGAACATGCTCAAAATGACCCCCCTCTCGAATTCAGCAAAAACTATGCCCCACCAATAAAGCAACAATGAGAAGCGGTTTCATTTTGTTGCAGAGACAAACAAATTAATTATGCATTTCTGTGTGTCGCTGCAATATGTTGCACAACCGCAACAACTAAAGCAAAAACAAGAGACCAAACAACAACAACAACATCAACAACAACAACAACAATAGCAACAAAAACACATGTAAACTAAACACGCTGTAGGGGCTGCTGTAGGGTCTACTTGATATCATGTTGTCTCTGATTTCAAGGCAAGAAATACTGACACAGCCAAAGACAACTCGACACACACATACACACAAAAACACAGATACAAACATATGCTAACAGACATATAGACATATGCTATATAAAATTCTACTCATACATATGCACTTGCATAGATGAACGAACATTCGTGTCGTTTATTAATGGAGCCTCCTGATACTGAACAGGCTCCCTCCACACATTCACGTACGCTGGCTGAGTGAGCGATGTTAAGTCAATGACTGATTCAAGATTCCCCGAATGGTGCTTGCTTTGTTTCTGTTGTTTCTGGTTTTGTTGTTGTTTTATTTGTTTAAACATGCAGCCTAACAATCTAAGAGTCATGCTTTTATTTAAATGAAACATCTTGGAATTATTAAAAATATGCATTGTTATGAATGCAATCTAATGTTGATGGAGATTTTTGCACTTCAACAAATAATCTTTATCCTGTATTCAACAGCTATTACTTAACATACTTGTATTAATGTGATTAAATTTTCAGTAATAATTATAATTGTGACCATATGTATTTGAACTTGATCCATAGATCGGACTTTTTTGAACTCTTGATTATATGGAAAAGTCCAATTGTTTGTAAGTTTGTGGATATGGTCAGGTTTTACTCACAAACTACTGAATAGATTTCTTTGACATTTGCAATAACTAGCATCTTGTTGTCTCTCTTTTCATTTGAACATAGAAATAATTTAAGGACAAGTGTGAAAATACTTGTAGGAAATATATTTTTAATCAAATTTCGGCAGAAGAAGAGCTTGATCAAGATGATCATGATGATTTAAATTTTAAAAGCTCAACTCAGATCGAAGGTAAAAGAGTCAGAATTTTTGTGCCAAAATTAGAGAATTTGGTGTGGAAATTATTTAAAAAATTGTTATTTTTAGATTTGGTGTAAGAGTGCAAGATATTTGGTGGACCTTAGGTTCAATTCCTGCAAAAACACTCAGATTTTTGCAAAATTTATCAATTTTCTGTTCGATTACCGCTCTTTGGAGATAATTGCAGACCTTTGAGTGGTAATACTGCCCTTAAAGCTTTTTTATATGTGAAAAATGGTCATTTAGACTAAGTTTGAAACTGACAATATAGCCAATGCAGGCTTTTTTGGGAATGTTATGTAAATTAAATTTTGTGTTATAATTATTTTCGAGAGTTATAGTTGCAGGAGGTAAAAATAATTAAAATAAGTAAAGAATGTATTAACTTGGCCGAAGTTAAAATACCCCCTACACTCCTGTTTTATTATTTTTATGAAGTGATGCTGAACAAGATACAATTACTTTTCTATAGCTACCACGCTTCCTTTTCGATCTAATACTTAACGTCATTCACCTCGATATAAACGAGGAAGTTGTCTTGGTATAAAAATGCCGCTTACTTTGCGCAATGCTTTGCGCAGTATTCGCCTCGATATGGGCGAAAAGACGTCGTCTTGATTTTAAAAATGCCGCTTACCTTCACAGTGCTTTGCGCAGTAGAAATAAATAAAAAATATTGCTCTCGGAATTGAAAAATATGGTATCATTCCACAGATAAATCTCCTATTAGGGTAAATCCAGGCATGGCATTATCGGTGGTATCCGATGTGTTTTTGTTGGTCAGAGAAAAAATTGTAAAAATAATTTTTTTTTCGAAATTCAAATAGAAAAACACATTTGAAAGAGTAAATAATGTTCCATTTTTGGTTTTTAGAATTTTTGAAAAGAGCAAAACAACAAAAAAAAAATTTAATTTTGGTGAAGTTTTAAAATAAAATAATAATTTCAATAAAGGCAACGGAACAAAAATTATGGTCCGGTTTTTGATTTTTAGAATGTTTGGGAAAAAATAAAAATCCCTCCATTTAATATAGGCCTAAGAAATAGTAGGGTTCAAACGGTTTCGACTATTTTTAATACACATCTATTATTTTATTGGCATATTCTTCTGGCCGAGTTTCGTTAGGGTCGGTGAACATTTGTGTGTACCTTCCATACAAAATCATGTGAAAAAATTATATAGGTCCAAGGGAGGTACCGCTAGGGACTGACCAAACTAAACCATTTTCAGTATACATCCATTATTCTATTTTTCAAGTTTTATGATCGAGTTTAGTTAAGATCGGTGAATTTTGTATGTACCTCTCATACAAAATCATGTGAAAAATGAGTATAAGTCCAGGGGAAGTACCCCTAGGAACTGACCGATTTCAACTTTTTGAGTAAACATCAATTATATTATTTGTCTAGCCTTCTGACTGAGTTTCATAAAGATCGGTCAACTTTTGTATGTACCTCACATACAAAATCATATACAAAATTAATATATTTCCTTTGGAAGGACCCTTAGGGACTGACCGATTTCAACCATTTTCAGTACGCATCAATTAGTCCATTTTTCTAGCCTTCTAAATTGTTCTATTTGAACCATCTTTACAAAATCATGTAAAAAAATTAATATATTTCCTTTGGAGGTACCCCTAGGGACCATTTTTAAAATTTTTCTTTGGTAGCTTAAACCTACTAAGCATAAAAAATTTTACTAACATAGTATCAGTCCTTCTATATATTTCCAAAATTTGTGTGAATGCAAAGCACTTTGCTTCCTCACTTGCCCCTATACTGTTTGTTATCCTTGTTCTAATCCTTGTCTTAATCATTGTTCTAATCCTTGTCTTAATAATACTTTAATATTAATAATAAAGTATTCTAATCTTGTCCTAAACATTGTTTTTATCCCTATCTTCACTCTTAAACTTATCGTTTTCATTATCCTTATCCTAATCCAGGAACTAATATTTGTTTAAGGCCTTGCATAATTCTTTTTCCAATCCTAGATTTAATCCTTCTCGTAAGCCATGATTTTGCTTTTATTATTATCTTTGTCTTCATCCTCGTCCTTAAACTCAACATTTACCTAAGCCTTATCTTCGTTTTGGTTTTTGGTTTGTCTTTATTTGTCTTATTTTTTCATATTTTTCGTTTTGTCTTATATTGTCTTGTCCTTTTTTACCTCGACTTACAATGTTTTGTCTTGTTTAGATTTTGTTTTGTTTTGCTATGTTTTGTTTCGTCAGGTTTTGTCTTCTTTTTTTGTCTTATTTTGTTTTGTAGTGTTTTTTTTGTGTCTTGTTTTGTCTTGTTTTGTCTTGACTTGTATTTTCTTGTTATGTTTCATTTTGTCTTCCTTTGTCGAGTTTTGTCATGTTTTATGTCTTTTCCCGTTTTTTCCCGTTTTTTTTTTTTTGCTTTTTCTTGTGTTGTTTTATTTTAATTTTCATTTTCCTTTTTGAGTTAATTTTTCACTTTCAATTTCAGTCTTAATTTTCAATTTTGTTTTCATTTTTATCGTTAGATTCTTTTTAATTTTTTATTTTCAGTTTTATTTTCATTTTCCATATCATTTTTAATTTTATTTTATTCATTTTCATGTTTATTTTCATTTATATTTCATTTTCATTCTCGTTTTATTTTCATTTTTATTTTAATTTTAATCTTGATTTTGATCTTCATTTTCAATTTCATTTTCCTGATTTTATATTCATTTAAATTTTCATTTTCAATTTGATTTTCATTTTCATATTTTTTTTCATTTTTACTTCGGTTTCATTTTGTTTTTATTTTCATTTTCGGTTTCATTTTAATTTTCATTTTTGTTTTGATTTTCATTTTCCTGATTTTCATATTCATTTAAATTTTCATTTTCAATTTAATTTTTATTTCCATTCTCATTTTCATTTTCATTTTGATTTTCATTACCATTTTAATCTTCTTTTTCATATCCTTTTTCATTTTCATTATCATTTTCCCCTTTTTTTTCACATGCATTTTCATTTTCATTTTATTTTCATTTTCATTCTCATATTAATTTTTCCTTTCATTTTCATTCTCTTTTTCATTTTCATCATCATTTTCAACTAATTTTTCATATCCATTTTCATTGTCATTTTCATTTTATATTTATTTTCATTCTCATATTAATTTTTCCTTTCATTTTCATTTTCGTTTTCATTTACATTTTCATTTTCATTTTCATCTTAATTTTCTTGATTTCCATTTTCATTTTCATTTTTAATTTCATTTTTATTTCGTTTTCGTTTTCATCTTCATATTCATGTTCGTTTTCTTTTTCGTTTTCGTTTTCATTTACATTTTCATTTTCATATTCATTTTGTTGATTTCCATTTTCATTTTCATTTCCATTTTCAATTTTCTATAAATTTTTCTATCGGATATTGATATATTATCTTGTCAGAACCGTTGATTGGCATTCATGTATCTCATAACCTTGGGACTATTCTGGTTTAATGGCGACTCTGCTTGGGACATGCTAATTACTCAGAATTCCACTTTTTTCAACCTATTCTGCAAAACTATTTAAGTTCCATTTTAAGAATTTTACTGCTTAAAAGCTAAAAAGTCAGCAAAGCGTCAGTAAATCCTGACGAGACACGTTCATTGCGACATAAATCGCTCATTCTGGTCATAAACAAACATTGCTCATTAGTTGAGTTATTTGTTGGTCGTGTCAGCAACAAGAAGCAAGCAACACCATCAACAGCAATTGTACAAAACGGCAATAACGTGACGCTTGAAAGGAGTACTACCACAGCAACAACAACAACAACAACAACAACAACAACTACAGAAAAAACATTAAATAAATTAATTATGATTTACGTAGACGCCTGAACGCAACTAAATCATTAGAAAATCCGCTGAAAAACCCGACGATGACTACCACAACGACAACAACAAAAACACCAGCAACAACAACAACAACAACAACAACGACTACGAATAAGATCATAAAATTATATGAATTATGAACGAACAACATATAAATATTTGCAAAATACTAAAGGGACACACAGCACAGCCATAGCACAGCCAGAGACGGGCACATAAAGACCAAACGACCCCCAGACAGACAGACAAACATTTATTTTGTGTCAAACAAATGAAGCCGGAGGCGGAACATGATTCGAATATGCGTTTTTCACACGTGCTTCCCATTAAATGTGGCAAAAACTATTTTTGGACCGAGTCTGGAACATATGAGGTGCGGATAACGCAGCAAGATGGAAGATGATGAAGATGATTATGATGGAGCAAGTAAGGGCAGAAGGGTAGAAGCAGGAGTAGCTATGGAATAGCACAGACAAAGTGCTGCAGTTGAAGTCATTAAGAAGTTGGAGCCAGCAACAATTGAAGCGGTAAGACATGAAATCATGTTGCTGGTGCGCATTTGTCAAATGCACATGCAGCGGCAGCAACAACAACAACAATAACAACAACAACAATAATAGCAATAACAACCAATTGCCAACAAAGACCAAATAGCAGCAGCAGCTCCTTAATTAGCAATGCTAAGGATAATGAGTAGACAGCGATCATGGGTGGCTTGGCAGTGGAGGGCGAGAGCAGGCGTGAGAGGACAGAGATGATATCTAACTGTATGATGGCACAACATGCCGCATGGCTATTATCAAGACTACGTTAATGTCGCCAAAATATACACGGAAAATAAATTGCACAAAATAGCAACATAAATTGTCAAAGTGACAAAAAATTATTGCTAAGGAAACTGTAACACGACAGTCATAAAGCAGTGTTGGCATTAAAACCAAGAATTATAAGTATGATAAGTTGAATGAAAAACAAAAAAAATAAAATTGTTAAATCAACAATAAAAAAATTGTCAATTTTACTAATTTTTAGTTAATTTAACAAAAAAGTTTTTTATATAATACCATAATTTTTAATTCAACAATATTTTATAAATGAAGCCTGTAAAATATTTGTTCTTTTAACAAACTTCTTAATAATTTTGACAGAAAAATTAGTTGATTTAAAAAATAACAAATATCAATAATATAAATTGTACAAAATAATAACATAAATTGTCAAAGTGGCAAAAAAATATTGCTAGGGAAACTGTAACACGACAGTCATAAAGCAGTATTGGTATTAAAACCAAAATTAATAAGTAATAGTCGTATGATAAAAAAAAATAGTGGAATCAACAAAAAAATTGTCAATTTGACTTATGATTAGTTAATTTAACAAAAGAGTTGGTAATATGATAACACAATTTTTAATTTAACAATATTTTATAAATAAAGCCATTAAATACTTGTTCATTTAACAAAATACTTAGTAATTGTGACAGAAAAATGGGTTGTTTTACAAAATATGTGTTGCTTGACAAAAACTTGACAAAAAATGAGACAATTTAATAAAACCATTATCTTAACTAGTTGTAAAAGGACGGGCCCCTTTTCCCAAAAGAGAAAAATCCCAAGCTGATGATAGCTCCGAACTATCTATGCTTAGGGCGTTGTTATGAAAATTTAAAGACATGGGAGCATAAAAAATATATGTGCCACTGGATTACCTACAATGGAGAGAGGCGAGCAAACAAAAAAAGTATATTTTTAACTCTCAGTAGTATGAAAATGAAATCGTTCACAATATCTTATAACTACAGTTCACTGTATCTTCAGGTATCAGCTCTAAAAGATATTGAACTAAGTTTATTGAAATTTTTATATATAATTTTTTCTTTCACTGTACGTTATAATTTCCTGCATAAGATTTGCCTTTTGAGTTGTGTGAATTTTAGTGTAATGCGCCGCTTTAACTTATATGGAACAGTGTCATGGCTAATGAACGAGGCTGCCTCTTGTTGTGGTTAAACTGGTGTATACGGTGGGGGAGAGGTAGGGCAGTGCATAGATATTTTCGGTCCAATACATCAGCGGTTAGACAAATGAGCAGCTTCAGAATATGACGACGTTGGAGCTAGAAACATCTTCTTGTCTTTGATTATGCATTTCACCGGCTATTAATCATATTTTAACAAAGCAAAAGACAGCCAAACGACAGAAACAGGAGCAGTAGCAGCAGCAGCAGCAGAAACAGTCACGGCAAGAAGGCGTTAGCAACAGCAACACGAGCAATAATCACATATATATAAATAATCGCAATCCTTCAACCAACATTTTGAACAACATTAGGAATAAAAATTAAAAAATTTCAACATTTTTTAATATAGGCAGAAATTAGGACTATCATGTTACAATTGTGAGCATATTTTTAGTCTTATTCAAGTCAAATTAAAGAAAAATTAACATTTTATTCAAACATGTTTTAAGCTAAATAAGAGTAGCATTATATTATTACCACAAAATATCTTTGTATTTCTTATGGCTGGCTTGGAAGTGATGAATGTCTGCAATGGACTGTCACGATACATAAATTTGGAAGCGAGTTCGAAGCATCGGTAAATACTTAATTTTGCAATAAAGTCTGCTCTTCGAATGAATTAATTAAGTTTTTGTCATACTTTGTTAGAGCTAATGGGTCAAAGATTAGATAAAACATTAAAATTTAATGGATAAATAATGGGTGTTTTTTTTAGGGGTTTGTTTTTCGAATAGAGATAAAACTGGTATTTTGTGGTCAAATCTGGCAACTCTAATGTCATTTATGTTCAGTTTGGTTTGCCATTTCATCATGAACAGGTTGACAAAAGAACAACGCTTGCAAATCGTGCAAATTTATTTCGAAAATAATGGTTCAGTTCGCGAAGTTTACCGCAAGCTCCGTCCATTTTATGGTCGACATAATCGTCCATCAGAGCAATTAATTCGGTTAACCATGGGTCGATTTCGCACTACGTTTACTCTATGTGATAATACGCATCCGCAGAGACGTCGAACAGTGCGCACCGAAGAAACAATTGCCGCTGTAGAGCAAAATGTTGAAGAGGACCCGAATGAATCGATTCGCCACCGTGCACAGCAATTGGAGCTTTGTCCATCAACTTTATGGAAGATTTTGCGCAAAGATCTTGGCTTGCGACCTTACAAGATCCAGCTTGTGCAAGAATTAAAGCCGCGAGACCATGCAATGCGTCGTGATTTTGGTGTATGGGCCGAAAATGAGATTGATCTCGATGCTGATTTTCATCGCAAAATTTTGTTCAGTGATGAGGCTCATTTTTGGTTGAATGGCTACGTCAACAAGCAAAATTGCCGCATTTGGAGTGAAGAGAATCCACATGAGATCCTTGAGACGCCATTACATCCACAAAACCTGACTGTTTGGTGTGCTCTATGGGCTGGTGGAGTCATTGGGCCATACTTCTTCCGAAATAATGCTGGAGAGTCAGTTACCGTTAATGGAGACGGGTATAGAGCCATGATAACCGACTATTTTGTTCCCGAATTGGATGGTTCCAACAAGACGGCGCTATATGCCACACAGCGCACGTCACCATCGATTTATTGAAGGAAACATTCGATGAGCGCATAATTTCGCGGAATGGACCTGTCAATTGGCCACCAAGATCGTGTGATTTGACACCATTGGATTATTTTCTTTGGGGATATGTGAAGTCGCTCGTCTACGCCAACAAACCAGAAACGTTAGGGGACTTGGAGGCCAACATTCGTGGCGTTATTGCCGACATACGGCCCCATATGCTCGAAAAAGTGGTTGAAAATTGGACCTGTAGAATTGGCTTTATTCGAGCCAGCCGCGGTGGCCACATGCCCGAAATCATATTTAAACATTAATGGCATAAAATTATCCTTCCAATAAAGCCAAATTGATGGACATTAAAACGATTTTCTTGTGTTTTATTTCAATTCGAAGTTCTATACCTCTAAAAATAACACCCTTTATAAATAATCGCAATCCTTAACCATAATTTTGAACATTAGGAATAAAAACGAAAAATTTCAAAATTTTTTAATATGGGCAGAAATTAAAACTGTGACGCTACGATTATGAGCATAATTTAGTCATATTTAGGTTGAATTAAGAAAAACCTGAACATTTTATAAATGCATGTTATTAAGCTAACTAAGAGCATAATTATATTACAAAAAACTTCTTTGTATTCCTTATGGCTTTGAAGTGATGAATGTTTCCATATCCATATCCATATCCATATCTATATCCATATCCATATCCATATCCAAATCCATATCCATATCAATATCCATATCCATATCCATACCATACCCATATCCATATCCATATCCATATCCATATCCATATCCATATCCATATCCATATCCATATCTATATCCATATCCATATCCATATCCATACCATATCCATATCCATATCCATATCCATATCCACATCCATATCCACATCCACATCCATATCCATATCCATAACCATATCCATATCCATATCGGTAACCATGTCCATATCCATATCCATATTAATAATATCCATAGCCTAATCCATATCCATATCCATATCAATGTCTATATAAATTTTCATATCCGCAATAATATGTGTATCCATAAACATATCCATATCCACATCCATATCCAAATCCATATCCATATCTATATCCATATCCATATCCATATCCAATCCATATCCATATCCATATCCATATCCATATCCATATCCATATCCATATTCACATCCATATCCATATCCATATCCATATCCATATCCATATCCATATCCATATCCATATACATATCCATATCCATATCCATATCCATATCCATATCCATATCCATATCCATATCCATATCCATATACATATCCATATCCATATCCAATCCATATCTATATCCATATCCATATCCATATCCAATCCATATCCATATCCATATCCATATCCATATCCATATCCATATCCATATTCACATCCATATCCATATCCATATCCATATCCATATCCATATCCATATCAATATCGATATCCATATCCATATTCATATCCATATCCATATCCATAGTCGTATCCATATCCATAGTCATATCTCTAACCATAACCATATTCTTAAACATATCCATATCCACATCTATATCGATATCCTCATCCCTATGCATATCCATATCCATATCCATATCCATATTCATATCCATATTCATATTCAGATTCATATTCATATTCATATTCATATTCATATTCATATTCATATGCATATTCATATTCATATTCATATTCATATTCATATTCATATTCATATTCATATTCATATTTATATTTATATTTATATTCATATTCATATTCATATTCATATTCATATTCATATTCATATTCATATTCATATTCATATTCATATTCGTATTCATATTCATATTCATATTCATATTCATATTCATATTCATATTCAAATTCATATTCATATTCATATTCGTATTCATATTCATATTCATATTCATATTCATATTCATATTGATATTTATACCCCCACCGTTTATTTTATTTATATTTGAATTCATCTTCATATTCATATCCATCTCCATCTCCATATGCATATCCATATCCACCTGTCTTATCTGTCTTAAGGACTGTCCTCTGATATTATTGTTTATGTTTCTAAGCTAGACCGTAGAAATCTTTCTTCTGATCAAAAATTTCCCCGGAATTTCCCAATCAAACCAACAGCGCTTGTAATATAACTTTTTCTTGATTGGTGCATTTATCATTTGGTGCTCAAGTATCTCTTTGAGTGCCATTTTGCTTTGATTGCTTTTTAAACAAGTCAGTATTTCTTTGTGAATTTTTTGTAACCCCAAGACTTAAGTTACCACTTCGCGGAAAGCGTTTTGAGACGATTGAGGCAAAATGGGAGATTACTTTAAAGGACTTGAAGGCGATTCCAAGATCAGCCTATGAAAAGTGTTTTTAAGATTGGACAAAGCATTGTAGTATGTATATTTCTTGTAATGGAGATTACTTTGAAGTCAATAAAATGAGTATCGATGAATAATTGAAACTTTTTCGTTTTATTGAAGAATTTCGGGTATTTTTTGATAAGCTTACTTAATGTGTCTACCATACTTTTCAAAGGAGACTCTGAATTTCTCTTCGCATTTTGATGGGTTCAAAACTTTTTCGGGTCCTTAATACTCCTGGGAAATAATCTTCTATTAAGCCGTCTTAAAGCTTTTTCAAGATAATTTCGGTCTAAAGATTGTGCAGATTTTCCAAATCACAAAGCCATCCACTTTATTATGTTCAGCCTGATTGAGACTATTTTGAGCCCATCTTCTGTGAAATAGAGGACAATGTCATACACTGGGGGTATCAGATAGTGCTTCTCTATTCAGAGTTTTATATCAGAAGCCTTACATTAACAACGTTATCATGTCTTGATCATGGTATTGTTTTAAGCTTTCATTATTATAAATGGGCTATATCATAATTTTACCGAGAAAAAATGTTAACATTCCAATCTACAAGTCCGGTTTTTCTTCCTTATAGTTTTTAGCAATTGTTTTGCTTTAACAAAGTAACCTTGGAGCAATAACGTTATATTTCAAGAAGATTTGATAAAGTATACTTTAAATGGCAAAATTTGATTTGACACACGTTTAGTTCCGCTTTAGTTTATCACAATTGCATGTCAAAAGAAACTTATATTTCATTATCTCGTAAGATACTTTATCAATCAATTTTACTAAACCAAAGCGGAACTATATGTGCTTGAAGTAAATGTTGCCTTTCAATTTTCAATAATTGAGTAAACTATTTCATAAAAGCAAGTTCTTTAGAATATCGATAAGAAATACATATTCAAACAAATGTAAGTCACACAATGTCAAACTTTAAGGGGGTGCATACCTTTTTCGGAATTTCCAAACAAAGAGCTTAAACGACGTGAGTTTAAATTTAATCTAAAAAACCTTCCTAGAGAAAGTTTTGAATGGCTCCAATCACTAATTTTATTATGTTTACTTTTTCATCTCAGTCCCCTTTTTCCTTAGTACCAAGAAAGTGTGGTTTTTTTCTCAAGGAAAGGTGCTGATTTTTTTTTTAGCTTTTGGCTGCATTTTTAGCTGTTTTTAAAAAAAAAAAGACAAAACAAACTTTTATCTGTTATTTCGCGCCATCATTAACAATTTTTAATTTCCGGTTTCCTATTGTTTTCTACACCAAGCAACAAAAATCAACACGAAGTTTTACAAGACTGCAACTTTATTGTTTTTTTTTTTTTGAGTCATTTTCCAAGGCTTTAAAAGCACACTTAAAGCACGACGGGTCCAGTTAAAATTTATGCATCGTTCATTTGACATTTACGCCATGTTGTTGATAGCTTTTATTGTTCTATTGTTAATGTTAAGGTTGTTGTTGTTCTCCTTGTGTATGATTACTTCTACAAAATGGCAAAAGAGCAAAGTTTTAATTTAGCTTCTGTTTTTTTTTTATTGTTCCTGGAATTTTTGCAACTTTATAATTAAACTTAATGGCAATAAAATGCAAAGCAGCACAAGTTGAAATTATTGAAAATTATTTTTTGTTGCGCCATTGTTAAAAGGTGAAATTGTCAGTACTAGTAGGGGAGGAGAGTGTGGGGAGTGAGTGAATGGTGTTTGTGTGTGTGTGTGTGGCGTCGTTTTGTGTGCGTGTCTCGTTAATTATGTTGCGTTAAGGGGTTGCTTTAAATTGCTGTCAACAATTGCGCGTAATTATTGTGTTTGTTGTTTTGTTGTCAGGTACGCTGATTGTTTTTCTTTGTGTTTTTGTTTTTTCGTTTTTTTTTTTTTTTTGTTTTTGTCTTTGTTGTTATTGTTTTTGTGGCACTAAGTGTATCTATAGGAACGTTTTTGAAGTTATTTTCATTTATACCGCTCATTTGCTTATAATTATTTTATGAGACGGTCGGTTATAAATATCGGTGTGTGTCATGGCGTTTAACGACTTTCGAGGAGTGTAAATTAATGCTAAGTTATTCTTTCTGTACTTCTGAATATATTGCATTTAGATTGGAATAGGTAATTGTCACAGTAGTTGTCATGATTTGTAAGATTGGAGCCAGTTTTTAGATAGACAAACTGCCCTAGAGCTGATGGGGAGTGTTGAGGGTATTTGAAATGTTAAAAATAATAGACTTCTTATTGGAATTGTTAATTTAATTAGAAAATTTAAGAAAAGTGTATCTTAGTGAATCAAATACTGTCTTTCTGACCTCTGCAAAAGTCCATAATGACCTCAAGGACCTAATGAAAAGCCTATATTAAGCAATCTGAAAAAAAAGGCTGAGAGCTAAAATTTGCCTAAAGTTAAAATTTATGTGAGTGTTCCGAGGTGATAATTCCTCACATGACAACTTATTCAAAATGGGAACAAGGAATATGAATAATTTCAAGCTCCCAGCAATGGATAAGGAAACAATTCTCTTGTATGTTATACATAATACTTTCTTTCTTAGAGACCTTTTCCCTAAACTCTAAAAAAGCTTCAACCCTCAACCAAAACTTCAACTTCAATTTAAGCAGAACTCAAGTGTCCTGGCTTAGCCGCACTTCGAACAGGCACTACTTGTTTGGAAATAAACATTTTTAATTAAAAAATAAAAGTTTTTGCTTATAACTCGAATGCTGCACTCGTTGTTGTATAGATTAAAAAAAAAAACAAAAAAAAAATTTATTTTAAGTTAAATAATGGCGCAACAACGTGGCGCACATAAAACTTGCTTCTGATTTCCGGTGACGTTGGTTCGTTCGCTCGTTCATGCGTTTTCATTGCTGCATTTCCGGCGCTTTCAGCTGTAGCAAAAGTTTGTGCAAATCGTACAATTCAAGTATAGAAAACAGCTAACAAAAAAACAGTAACAAAAACAACAACAAAAATAACAACAAAAACCAACACAACAACCAAAAATATAGCTGCAAAATCTGCGAGGCCAGGCCAAAGTAAGTAAGACGTGAGTGAGGCCAACTTGCCGCATATGCTAAATGCATGTCCGCTTAGTTGTCAGTTTGGCCCACTGTCAGGCTGTCAGACGAACAGACTGTATATGGCTCATTCGCTCTTTCAAACTCTTGCGCCCCCTTTCCCCGTGCTCCTCGCCACCACTGAATGCATGTAATGCACAAAGTTTTGCTTTCGTTTTGCACAAATTTCGCCCATAAATATTTAACGATGGGAAATTTACCGATTGGAGCGGTAATTACACGAAAGAAATTATTTAATGTTGTTGAACATACATTTTTGTGCTGTTGCTGCTGAGGTTGGCAACGCGCTACCGCCATTCAATGTGCTGGTTCGGGCACATTGCAAACGATGCGCTGCAAAGCCATGGACAAGTCTCTGCTCTAAAGCGGATGTCAGAGAAGTCAGTGTTTTTGCCAAATTTCGCTGCATTTGCATGTGTTGCATACCATTGAAGTGTGTGTTTTTGTGTGCGACTGTCGCAATGTTGCCAGCTAAAAAGTTTCTGTTTTTTTTTGTTTAGAGAATTACTGTACATTTTTTGCTCTCAGAAAAGCTTGCAACCATTTTCTGTGTGTTTTAACGGAGTAAATTCAATTTTTTAGTTTTGCACATTTCCACAATAAAAAACAATAAAATTTTTTAAATCTAATAAATAATTAATTTAAACTTTAAATTTCACAATGTACATACGACGTTTTACGTTTGCTCAATAAATAAATTTTTAAAATTAACTATTTTTTCACAAATTTTAATTCAGAACTCGAATACTTAATATTCAATTTCACAAAATTTAACGAAAATTTAACGAAAATAAAACTCAATTATAAGAAAAAGTCAAACAATTTAACATTTTCACATAATTCTGGTCACAAAAAAATGACATCAAACATAAAATAAACAAAAAAAAAAAAAAAAAAATATAAGATCACGACATATCAAAATAAACCAAAATTTGTTTTTTCAATTATAAAACAATAAACTTTTTATAAAACAATACAATTAAAAAAATAAATGCAAAACTATCAACACATGGACAACACCTGATTCCAAGTACACATAAATTAATTTACATAAAATTTAAATTTTTATTATATTAAAATTAAACCAAAATCTTCAAAAATCATGTTTCATAATTCATAAAATATATAGAATAAAACTAAATGAAAAATACTCAAATAAAAATAAAAATTATAAAAATAAAACCAGAAATAAAAAATATTAAAAAAATAAAAATTAAATGAAAATAAAATTATAAATAAAAATTAAAAAAAAAATTAAAAATAAAAATTAAAAATAAAAATTATAAAAACAAAAATAAAACCAAAAATTAAAAATATTAAAAAACATAAAAATTAAATGAAAATAAAATTAAAAAGAAAAATTACAATAAATCAAAAATAAGAATTAAAATCGAATTAGAGTATTAATACCAATAATAATTAAAAATTATTAAATATGTAAATGAGAAAATTAAAAACAATATCAAAGTTAATAATATAAGACATACAAATATATAAAAAATTAAAAAATTAAATAGGAATAATATAAGTAAAAACAAAAAAAAAAATAATAAAAACTATAAGAAATGCATAAAATAATAACTGTAAGATTAAAATCAAATAAAACTAGAAATAAGAATGAAAAATTAATAAAAATAAATATTAAATAGAAATAATATAAAAAACAAAAAAATAAAAATTAATAATTTTTACATAAAATGCATAAAATAATAACAATAAAATTAAAACAAAAAATTTGAATAAAAAAAGAAACAAATTAAAACAAAAATTTTGAATAAAAAAAGAAACATGTAAATTAAATATATTAAAAAAATGAACACATAAATACAAAAAAAATAAATAAAAATAAATAACTGGCCATTTCAGCCCTTGAAAGGACTTTGACCTAGCTTCTTATGATCAATTGTGTTGTGCGTGTTATTAAGTTTGTACACAATTGACCGAGAACCGGACCTACATGCTTAACGCCGACTCCGAACGGCGATGAACAGAAAGTTCTCGTTCTCAAGAAGCTTTACATGGCATTTTGATTACTCTCTGAGGTTTGCCATTGTCTGCAGAGAGGTGGCGGCCGTACAGAAAAATTATTTTAATTCAAATAATTTTCTGTCGCTGCTGGGTTTCGAACCTGGGTTTCCAAAGTTCTTTGACATAGCGGCCACGCACTTTAACCAACTACGCCACGGACGCCACATAAATACAAACGAATGAAAAATAAATAAAAATAAAAAAACAAAAAATAAAATATAAATGTAAATATGTATTATAAATATACATATAATTTATTTAAATATATAAAAAAGAACAAAATAAAAACTACTAAAATTAATAAAATATGACTTAAATAATAAAAATAAAGTTGATAGCAAAAATTAACAAAAAAATATGTGATTAATACAAAAAAAAAAAAAAAATAAAAAAAAATAAAAAAAAAATTCAATTAAAAAGGGGAAAAAATTTAATTAACATAATTATATAATAATAAAAACAAGTGCAAAAATTATTATTAAAACCAAAAATTACGAAAGCTAACAAAAAAAAACCAACTAAATATTACTAACAAATAGAAAATAATATTTAAAATTTTTACAATATTTACACTAAACCCAAATTCACAAATTTTTTGTTTGGTCAATCATAAAATATACAATGTAAGACTAAGAACAAAAATTAATAAACAAAAATTATAATTATAAAAATAGAAATAAAAAATAAAAATAAAATAAAAATAAAATAAAAATAAAATAAAAATAAAATAAAAATAAAATAAAAATAAAATAAAAATAAAATAAAAATAAAATAAAAATAAAATTAAAATAATAATGAAATAAAAATAAAATAAAAATAAAATAGCAATAAAATAAAAATAAAATAAAATAAAAATAAAAATAAAAATAAAAATAAAAATAAAATAAAAATAAAAATAAAAATAAAAATAAAAATAAAAATACAAATAAAAATAAAAATAAAATAAAAATAAAATAAAAATAAAATAAAAAAAAAATAAAAATAAAATAAAAATAAAATAAAAATAAAATAAAATAAAAATAAAAATAAAATATAAATAAAATAAAAAAAAAAATAAAAATAAAATAAAAATAAAATAAAAATAAAATAAAAATAAAATAAAAATAAAATAAAAATAAAATAAAAATAAAATAAAAATAAAATAAAATTAAATAAAAATAAAATAAAAATAAAATAAAAATAAAATAAAAATAAAATAAAAATAAAATAAAAATAAAATAAAAATAAAATAAAAATAAAATAAAAATAATATAAAAATAAAATAAAAATAAAAATAAAATAAAAATAAAATAAAAATAAAAATAAAAATAAAATAAAATAAAAATAAAATAAAAATAAAATAAAAATAAAATAAAAATAAAATAAAAATAAAAATAAAATAAAAATAAAAATAAAAATAAAAATAAAATAAAAATAAAAATAAAAATAAAAATAAAAATAAAATAAAATTAAATAAAATAAAAATAAAATAAAATAAAAATACAAATAAAAATAAGATAAGAACCCTAAAAATCAAAATAAAAAAAGAATAAAAACAAAATTAAAAATAAAAATGAAAACAAATAAAAATAAGAATTAAAACAAATAAAAATAAAATTAAAATTAAAAATAATACTTCAAAACAAATTAAAACACAATTAAAATTAAAAATAAAAATATGAATTCAAATCGAATAAAAATACAAATAAAAATCAAAATAAGAAAATTTATATATAAATAAAAATAAGTATTTTAAAAGATCATATAAAAATAAATAGTAATTCAATAGCAATAATATAAAAAAACAAAATGAAGATAAGTAAAATCTATAAAAAAACATTTAATAATAAAAGTAAAATTAAGAACGCAAATTTCAAATGAAAAAATAAATTATATAAAAAAAATTATAAATAAAAAAAAAGTAAAATTAATAAAAAATGCATTTAATAAGAAAAAAAAAAAGTAAGAACGCAAATTTAAAATAAAAAATTAATTAAATAAAAAAATTAAAAATTAAAAAGAAGTAAAATTAATAAAAAAATACATTAAATAATAATAAAAAAAAATTAAAAACGCAAATTTAGATTAAAAAAAATAAATGATGTAAAAAAATTGAAACAAAAATAAATAGCAAACTTATATAAAAAAAGCAAATATAAAAATTAAAAATCAAATCAAAAAGTAAGAAAGATATTAAAAAACTAATTAAATATATTATAATCAATAAAAATTAATTCAAAAATTATTAATGAAAGCTAAAATTAAAATAAAAATAAAGCAAGAAAAATTTAATCAAATGTAAGCTATAAAAAATTATAATAAAAATAAAAACATAAAAAAAATTATAATAAAAATAATAATAAAATTTAAAATAGAAAAAGAAGTAGGAAATACAAATAAAAAATAAATTTCATTTAAGGAAGAGAAAAACTAAAATAATTTTAAAAATAATACCTAATTAATACAGAAAATAGGAAGGGTAATAAATAAAACTAGAATTAAAATAATAAGTAAAAAAATTAAAATAAAAATAATATTAATAACACGTTGAGACCGCCAAAAAGTTTCAGCCTAAATTCTTAAAAATTCCGAGAGAGAGACATCTTGTGATTATATCGCGACTAGTCCGACCTCTCAGTTCCATCACAATTTTTTTTTAAAAATTCTCAAAGTTAAAAAGTAGGAATTCTAGTATTCCGACTTTTAACAATTTTTTACATATGCTTAGGTTGTGAGAATTTAAAAACAAAATGCACTTTTGTTCAATAGAATTAAACGTTAAATTTAACAGTGCCAAAATATTTTTGAAAAAATATATAAAGTGGGTTTATCGCAATGGAGAATTCAATTTTTCAAAAATTTTGTACAAATGTTAGTTCTTCTTTATTTTTTTTAAAAATGGTAACAAACAAAAATCCTTAGTTTTTTTACAGGAATTATTAAAACTATTAAGTAGCTTTCAAAAAAGTCTAAGATAACTGAAATCAGTTGAAAATTGAAAAAATGGCAGAAGTTTTAAGGTGTTTTTTAAATCGACAATCATCGATTTTTCTGATATACGTTCACAGCGTTCAAACTGCTACCATTTAACCAAATGATAACGGATTTTGCTCATATATGGCTTGTTAGAATGCACAAGCCAAATGTCACATTTTGCGATTCTAGTTTTTGTAGAAAATAAAAAAAAGGCGATATCAAACAAGATATCACAAGATTGTTGTGAGATAATCTGAGTGTATTTACGATTGAAAAACTTCTTATTTGTGCTACTTCATTTGGAATTGTGTAATTTGAATAGTGAAAAGTGCATTGCATATTTTCCAAATTATTTCCGAAAGAAATTTTATTAGAGCTCCTTGCTGTTGTTATATCCTGCGGTAAGTAAAATGTTGTGTACTTTGAGCAGATCAAAAAAGTGAAAAGTGTGTTCAAACTTTTTACTGATGCAATGGGCTTACCATCTGTTATACTTATCAGACTTTTTTATTCATGATGTGCGATAAAATATACACTCTTTGTTACGTGTGTTTAGATATACACTAAAATCATATCGTCAAGCGATTTTAGATGAAGTTCAAAACGCTTATAAAAGTTATTTTGTCCTTGATATGCAAAAAAATGTTTCTTGGGCACCCAATTTTTTATGTTCCTTGCAATACATTATGTTGGCTTTCATAAAAGGCTTTAAGAAAGTAATGCCACTCGGAATACCTGTGATTGGAAATCTGTTCATCGTCATGCTAAAAGTTCTGCTACTGTTGTGTCAACAAAAAAATATTGAAATTCAATCGAAAAATGCAGAAGTTATACGTGTATCAAGACACTATGTTCGTATTTCTTCCCAAATAACATTCTGAGGAATTGCCAATGCTACATCCAGTTCCAGAAGAAAACGCAGCACCAAGTCTTGTCACTGATTTTATGGAAGCGTTTAACCAGCTCAATGATCGAATGTCGCTTAAAGTACTCTTTCTGCACCATCATATTGATGTATTCGAACAGCCAATTCCAACCAAGTCTGATGAACAAGGCGAGCGCTTCCATCAAACGACAAAAACAATGGTGGACCGGTACAAAAATAAAAATTTGCAATCTTTTATTGCTAATTTGTGTTTGTTTTTGGCACTGGATGAAGAGCACCAACATAAATGCAATTTACAATAAAGGCACAAACATACATTCAATCAAAATTTGAACCTTTATCCCAAAAAATTAATAAAACTTTTATTATTCGCAGTCATAAGATATCGCCGTTTTTATTTTCTACAAAAACTAGAATCGCAAAATGTGGCATTTAGCTTGTGCATTCTAACAATCCATATATGAGCAAAATCCGTTATCATTTGGTTAAATGGTAGCAGTTTGAACGCTGTGAACGTATATCAGAAAAATCGATGATTGTCGATTTAAAAAACACCTTAAAACTTCTGCCATTTTTTCAATTTTCAACTGATTTCAGTTATCTTAGACTTTTTTGAAAGCTACTTAATAGTTTTAATAATTCCTGTAAAAAAACTAAGGATTTTTGTTTGTTACCATTTTTAAAAAAAATAAAGAAGAACTAACATTTGTACAAAATTTTTGAAAAATTGAATTCTCCATTGCGATAAACCCACTTTATATATTTTTTCAAAAATATTTTGGCACTGTTAAATTTAACGTTTAATTCTATTGAACAAAAGTGCATTTTGTTTTTAAATTCTCACAACCTAAGCATATGTAAAAAATTGTTAAAAGTCGGAATACTAGAATTCCTACTTTTTAACTTTGAGAATTTTTAAAAAAAAATTGTGATGGAACTGAGAGGTCGGACAAGTCGCGATATAATCACAAGATGTCTCTCTCTCGGAATTTTTAAGAATTTAGGCTGAAACTTTTTTAAAGGTCGAATCGGTCACACAGTGTAATTAAAATAGAAAAAAGAAATAAATAGAAATAAAAAAAAAAATAAAAAATTTAATTTGTTTCATAGAAGAAAAAAGAAATAAATAATTTTAAAAATAATTCATTATTAATACAGAAAAAAGGAAGTGCCATAATTAAAACTATAATTAAAATTAAAATATAAAATGTTTAAAAAACATTATAATAAAAATTAAAAATTAATTTAAAAATAAAAATAGTATTAGATTTAAAATTAAAAATAAGAATGCAAATGTCATCCTTAAATCGAAAAAAGTGCACTATACAGCGCATACAATCCCGGGATTTTCGGGACTTCAAAAAGTCCGGGATCTCGGGACTGTCATCCCTTGTAGTAACCCTCGTTTATGTATTTTTATTTTTATATTCTTCTTAATATTTATTGTTTTTATTTTTGTATTTTTATTTTCTTAGTTTTATTTTGATATTTATGTTTAATTTTTTAATTTATTTTTAATTTATTAAAAATAAAGGAAAAGTCTAGGTGTCACATTTGTTAAAGATTGCCAGATATGTGGTATTGTATGCGATGTATATAGCGATTTTTGCGATTTTTGCGATTTTAGGATGGCAGTTGTGTTATCTCAGAAACTATAATATATAGGATCATGAAATTTTAACCAATGATTTTTATGCAAAACTAAGTAAAACACAAAAAAATTACTATTCTAAATTTTTAATTCAGTGATTCTAAAAAATTAGAATTCTAGGTCAACTGCAACGCCTATCTTCGATACAAACCACATTTTTACTATAAGAAAAAAAAAGCATAACATTGCTTATTTGTGTCTTTAAAGAATAAATGTAGCTTATTTAACTTCACTTAAACGTTATGCCAAAAATTATTTGCGTGGGTAAGCTTTTAGAACTTTTAGGGGCGGCCGTTGCGTAGTGGGTAGAGTGCGTGACCCATACGCCAGAGAACCCTGGTTCAATTTCCATCTGACACAGAAAGTTTTCACAATTGATATAATTTTTCTGTTCGGCCGTCACCTCTCTGCAGACAATGGTAAGCCTCAAGAATGATAGAAACCAGATTACGCGTTCTGCAAATGATAGAGAGAGAGAGAGAGAGCTCTCTCAGACTTTGGAATAATATTACTTTGCGTCCCACTCCTAAATATTTTTTTCTTATTTTAATAATATGTCCATGGAGCTCCTTAGCCTATTGGTACAATATAATTTTATCGGTCTTGAATAGTTTAGGAGATAAAAATCTTGAAAGTTTAAAAATTCATATTTTTTCGTATGTGATAATATTCATATTTTTATACAGAAGAGTAGATATTTTTACTATACTTTTCCGAAAGAATTTATTTTCAATTTCGTCAATTTACCTAAGACATCGCACATTTGCATACGTTTTTGTCAAGCAAAAGTAATGTGTGACGTCATGCACTCAGTTGAGAAAGAGAGCATTAGATAACGGGACTGCGGAACGCATAATCTTGTTTCTATCATTCTTGGGTAAGCCTCAGAGAGTAAATAATACCATGTAAAGCTTCTTGAAAACATGTATATTAGCCGTACGGAGTTGGCATAAAGACTAGTAGAGTAGATAAAATCGCGATAAGTCAATGCAAACGCCTTTATAAAAACGGTTAAATCACTTAGAATTCCTCAAGACTAAATATATGAATTGAGCATATGAGCTTGGATATCTAATATACACTTTGAATATGTGCCAAGCCAAACTCCGATACAAAGTGACTTTATCGAAAAGGTAAAATATCTTTAAATTCCACAAAAATCAAATTGTGGACTTGAAATTTTCCATATGAACTTTGATGTATAACATGTACTCTGTGTATGAACCAAATTGAATAAAAACCAACTCCATAAAAACCCTACCTCCCATACAAAGTAACTTTATTAAAAAACAAAAGCTAATATTTACTGTTAAAACTATGACTATAACTGTCACTTTGGTTTTAATAACAGTCATTACAGTACTGTCTACGAGAGAAAATAAAAAAAACCTTTGACGACCTTTATAGGTCTATGATTTTACACACCGTTGCAGTTAAAAAAAATTGTTGTTCGCGACACTTTTGTCAAGTAATTTGGGATCGCTGAACACGAACTCCGTGTTGGATTCACGAATTTTCCAGCAGTTATGATACTGCAAGTTATTTTATTCTCAAAACGTCTGCCAACACTATGTATTTTCTTTTTTTTTGTATATGGGTCAATTGTATACAAAATGCTCTTTTTTTGTACCCGCTCTTTTAACTCTGTTTTTAGGCAAAAACAAAAAGAAAAAAACAAATAAAACATGAGAAAGTGATCACTGAAGAATATTTATTGACAAAATATATTTTTCAGAATCCTGAAATTGTTTGCATATTTGTTTTGAAGAATGTTATATTGCTCTCTCATACTCGCTTTATACAAAAACATGTGTCCCCAGTTACACTTTTTGATAAAAAACGTGAAAAAAAAGTTGAATAGAATGCAAAAATTTAACAAATAAGAACTGTTTTGTAATGATAGCATTTATTTCTTATGTTTTATTTTGTTGTTATTCTCAAAACATTGTCATCGCGAATTTGGCTTTCGATTTAAATTTAGTTCCCACGCATTGTATTGAACGTCACTTTTTTTTACTCTTCGTTAGTTTTAGTTTAGGAGAGGTATAGATGACAAGTAAGTTATATTAAGAAATTCTAAAAATGAAGACGATTTAATAATATTAAAGTAAAGTTTCTTGTGTTTTCTCAGTTCATCATGATAAGTTCGTGTAAAAATGTATTGAACGTCACGCGGATTTTTATTAAAGCAAAAATAGGAAATCAAAAAAATCCATGCTTAAAATCATTGTTTCATAGGTTTTGCTTAATTTCATCGTTTTCGTATATTTGCAAAATAAAATTCCTAAGAAAAAAAACTAAAAAGTCGCAAATGTATTTAACGTCACTTTTAAGATATGTCACACCACCGGCTGAAGTATTCACTTTGTATTTCGTTTTTGTATATTTAAGAGTAAAATAGCAAAGTTAACGCCTGCTAAAAGAGCACGAAGATATCGGGAAAAAATAAAGCTAGATAAGGAACGAAATGAAGAATATAAACGAAAGCAAAAAGAATGGTTCCTATCTATGACTTTGACCTGATTTTTTCTTTTTGTTTTTACTTACTGATATCGCCCATTTCACATTAAAGTGATCAGTTGTACTGACCATCTCCGATTTCTCTCAAATATTTTTCATGCATTGGTTTATTGATTTGAAAATCAAATTCGAAGTTATAAATTTTTAGAATAATTGTTCGCAGCCAAAATAGGGTTTATTTGGAGACAACGTATCTCAACCTAGCTTAAGACCGATTACCGGTAATATAGTATCATTGGAAAAGTTATTCCATCTATTTTGAGGAAAAGTACAAAATTTTTGGAAATATTGCAATAAGTTGACTCATTCTTAATTTGTTTAGGTTCAATACCATGCCAGCAACACGTTCTAGAATTTTTTCTTTTTTATAATTTTCATTTTTTTACTTTTTTACGTTTTTACGTTAGGTTATACCTCTCCAATGATATAAAACGAAGATGTGGTTTTAAAGGGTTCAGCAGTTATATTGTAAAACGTGAAGGCTTAATAAATTTTCAATAAAAATTCAACTAGCTATTGATTTTGTTTTAATTATTTGTAAAAAAATAAAATATAAAAAAAATTGGATGAAAATTTAATGTATGGCTGAATTATATACTTTATATTTATTTTTTTTTTGTAAAAGAATAAACCTGTTTTAAAAACTCCTGTTAAAAACTCCCAATTTGATTTAAATTATTTGGTTAAGCGCAACAAAATGTATTGAACGTCACAAAATGTATTGAACGTCACTCTGTTGTTTTTTTCGGAAATTGCTTATTATTTAACAGTTTTTTATTATTTATTGCTGCAAGTCTACTACTTTGAAAATAACCTATATGTTGATGTGTTTTTGGAGAAAAATTTTAATTTTTCCCGTTGAAATTGTAAAATATGTAGGTTTTTTTGGTAAAAAATTATTATTTCTGTAACTGAAATGGCGATTTCTGCAAAAGCTGATTTAACTGATTAAATAACTTAACAAACATCACAGTAAGCTTTCATTTACAACATTTTTCAAATTTTTAGTGCTTTTTCCCGTGTATCTGCTGTGTGACGTTCAATACAAAAATCGTATGAAAACCATAGAAAAAATGATTTTTTGCAGGGCCTAAAAATAACTTCGGATTCTCGAATTATTTTTCACTTAATTTGACTACTCGAACGGGAAAATTTAAAAAATTTTAAAAACAAAACATGAAAACCTCTTTGTGTTCGGTTTTTTTTGCAACTGACCCATATAAGTATATACTTCTTGCTGACCGTAGACAAAATTTTTATTTTTAAATAACTTGAAGCATTTCAATCAAACACTTGCTTAAATCAACACGTACACATTAACCAGAGCAAATCATATAAATACATTGAAACACACATCCACACACATATACATACTTAAAATCATAAGGCAATGTTTACCTAAGCCAGCAATAATAATTTTCCTTACAAGTTCTAATTAAACAAACATAAGTTGGTAAATAAACGCCATGCGTTCTTTTGGCAACAACAAAAAGTTTCTTAGCTTATTGTTGTTGTTATTGTTGTTGTTGTTGTTGATGATGCTGTTGTTATTTGCACAAGGATGCTGTAATGCCTGAAAGTGTTTCTAGCATCGTCAATGCATTTCATGGGTACACAACAACGATGCAAACATAAGGGAAGAAACTCATGAAGATTTGAAAATTTTCAAAATTTTGAATGCGTCATCAAGTAACCGCAAAAGTGTATCCAAAGTATTCGGTTGTACAATTACCGAATACGACCAAGACAAGCACTTCAGCGTATTGAGTTGAGAAATGCTATTTGATGTTGATGATTTTGTTGTTGTTGGTGTAATGTTGCTGCTCTTGGTGGTAATGGTGGCGGTGGTGATGATGCTGTTGCTGCCAATACATCTTGTTACAAAACACACATTGAATTAACCTCGAGGCTAAGCCATTGTTGTTGTTGTTATTGTTGTTTTTGCCAAATATACATTTGTTGCAATTGAGTTGAATTCGGGGTTCTATAGGTTTTTTTTTTCTATTCTATGTTTATCCTAAATTTTCGAGCTTATGTATTTTTAATTTATTTGTTTATTTATTAAATACAATGTTTATCGAAGGGCTGATTAGAATTAAATGAAAGAGCAGATGTTTTCAGAGTGAATTCTACGAAGTTGGTTGTGTGTCAGTAGGTAAAAGCAAGAAGATAACTTAGGACAAGAGGCAAGGTCGAAACTGTTTATATCTCGAAGGTTGTAAAGCAAATACATATCACTCATTTGCAACGCATTGATGCACCCTCGTAGATTTACTATTATTGCCAATAAAAGTCAACATAAGAAAATTATGCCTTTTAATAGGTAGGTACACAGACGCATATACGATTCTATATCGATATTCTAGAAATAGATTTAGTTACCCAACCCTTTGCATACTTTATGAAAAACATTGCTTCTTATTTATTTTATTGCAATTTATATGTTTAAATTTTGGAAAAATCGGGTAAAAACCGCGTCTACCTCCCATGCAAAGTGACGTTCTCAAAATAATAATTTCTTATAAATTCCACAAAAAGGAATGTATTAACTTGATATCGTGCAAAATGTGGAAAAATTAAATAAAAACTACGAGTATTCCTTATACAAAGTGACGTCATCAAAATGTTAAAATCTCTACAAATACCACAAAAAATAATCGAATAACTTCAAATTTTGGAAATAAGCTTTGATTTTAAATGCACACGTTTAGTTTCAAATTCGTCTAAGTCAAATGTAAACTCCGCCTACTTATACGTCATATAAAGTAACGTCATCAAAAAAAAAGAGTTTGCTGTGCCGTGGACACACCCGTAGGTTTTGACGTGACGAAGTTTCTTGCTGTTGTTGTTAATGTTGATGATGTTGATGTTGATGTTGATGTTGATGTTGACGTTGATGTTGATGTTGATGTTGATGTTGATGTTGATGTTGATGTTGATGTTGATGTTGATGTTGATATTGATGTTGATGTTGATGTTGATGCTGATGTTGATGTTGATGTTGATGTTGATGTTGATGTTGATGTTGATGTTGATGTTGATGTTGATGTTGATGTTGATGTTGATGTTGATGTTGATGTTGATGTTGATGTTGATGTTGATGTTGATGTTGATGTTGATGTTGATGTTGATGTTGATGTTGATGTTGATGTTGATGTTGATGTTGATGTTGATGTTGATGTTGATGTTGATGTTGATGTTGATGTTGATGTTGATGTTGATGTTGATGTTGATGTTGATGTTGATGTTGATGTTGATGTTGATGTTGATGTTGATGTTGATGTTGATGTTGATGTTGATGTTGATGTTGACGTTGATGTTGATGTTGATGTTGATGTTGATGTTGATGTTGATGTTGATGTTGATGTTGATGTTGATGTTGATGTTGATGTTGATGTTGATGTTGATGTTGATGTTGATGTTGATGTTGATGTTGATGTTGATGTTGATGTTGATGTTGATGTTGATGTTGATGTTGATGTTGATGTTGATGTTGATGTTGATGTTGATGTTGATGTTGATGTTGATGTTGATGTTGATGTTGATGTTGATGTTGATGTTGATGTTGATGTTGATGTTGATGTTGATGTTGATGTTAATGGTTATGTTGATGTTGATATTGATGTTGATGTTAATGGTTATGTTGATGTTGATGTTGATGTTGGTGTTGGTGTTGGTGTTGGTGTTGGTGTTGGTGTTGGTGTTGGTGTTGGTGTTGGTGTTGGTGTTGGTGTTGGTGTTGGTGTTGGTGTTGGTGTTGGTGTTGGTGTTGGTGTTGGTGTTGGTGTTGGTGTTGGTGTTGGTGTTGGTGTTGGTGTTGGTGTTGGTGTTGGTGTTAGTGTTGGTGTTAGTGTTGGTGTTGGTGTTGGAGTTGGAGTTGTTGTTGGATTTGGAGTTGGTGCTTTGCTTTTAGTTTTTTTTTTTTGCTTCCGCATGGGTTGTGCTCTCATTTCAATTAATCCAGCAAAAGTGATGCATATGCGTCACATTAGGCGGTTCCCTGGGGGTTTTGACACGCCGTCAATTTTTTTTTTATTTTTGTCATATGCCCGAAGACCTCACCTTTGTTTTCGTTCCTTAAAATTTACCGTTGCACCAGTAGACACAGAGTTAAAAATCCATGCAACGTTTTTTCATGGCTGTAGCATTTTTACTGCATTATGTGATTGCATCTCTGAAATCATGACAACAAAATTT
The DNA here is from genome assembly GCA_943735915.1 of Pherbina coryleti. Lineage (NCBI taxonomy): Eukaryota > Metazoa > Arthropoda > Insecta > Diptera > Sciomyzidae > Pherbina > Pherbina coryleti. Next base: position 16,701,377 of record OX030952.1, on the reverse strand, counting down.
TTTTTGTAATTTAGTTGTGAAGCGTAATAACACATCCCTGCTGTCGTAAAACAAAATTTACTGTAGCACTCCTCCTGAGTGAGTAATAATTCCATGCAACGATATTACATTTCTGTTACATAAGCTGCTATATTCACGACCTGGCGACGCCGGAATTTTTTTTTTATTTTTGTCGTAAAGCCATGTATAAAAACTTTATTTTCCTTTTTAAACTTTTATCGTAGGTTATATACTCGTTGAGTAAAATTTCAATGCAACGCCGCTGCATGAATGATGCGTTATCGATCTTTGAGCGGCTCTCTCAGCGTCCCCATGATGTCAGAAATTTTTTGTCTAATTTTGTTGTGAGGGCTTCCAGTAGACCTTTATTGGCGTATCGTATTTTTAATCCTAGCGCTAATACTCAGCGAGTAATAATTCCATGTAACAAATTTTCAGTTGCGTTGCTTACGCAGCTCCCACTATGTCCCTATGCCGTATTAAATTTTTTTTTGTTTTTTTAATATAGCCAAAGAATTAACCTTTACGGTCATACTATGTTTTTAATCATAGCTCTTATACCCAGCGAGTAACAATTCAATGAAACGCAGATGAATTTTTAAAAAATTCATTTTTCAACTTTTTTGGAAACTAGAGCAGTATAACGTAACTTCGTCTCGTCAATAGTAAATCCATCATATATTCCACAAAAATAAATTTAATAAAAAAAAAATTGTACACAAAAGTTATTATTTACAAAATGTACTATAAATGAAAAAATTGGATAGAAACCACGCTAACTTCCCATACACAGTGACGTCATAAAAATGGTAAAATAACTAAAAATTCCACGAAAATTCATCAAATGACTTGAAATTTTGGGCATATGCTTTGATTTTAAATATGCACCCTGAGTTTGAAATGTGAGAATATCAAAAAAAAACCTTTGCCTAATTTTCATACAAAGTGACGTCATCAATACTGTAAAATTTTTTTAAATTCCCCAAAATTGAATTCAATCACTTGAAATTTTGCAAACGCCTTTTTAATTTCTATAATGTACTCTAAGTTTGAGAAAAGAAATTTGAAAATGACAAAATAAAAACTTTGCCCAATTTTCATGCAAAGTGACGTCATCAATATTGTAAAATTTTTTAAATTCCCCAAAATTGAATTCAATCGCTTGAAATTTTGCAAACGCCTTTTAAATTTCTGCTATGTACTCTAAGTTTAAAATTAATCAAAGAGAAATTAATGCTTCTCCTACCTCCCATACACAGTGACGTCATCAAAATATTACATTGAAAAATTATTACATTGACTTGATATCCTACAAGATGACATTGGTAATTAATACGTTCAATGTGATTTATTATTTTAATCATTATTTTGATGAATGGAATAAAAATCACGCCTTGGTACAAACATTGGTTTCCGGACCCTAGCTATTACAGTTTCTGAGATAATGCAAAAGTCATCCTAAAATCGGAAAAAACGCACTGTACTGCACATATAATACCACATTTTTACAATAATTAAACACTGTGGCACCTAAACTACATTTGTTTGACCTAAACTACAATAGTTTGCCTTAAAACTTCAGAGAAATCTTCAGAAACCAAAACATATCTTTCTTAAAGAACTGAAAATGTAGCATTTAGCCTGTAACCTTACTCAAATGGAATCACTTATTTGCATAACACTATAATTTGGAAAACTTATAATGCTATTTCTACTTTTAATCTCACACATTTTATACCTACTTATTTTGAAAAACAAAAATGTTCACTTATATAAAGGGTTAGTGACCCCACAAACTACTTTCGTTATTAGACTTGTAATTATAGATTTCCAAAAAAAAAAGTTTCTTAAAGATTAAAGTCATTTTAAGGTCCAATTGAGAATAATGCAGTATATGCAACGGAAAAGTGGTATACATAGGTTTTTGGGGTAAATTTATTCGAATCCTGCATTTATTTCAGCACTGAACCTGGATTTAAGGTCCACATAGCTTTCTAAGACTCAGTCAGAATCCACTTCAAGTTCAGACTATAAAAGTATTTATTATAAAGTTTAGCTATTGGATAAATAGGTTTTTCGCTCTCACGAAATGTGAATCCTAAGATAAGTCAGGGTTATTTTAAGGTAATTTTAAAAATATTCTTAGGCCAAATCGTCAAATGCTGTTTACTATACTGCTCAACTGCTGGATGCTCGGAAAATCAGTCCGTTTATCCAGTTTGGATTTCAAATTTTTTTACGGTTAAGGGAATAACCCCTTCGATTAGAGTTGTTCACTTAACCCTATATATAATAATATGACCTGAAATATATATTTTATTATTAGTGAGTACCTCACTCACCATTTGCAATTCACTTTCTGAATTCTCATTTAGAAAATTTCCCGTATCTGAGAGGCATATACTAAACTATACCATATTATACTATACCATACTATGGTATGCTATACCATACTATGGTATGCAATACCATACTATAGTATGCTATACCATACTATAGTATGCTATACTATACTATACTATACTATACTATACTATACTATGCAAAGCTATACTATTCTATACTATGCTATACTATACAATGCTATACTATACTATGCTATACTATTATATACTTGGCTATACTATACTATCCTTTACTGTACTATGCAATGGTATATTAAACTTTACTATACTATAAAATACTATACTATACTATTCTTTTCTATACTATAATATACTATACTATAGTATACTATAGTATACTATATTATGGTATGCTATACTATACTATACTTTACTATACTATACTATACTATACTATACAATACTATACTATACTATACTATTCTATACTATACTATGCTATGCTATACTATGCTATAATATACAAAACTATACTATACAATACTATTCTATAATATATTATACTATACTATACTATGCTATACTATGGTGTGCTAAAATATACTATACTGTACTATTCTGTAATATATTATACTATACTATACTATGCTCTACTATGGTATGCTAAACTATACTATACTATACTATATTATATTATACTATTTTATACTATACTATACTATACCACACTATTCTATACTACAATATGCAATACTATACTATACTATACTATACCCTGCTGTGCTATACTATATTATACTATACTATGGTATACAATTATGTACTAAACTTTACCATACTACTCTTTACTATGCAATGGCATGCTATACCATAGTATACTATACTATACTATAGTATGCTATACTATACTATACTTGCTATGCTATACTATGCTATACTATACTATACTTTACTATAATATACTATACTATACTATACTATATTATACTATACTATACTATTTTATACTTTACTATACTATACTATACTATACTATGCTTTACTTTATTATAATATGATACTATTTTATTATTTTTTTATTTTTCTTAAACCAAATTTTTCTTAATGCATTTCTTTCTTTCTCTCTTTACAGGTAAGTTTTTGTCAGTTGATGATGAGGATCTTAACATTATCATAGAGTTGAAAATCCAAGCGCAACCATATTTTGATATTTGTAATAAATAGTTGGGATATTTTGAAGGTACTTTATATAAGCAAGCTTAGTAGACATTTTATTTAAGCTTTAATTTTGTATTTAAGCTCCATTACCCTTTTTTAATCTTATAGTTTTCCAGTGCTTATTAAGCGTAACATGATAAGATTAACTAAATTCAGTTAAAGTATTGAACAATTTTGAAGAATGGTCTTTATAGATGTTATAAAATAAAATTGTTTGTGTGAGACAAAAGAAAAAGAAGAAGATTATTGCAAAGTTATACAAAAGTTTTAAAACTTATTCTATTTCATAGTTTTCAAAACGATAATTTTAAGTTTCCTAATTAATGTAATATTTTTTAAAACTTCATATTTTTTTTTAATACTCCTTATATTTCTGTCTAGATGTGTCATCATAATTTTCAATTATTTTAAATATTATAAAAAAAAACTAATTTAGTTGCATGTTTCCTTTTAAGTTAATGCATGCATTTCCTCTTGCATGTTGAAACCTAAAAATTTACTTTTACCTTAAAAATTTGCTTGATTAATTAAGTTGAAAGAATTTTTTGTTATAAAAAAAAATGCGAAATTAATGAAAACAGGAACGTGTTATATTAAAAAACGTTAAAAAATTTTCAGCATAAAAAAAAAAAAATTAAAAACTTAAAAAAATGCAATGTAAAAGAAAATGTAAAAGAAAGAATAAAAGACCGACAAAAAGCCTTAGTTTTCGACGGGTTTTGGTGTAATTTGGAATTGATTCCAATTGAAACCGTCCAAAACTGAGGCCGTTTGCTTGGTAATGTCATCCCCAAAAAAATTTTTATATGTAATATTAAAAAAAAAAATCAGTGTTGCAAAGAGTAATTTACTTAAGTTAAATATTTTTTTATTATTTTTTTTTTTTAACTTTTTGTATTTTCTTGAAATCTTTTGTTTACCCCACAAAAAATAAAACTTCATTGTTTTTCTTGTACATAAATTTAAATTATTTACCATTATAAACATAATGTTACATTATTTTTGGAACAAACTCCACCCAAAACCTGCACATCATCCGAGCCAACCCACGTAAATCTAGTTTAACTCAAACTATAAAAAAAATTAAGAAAAAAAAAACGTTTTTTAAACAACAACAAAAATTTATTCAAACAAAACAAGTAAACAAATGAAACATGTATAATTTTTATATAAATACTTTTTATATTTATATATTTTTTTATATATATATTTACAACAAAAACAAGTAAAAAAAAATATTCAAATTTATTTGTACATCTATAAATATTTTAATTGTTGTAAATTTGTTTTAAATGTAAAATGTTGCAAAACAAACTGATTTTATGTTGTATTAATTTTTTGAATTTATGTGCAAGAAAATAAAAAAAAAAAATTGAAACACTGCAAACAAAATTTTTTAAAATTTTCACTTATTTTTTTATTTTTGTTATTTTAATAATGAAATATTTTAATTTTTTTACTTCTATAATTAATTCACAAAGATTTTTGTTTACATAAACAACTTTTATTATTTTAATTAAACTTAAACAATTATTCATTCTTTTTTATGAAGTTAAAGTGCATACCGTGCGCGCAGTGTTGGTAAACGCATAAAAAAAAGAAAACAATCTTATGTCATAAAAGAAAAAGTGCGCGAAAATATCGTTGATTTGCTTGAAAAAGAATTCAATAGAATCTAGAAAATCTATCTAGAAATTTTTATATTATTTAAAAAAATTTTAGTTCTTAGCGTTGCATGTTGGTTTGCAGTGTTGCATTTTATATAAACTTATGAGTGATAATTTGAATGACAGCTTAAATATTTCATTTTTGGCTGCTTCTTTCTTAGCAATGAAAAGCTTCTTTTAGTATTTTTTATAAGTATTTCTAAGTTCATAAGTTCATTTTTACTTATTATAGCATCTTTGATTTTGCTTCTGTACATTAACTAATCTATAGAATAAGTTCTGCAAAAATTTCAACTGCCTTTGACTGCTGTCAGTTGGGGCACAACTTTCATTTGTTTACTTGTTTCTACGTGTCCTGTTTTTCGCAAAATTTTTCTAAAACTTTAAAAATTTTTAAGATAACAATTCTAAGTTGCATGAATCCATTCACTTTACTTTGCATGACGAAAGTCTTATCAATTTTAATCTTTATTTCTTTAAAAACTATTTAAAGTAATAGTACATTTCTTTCAAATGCTCGTCTAAGTCGGTTCTATATCGATTAATACCAAGAGAACATGTATAACTTCACCTAATCAAGTCTTATTTTCTTGCTTATTATCACTATGTTTTTAAAAAAGTTTTTCTTCATTGAAAAGTTTTTTGCCCCCAGAAAGCCTTTTAATTTAAAGAAAATTATGTTATAATCAAAATATATTTTCAAAAGAACAAATATACTGTCTTGTCAAAACCTTATATTTAAGAAATTCTTTTGGTATCTTAACAACGAAAATTGTTGTAAGCTTGAGGAAATATCCTTGTGCATCATATAAGTTTGAAAATGAATAGTACAGTTAGTCAAATGGGGTTCGTACAAATAAGTGCTATGGGGTTAAAACTCTTAAAAATTTAAATTTATTCTAATAAAATGAATTTCTTGTGTTTGTTTGTTAACCAACACTATTGCTGTTGGTGCATGTTTTTCATTCGACAAAAATGGTGAATAGAACATTTGCATAAAAAATCTCGAAATGCTCAACACTGTTTTTTTAACTATCGTAAATACTTTTACAAATAGTCTAAAAGGCTTCCATTTTTTACCAATTGTTTGAAAATATATGGATATGTCCGTAAATATATCCACATTCATATCCACATCCATATCTTTGACAATAACCATATCCATAACCATATCCACATTCATATCCACCTCAATTTTCCCATTTAAATAACTATATCGATATCAGAACGCAAACATACTTCCATATCCATATCCATATCCATATCCCAATACATATCCATATCCATATACATATCCATATCCATATCCATATCCATATCCATACCAATATCTATATCTATATCTATATCCATATACATATCCATACCAATATCTATATCTATATCCATATTCATATCCATATCCATATCCATATCCATATCCATATCCATACCAATATCCATATCCATATCCATATACATATCCATATCCATATCAATTTCCATATGCATATCCATATTCATATCCATATCCATATCCATATCCATATCCATATCCATGTCCATATCCATATCCATATCCATATCCATATCCATATCCAAATCCATATAGATATCCATATTCATATAAATATCCGTATCCATAATCATATCCATATCCATATCCATATCTATATCCATATGCATATCCATATTCATATCCATATCCATATCCATATCCATATCCATATCCATGTCCATATCCATATCCATATCCATATCCATATCCATATCCAAATCCATATAGATATCCATATTCATATAAATATCCGTATCCATAATCATATCCATATCCATATCCATATCCATATCCATATCCATGTCCATATCCATATCCATATCCATATCCATATCCATATACATCCATATCCATATACATATCCATATCCATATCCATATCCATATCCATATCCATATCTATATCTATATCCATAACCATATCCATAACCATATCCATAACCATATCCATATCCATATCCATATTCATATAAATATCCATATCCATATCCATTTCCATATCCATATCCATATCCATATTCATATCCATATTTATAACTATATCCATATCCATATCCATATCAATTTCCATATCCATATCCATATTCATATCCATATCCATATCCATATACATATTCATATCCATATCCATATCCATATCCATATCCATATCCATATCCATATCCAAATCCATATCCATTTCCATATCCGTATACATTTCCACATCCATATCCATATCCATATCCATATCCATATCCATATCCATATCCATATCCATATCCATATCCATATCCATATCAATATCCATATCAATATACATATCCATATCCATATCCATATCCATATGCTTATCCATATCCATATGCATATCCATATCCATATCCATATCCATATCCATATCCATATCCATATCCAAATCCATATCCATATCCATATCCATATCCATATCCATACCCACATTCTTATCCATTTCTCCATTTCTATATCCATATAATATCCATATCCTACTCTATATACGTATCCGTTCTCATATCGTTTTTCATATCGATATCGATATTCATATCCATAGCCACATTTATATATATAAAAAAAAAAAAAAAAAAATTCCTGCATTATTAAAAAGCGTTGTGCTAGCCTTATTTGTTAAATTTTTTAATAGAAAACCTTTCTTTATACTCAACAAATTAAGCCTTCATTGGTTTCTTATGAAAACAACGTCATTCTTTTCTATGGCAGAATATGCGCCAATACTTCGTACGATGAGCGACAAATCCAATCGATTAGTTGCCTTGAATTAGCAAAGCCTCAAGAAGGCCTGCACAGACCTCCCTCGCTCGAACTTCTTTTCAAAAGAGTTCTTAGCGTTGATTGCAGTAAAATCAGGGTCCTTTTCTCCTGATGTCATTATAATATGCTGCTTAGCATCCTTTTTTCACTTTAAAGAGTGTTTTTTTTTTTACATCAGTTTTGTCCCTTGGTTATAGCTCTGCTGTCTTCCTTGGTCCTACTTAATTCATTTGTATGCCTGATCCTTAGCAGCAGCAGCAGCACATCGTTTGTGCCTTATGCGCTTCCACTTCATTGTCCACGACTGAGCGAGGCGAGTCGTTCTCACTGACGGATATCACTAGCATGCTATGTCGTCTGCATCGCCTCGACTTAGGATACCGCTGTTGAAATCCTTTTTATGCATACTTCTTTACAACTCATCAGCAACGTTGTCGTTGCCCGGAAACTCACCTGCTTAGCTGCTTATGAAGTAGACATTTACAACAAAAATAAATCTAATAATCTGCATCCTTTTGTTGTATTAATTTAAATAAGGAAAAGATAGTGAAAGCAACAGCGAAAATTGAAAAGAAGAAAAAACACCCACTGCGCTATCCAGGAAGTCAGTCAAAAAAGATAGATTTCATTATTATAATAATTCATAAAGCTAGCAAGCTAACCGCAGCTAGGATTGGCGCAACTTTAGCTGCATAAAAGTTGAAAATCCTTAAAACTCAAAGGACCGCATCGAGCCCAAGCCGCACCATGCCGCACGCACAGAATATGAAGTGAAACTTTATATCAAGTCAATTTTTGTTGGCAAAGATTTTATGAACCGCATAAAGAATGACAAGAAAAAGCAATACAAATACAACAGCAAGTACAAGAAAGTAGAAAAAAAAAGAAAAAATCAAAATCCAAACGAGTAATGAAAAACCTCGAGTATACGAGTACAACAAGGATAATAATATTCGCTGTATTGCATGCGTCAGCATGCCAAGGATAACGATGCGACCAGACGACGCGTCGCATAGTAAAAAAAAAAAAAAAAAGGAGAAAAGTAAGAATAAAAATAAAAAGTTAACAGGACCAAAATCCTAGACTCAATAGTAGCTCAATAGCGTCATGCTGCAGCAGCGCCAAGCAGCTTGAAAGCACGTCAGTCCAAAAAAAAAAAAAAAAAATAGGAAAAACGAGCTAAACGCTACTACGCGTTGCAACTTCTTCTTTAGCAGGATTTTTGCGCAGAGCGGCTTAAATCATAAGAAGCCAAATGAAGTAAATCATTTGTAAAAGTTGCTGCGTTTTTTTTTATCTTTTCTTCTGAGCTCCTCCTGCTGTTTAAGCAACTCATTTTGCAAGCGGCTCCGGTTTATTTGGTACCGTGTGGTACTTGAAATTTTGAGTTGCTGCTGCCATTGCTGCTACTGCTATGTCTACGACAAAGTTTGAGCTTCTTTAATGAAAGAAACACTGCAGACAAGTGGAGTTAAAATTGAGTTATGCTAAATAATCCAGGAAGACCTTCGAGTTTTTTTGAAAGGTACTCTAATTTAAAAAAAAAAATGCTTTTCAAATTAAAAAAGGAATTATAACACGGTATGTATAGGTGCTACGGTAAAAATATTACCCGCCATTAAAGTTTAGTTCTTAGCCGTCATGACAAAAATAGTGAAAAAATTCATGATCATTTACAAAGTCGAAAATGCATCAATCATGTAACGGCGTTCATTGAGTTATTACTCAATGAGTATATTTGGCACAGTAAATATTATGAAAGAGAAATGAAGGGTTTATAAATGGCTTTACAACAAAAATAAATAAATTTTGATGACGTCAATTGGTGGAGATAGCAACTTATGCAACAAAAATGCAAAATTGTTGCATGGAATTATTACTCGCTGAGTAGAAGTGTTACATAAAATTTTATTTCACGACAGGAAATAAAAAATGGTTCTAAGACCTAAGAACGAAAATAAAAATACAACTTTTGAAGCAACGATACCAAGAAGGCAACTGCGTAATGCAGTAAAAATGCAACAATAAGAAAACAAAACGTTGCATGCAAATTTAACTTCGTGACTTTTGACGCTACGGTAAATTTTATGGAACGCCAGTAAAGGTGAGATTTTCGGCCAGATGATAAAAAAAAAAATTTTAATCTCTCAGGGAACACCTTAAAGTAACTGAAATGCACCAAATGCACAAACCCAACAATATAAAAATTAAAAATTAAAATTAAAAATTAATAATTAAAAATTAAAATTACAAATTAAAAATTAAAAATTTAAAATTAAAATTTAAAAATTAAAAATTAAAAACTAAAAATTAAAAATTAAAAATTAAAAATTAAAAACTAAAAATTAAAAATTAAAAATTAAAAATTAAAATTAAAAATTAAAAATTAAAAATTAAAAATTAAAAATTAAAAATTAAAAATTAAAAATTAAGAATTGAAAATTAAAAATTAAAAATTAGAAATTAAAAATTAAAAATTAAAAAATTAAAAATTAAAAATTAAAAACTAAAAATTAGAAATTAAAAATTAAAAATTAAAAATTAAAAATTAAAAATTCAAAATTCACAATTCAAAATTAAAAATTAAAACTTAAAAACTAAAAATTAAAAATTTAAAATTAAAAATTAAAAACTAAAAACTAAAAATTAAAAATTAAAAATTAAAAATTAAAAATTAAAAATTAAAAATTAAAAATTAAAAATTAAAAATTAAAAATTAAAAATTAAAAATTAAAAACTAAGAATTAAAAATTAAAAATTAAAAATTAAAAGTTAAAATTTAAAAGTTAAAAGTTAAAAGTTAAAAATTAAAAATTAAAAACTAAAAACTAAAAATTAAAAATTAAAAATTAAAAATTAAAAATTAAAAATAAAAAATTAAAAATTAAAAATTAAAAATTAAAAATCAAAAATTAAAAATTAAAAATTAAAAATTAAAAATTAAAATTTAAAAATTAAAAATTAAAAATTAAAAATTAAAAATTGAAAATTAAAAATTAAAAATTAAAAATTAAAAATTAAAAATTAAAAATTAAAAATTAAAAATTAAAAATTAAAAATTAAAAATTAAAAATTAAAAATTAAAAATTAAAAATTAAAAATTAAAAATTAAAAATTAAAAATTAAAAATTAAAAATTAAAAATTAAAAATTAAAAATTAAAAATTAAAAATTAAAAATTAAAAATTAAAAATTAAAAATTAAAAACTAAAAATTAAAAAGTAAAAATTAAAAATTAAAATAAAAAATTAAAAATAAAAAATTAAAATTTAAAAATTAAAAATTCTAAATTAAAAATTAAAAATTAAAAATTAAAAATTCAAACTTAAAACTCAAAATTCAAAACTCAAAATTCGAAATTAAAATAAATATCAAATTAAAATTAAAATAAGGGCAGGTATCAGGAAAAGGATTTGAATAAAGGCTTAGAAAAGTATTAGGAAAATGATACGCGCAAGGGATTGGACACAGATAAGGATCAGGTATAAAACAAGGATTAAGACAAAGATTCAAACTGAGATAAGATTATGAAATTGGATAAGGATATTAAATCAGACAATAATTGGGAATAGAAAAATATTTAGACACACCCAAATCAATATTTAAGACAAGATTGGAAAAAAAATCAGGATAAAAAATGGGACAAGGTATAGAACAAGTATTTGGACACAATTGGGACAAGATTTAGGCAAAGTTTTGGAAAAGATGTTGGATAAAGATAAGGTTAATGATGCAAATAAGCATAAGAGTTTGGACAAGAAGTGGGATAATTATTAGAATAATTACAAGGGTGAGAACAATTTTGGGACCAAAGGAAAGATGTAAGTTCAAGTAAAGTAGAAACAGATAAGAAACTGCGTGTCATGCCATAGTTTATCAATCCGCACCATCTTAAACATGTATTCACGTAAACATGTTGTGAATTATAAACATGCCAATGTAAGTCGAAGTGAGAAAAATTTGCTCGATTGAAGTAAAGAATTTATTAAAAACAAGAATAATTTGCTTGATTCAAGTTAACAATTTTCTTAATACTAGAATGTTTTGCTTTACGATAGAAACTTAATTTTCTTATTATTATGGAAATCCTTCGGCAAAGATGTAGAATGTATGATTACCGATCATAAAAAAAACTACTCGAATGTACTAAATGTATCTTGTAGACGCTTACATGTTTCCAAGTAAAATAATAGATAAGAAACTGCGTGTCATGCCATAGTTTGTCAATCTTCACCAACTTAATGCAGATTTTCATGTAAACATGTTGTGAATTATAAGCATGTCAAGATAAGTTTAAGTGAAAACAATTTGCTGGATTGGAAAATTAGTTTCTAATATCAAACAAAACATTCTAGTATAAAGAAAAATTGTTTATTTGAATCAAGCAAATTATTCTTGTTTTCAGTAGATTTTTTACTTGAATCAAGCAAATTGTTCTCAATTCAACGAAGATCAATTTTTCAAATAAAGCAAATTATTCTTATTTTCAGCAGATTTTCCTTACTTCAAGCAAATATTAGTGTTGAATATAGAAGAAATATTCTTGTACAATGAAAAATGTATCAATCATAAATGAGAATATTTCGAAAAAAAATAAGGAAAAACATTCGGTCTTCATATTCATTTCCGAAACATATGTAGCAACCCTTGTGTGAGGTTCAAGTATATGAGGCACTTCATTCGCCATCGTTCGCAACAATTGGCCATTTCCGCGACTTCCATGTCTCGAATTTTACGAATGGACTTGATGTTACACCCATATAAAGTCCAATAGACGCAGCAGCTGTTGCCTCGTGACCATGCACAATGCCGTACATTCGCTGATTGGGCCTTACAAATGTGTGCTGAAGACGATGATTTTTTGCAAAACGAGTCTCGGACGAGTCTCATATCCACCTCAGCGGCTAACAAGAAAAACTGTCGTCTCTGGGTCTCGGAAACGATTCACAAGTGATCGTGGAGAAGCCAATGCATCTACCGCAAGTCTCTGTTTTGTGCAGTTTATGGGTCGGTGGCATCATCGGGCTGGTTTCTTTCGAAGATAAGGACGGAAACACCGAAAATGTCAACTTTGAGCGGTACCATACTATGTTGGAGGACTATTTTGTGCTGGAGGCTTAAGCTCAGGGTCTGGACGATATGTGATTTCGACAGGACGGAGCTACAACACACACAACTTGCCTCATTTTTGACTTTTTGCGTCGCAAATTCCCGAACAGTGTAATTTCAACTCTGAGCGGTACTACACTATATTGGAGGACTATTTTGTGCCGGAGGTTGAAGCTCAGGGTCTGAATGATATATGATTTCAACAGGACGGTGCTATACCACACACAATTCACTTCAATTTCGACTTTTTGCGTCGCAAATTCCCGAACCGTGTACGTTCTGGTAGCGGCGATGTGAATTGGCCGCCCAGATCATGCGATTTGACGCCGTTATACTCTTTTCTGTGGGGTTTCACGAAGAATAAAGTCTATGTGAATGATCCGAAGATGATTCCAGACTTGAAAAGCAATATTAAATCGATAATTCGGCCATTCCGCAGACCATACTGCAAAATTTCATCGAAAATATGACCGAAGAAGTGAGATGTCTACGGAATAGTCACAGTGAATATATCAGCGAAATAATTTTTCACACATAATCCTATTAAGTGACCTTTTGAACGAAATAGAATGGAAAAATTGGAAAAATTCCGAACGTTTTATTCAACATCAAAGTTAAGCGCGGACCAAGGCTTAAAAAAAACAAAAACACAAAACGTTGCTCACCGTAGCTTTTGACAAATCCAATAAAACAAAAAAAAAAAACAATTACAAGACTTATTTTTTAATTTAATTTATTTTAATTTTATTTATTTTACATTTACAAGTAACGGGACAATCAGGTTCAGCATCGACATCATCGAGTGTGCGTTTTTTATTTTGCATGCATTTGTTTTTGTAAAGTTCGCATGAAAATGTACTGAACACTGAACGAGTGCGGTTTGTGTTGTTGTATTTGTAGGTGTTCCTTAGTGTTGGCTCATCGCAAGGACAAAATTAAGATAGAAAAAAATTTGTATGAAGGGCCACGCGGGCCATTCGGGCAACTACATGGGCATGTTTGCTTTACAGTATGACTTATTTAAATAGAAAGAGCCTTAAATGAAATTATTTTAAATTTTTTATTCCTTTTAACAGAAATAATCAGAGAACAGCCGCCAATTATATGACGTTTAACTTTTTACTACCTCTTCGAGTGATACGGTTTTTTACTTTTTTTTTTTTTTTTTTGAGTTTGTGGGATGTTTCGTGACAACTGACTTTAGCTGACATTTGTTATACCTACTTAACGACATCTTGTGCTGTCATCAAGTTTAAATCAAGTTTATGACGTTATAAAAACTGTAAATTTTAAGGACAAATAAATGATAACGTTAAATTTTGTGTGGTTAAGCAAAAGTTTGGATGTAATAAAAAAACAAACATGTAATAAAAAAACAAAAAAAAATGAAAAAAAAAATTAATGATTTAATCAAAGCAACAGAAACTTTTTATGAACAACTCCAATGAGGGGCATAAAAGTGATTCTATAAGAAAATAAGTCGTGAAATATAAAGAGGAAATGCGGGGAAATGCTTGAAAAATGAATTTTTTAACAGTTAACTTAAAGTGGGGGGGGGGATATAAAAATTGAAAAACAGAAAAAAAAAATTGAAGCATAAAATTTAAAAAAGAATTAAGCTTAACATGTCAGCATAATTAGCCATAGCCACTGAACAGGCAGAGGCAAAAGTTAAAAGCTCATTTATAAACCGCTATGCAAAGGCCAAATGCTGGTTAAGCTTATTTTTTTATGTATTTTTCAATAATTTATGACACGAATAAATAATTGCAATAAATACTGAATGATTGCCACATAAAAACATAAAATCGAAAGTGTAAAACACAGACCAAAAGCATAATTTATGATGAATGATGCAAAATAATAATAAAAAAAAAAATGGAATAAAAATTATTGAAATAAACAGCAAACAATAAAAATACGCATCAAAAGTTGCATAAAGAAAATCGATAAAATTTACTAAAAAAAATAAAAACAAAAAATAAAAAAAAAGAAATAAAAACAAAAACAGAAAAATAACCAAAAACAATCAGAAAAAACTTTAAAAACCCGCAAAAATATGATTATCGACAAAAACAATTTCCTTTAAATCAAGCCACAGTCAAAAAGTTCACCCTAGCACAAAGCCAAACAACAACAACAACAATTCCCAAGGCACAATTTTTTCCTCACAAAAAAATTACCTTTCTACCTGATAAAAAAATAAAAAAAATACAGTCCCAAAGTGAAATTCCATTTCATTTATTATGCCATTCAGCATTGATTCAATCTTGAAACTTAATATTGATTGAGAAATGGCCGCATGGGTTAAAGGGTTGCCAGTCTCTAAGGAATACCTCTTGGCATCCAGCTTACCTTAGCTGTTATAATGAAATCTACGCAAAAAGTCAGCAACAGCAAAAACAACAACAAAACCTACAAGGAAAAAAAAAAACATTCAAATATTGTATAGTTTTTGTTTTTGTACTATTTTTGGTCTTTAATCCCAAAGATGCCACCCACCTAGCCCACCCTACTGTCTGCTTACAAACCATGAATTTTGACGACAACAGATCTTTATTTCTTGTTCTCGACCTGGCTGCTGCACAGCATTTCATTACCTGAGATTTTCATCTATGAGCTGATTCTGCTGCTGCTGCTGCTAGAGAACGATCCTAACCAGCCAATCTCTAAGCCAAGCCACCCAAGCAATCAACCAGCTACCACTAATGCAAGGCACAGCGCAGCCCAAACATCCGAACGACGACCCTCTGCCTAGATGCCTGACAATTGTAAATTAGTATTGACTGCGTTACGCATTGGCAACACTGCCGCATGTGTCTGTCTGCGTGCGAATGTTCTTTTGTAAGTGTGTGTATGTTTCTCTGTGTCACTTTGGCAACTAAGTGGATGCCAGCACAGCTCACCGGATATTACTGCACACACACACACGCTAACTTCCTTACACACATACACACACACACATCGAAACTCAAATATGCACTTATAGCACACGCAAGCACTCACACAAACACTCGAATCAACAAACAAACACTCGGGAATATATCGAAAGCGGGTTAAATGCCTCCGCCACAGGATGTCGTTGTAAGGATTTATCGCATATTATATGAGCCTCCGCTCTGCTATTGCTAAAGATGATGTAGGATAGCTGCGCAGCATCGACTTGCCCAACATGTAGGGGTTAACACAGGCAGTAAAAGCAACAGCAGCATCAACAGCAGCAGCAACAGCGGTATTCAAATGTTTTAAGCCCACTGACGATATCTACGAATTATTACCGTTGTTTGTTGGCTATAGAGCAAAGATTGTTGGTAAAGACAAAAATATTAAGCACCTCGGACTATCATGAAGGCATGAGGAGCACAGTGGTCGGCAAAAAGGACCACATTTACAGTTAAGAAAGGCATAAAAATGCTTCAAAAGAGGTTAACCCTTCATTCTGTATCACGAAAAGGCACACTAACAATAAGCAAGACACGAGAAGCTAACGGTTTTTGTATGGAAGAAAGTAGTGCTGATAGTGTTTTCTTTTTGGTCCTTCGTACCTTGTTGCCTGTTATAGCATGATGGTCCATGAGGTTATATAATATTCTAATCAGACTAGCGGCCAAAATCTGTTGAATCCGTGTTTTCATTCATATTCAACAGATAATTCTGTTCAAATAAACAAATTTGGGGACACTGAAAAAAATATATTAGCTTAAAATTGAGCACAATGTGTTCAAAAAATGTGTTTATAATTTGACTTTTTTTTCATACGATTTTCAAAATTTTTAAACACATTTGCTCTTACTTTGACGAAATTTGTTGCAAGCTATTTTTTAAACACAAATATCTTCAAATTAATAACAACTGTCGTCAATTTTAAAACATTTGTTTTTCAGTGTAGTAATTTCAATATATTTGTGTAAATTAAAAAAGAAATGTAGAGTAAAACAAAGTAAAAAATATGTTAATTGCATGAAAAAACTTCATAAATTAAAAATAAACCCACAATAATAAAATTTTGAACAAAAACCAGTTTTCTTAAAAAAGAAATTGGCTGTACCGTGAACACAACCGTATATTTTGACTTGATCTGTATGCTTATTCTTGTCCCTAAACTCTCAAACTGTTCCCAAACTTGTTCTCATCCTTATCCTCATTCTTATATTTGTTCTAATAAGTCTCCTATTTCATGTACAAACTCTTGTTTTGATCCATTCTTCGTTTAATCCTTGTCTTAATTCCTGACCTAACCTTTATTAGAAAAATTTCCGACCTTATCCCTTTCCTAATCCTTGTCCCACTTCTTATCCTCATTCTTATATTTGTTCTAATAATTGTCCTACTTCATGTTCAAACTCTTATTTTGATCCAATCTTTGTTTAATCCTTGTCTTAACTCCTGACCTTATCTTTGTTAGAAAAATTTTGCGACCTTATCCCTTTCCTGATCTTTGTCCCACTTCTTTTCCCAATTTTTGTTCTAAATTTTGTCCTCAGTTTGTCAAAAATCTTTATTGTGTCCTTGTCCCACTTCCTGCCCTTAAACTTTTTCCAATTTTGTTCTAAATATTGTTGAAGGCGTGACTAAATATTTCTCTTTATCCTTGTCCCAATCCTTGTCGTAGTCTGTAACGACTTCCTGTTTCCCAGAATCTATAGCTGGGATAGATCAGCGAGTGTCCAGGGTCGTACAATTGTTGATAGATTTGAGACACTGATTTGGTTTTATATTAGTTGATTCTCGCTTGCAAACGTTATAAATCGTAATAAAATATATATTCAGTATGATCTTATATAAACTTAAAATATTATGCTACTCTTGGATGATGGATTCGTGGTTCGGAGTATTCGCCTTCGCTTCAGTTTCCTTGCGTCTTCAATGCCTTCACTGTCCCTTCGTGACACCGTGACGTGCGGATTTTTAGTACGACCGAAGGTAGACTTTGCCTAAAGGTTACAGCTAATATGTCTGTAAAAGTCTGAAGATTCTTCTTTATCCCCACAGTGGAAACTCGAACACCGATAAACATGTGAATAACTAAACACTGTAAACTTAAATTACCAAGGATAATGTATATTGTGTAAGACCAAGGATTCTTTTTTATCAGCACAGTGGAAACTCAAACACCGATAAACAAGTGAAAACGAACGAGGTTCTACAAGGAGAATGCTATGTGTACTTACCTTACGTCACTGCGTCTTTCTTAAAGGACAAACGGTGGTTTTCTGCTCCGTCCTCTGCCTATATCTCTGCTGACGTCCCTGTTGGCAGAGCTGTCAACGTCTCTGCTTTTAGCCTGCCTACGTCCCTGCTGACGTCCCGGTTGGCAGCGCTGTTAGTGTCTCTGCTTTGCTCCTGTTGGCATCGCTGCTGATGTCCCTGTTTGTAGCGCTGTCGATATTCCTGATCCTGCTGACGTTTCTGCTAGTCCGACCAAAGACTTAAAAATTGGTACCACGGGTAGTCAGAAGTCTCTGGTGTATGCTAGTCTGACTTGGGATGGCCCTTCGGGGGGATGGTATGTGGCTTATTACCTATATCGCGTGTAGAGCTATCCAGCTCAATGTGAAGTTGCATTCTCAACTTGGGTGCCGTACTCCTTAGTACGGATGAGGTGTTAGATAGGCCTCCACCCAAACCAAGGGTTGCGACATGCCATCATAGCATGAAGCTTATTTGGTACCTTTGAGCCCCTAAAGGGGCGTTGGCCGACGCAATATTTCGGTACCACGCTTTGGAGTACCGTAGAATTAAGCCCATACGGCAGGTGTCTACGTTAAACACTAAACGATTTCTGACGTTTCTGCTACAACTTTTGATTTTAAATTCTTGGCAGCACTGTCGATATTCTTGATCCTGCTGACTTTCCTGCTACAACTTTCTACTTTTAATTCGCAGTGCACTTTAGATGTTGACTCGTTCTCTGATATTCACCAACTGTCCAAATTCTTTCGACGTTCTCCTTTTTATATACTCGGTACTTGTTCGCTTATACGTTCTCTTGTTGCTAGAGCAAGCAATGCGTGGCCTACGTGACTACTTGTATTTTGTTGTTGTTGCCTGTTTTTTTTTCATTTGCTTTGCTTTGAGCAAGCAAAACGTGGCCTACGTGACTGCTTGTAAGTTGTTGTTGTCTGTGTTTTTCCATTTGCTCGATCATACGATTGTGCCGTTGCCAAAATGCAAAATTACAGGGTGCTTGCTCCCGCACATGGAAAAATTTTATAAATTTAAGATTTTAGTAAAACAAGCATATATTGAAAAAAAAATATAAGAAACAAGTAAAATAAAAGGATATTAATATATGTGATAACATATGGTCCAATAACACATGGTCCAATAACACATGGTCCAATAAGTCCCGAGACTAACTACTAGGTGGAACCTCTAACGAAATATCGATATAACATTTCGATAGTTCCAACCTTCAAGCAATACGTGTAAAAATTTCATGATAATCTAACGTTTAGTTCAGAAGTTGCAGTGATTTAAGTGACGCTACTGTTGATATTTTCAAAATAATGGATTGAAAGCAATTCCGAGTGCTGATGTGTCACTGTTTTTTTATGGGAAATAAATACCGTCCAAGCTGAGCAATGGCTTCGAAAGTGTTATTTGAACTCTGCTCCGTCAAATGCAACCATTTGCCGATGGTATTCTGAGTTTAAACTTGGTCGTACAGACACAAATGATGCTGAACGTTCAGGACGCCCAAATGGGGCAGTTGTTCCACAAAAGATAAAAAAAGTACACAAAATGGTATTGGCTGACCGTAAAGTGAAGGTGCGCGAGCTAACTGAGGCTCTGAAGATATCGAAAGGCAGTGTGGGAACAATATTATAGGAACATTTGTAGATGAGAATGCTGCTTTCCAAATGGGTGCCGCGTTTTTTCACACCGGACCAAAAACAACAACGTGTCAATGATTTGGAGAGCTGTTTGGCACTGCTTACAAAGAATAAACATGAATTTTTGCATCGGTATGTGACAATGGATGAAACATGGATCCACCATTACACACCAAAAATGAAAGCAGGCCAAAGCGACCAAAAACACAACAGTCGGCTGGAAAGGTTATGGCATCTGTATTTTGGGATGCGCATGGAATTTTGTTCATCGACTATCTCGAAAAGGGAAAAACAATCAACAGCGATTATTATATAGCGTTGTTGGAGCGTTTGAAGGATGAAATCGCGAAAAATCTGCCCCATTTGAAGAAGAAAAAAAATTCTTTTTCACCAAGACAATGCTCCGTGTCACAAATCGATGAAAACGATGGCGAAAATCCACGAATTGGGCTTCGAATTGCTTCCTCATCCACCGTATTCCCCAGATTTGGCTTCCAGCGACTACTGGCTCTTTTCTGAACTCAAAAAATTCTTGCCGGCAAGAGATTTGGCTCGAATGAAGAGGTGATGACTGAAACTGAACTGTATTTTGCGGCGAAGCACAAATCGTTCTACAAAACCGGTATTGAAAAGTAACAAAAGAAATGGAATGAATGTTTTGTTCTTTAAAACACAAAAACAAACGATGTCCGCGGGCTATGGGAAACCATGTAGAGACCACCACTGATATAAACGGTTATGGGCACGACTACATTTTTAGAATCTGTATTGTTTCTGTGTTTGTCTTTGCTTTGTTGTTGCGTTTTGTGTTGCTACATAAGCCTTTGCTCTCAATTGCTCTCAGCTGGCTCCGAAGCTTGCTCCGTTCCCGTAAAAAAACTTTCCCAGCATATTGGCAGTATAAGTAGAGCCTAAGTAGCTTGAGTGGATCACAGTGTAAAGTCATACAAAGGCTACTGATGAGTTGGTGTAGCGGCCAATGAAACAGTCTGTATAGTCAAGCTGTGTGATTCGCTCTATACAGAGCCGTTGTTGTTGTTGTTAGTTGTTGCCTTCTTTGTTCTTCATGGTGTATTGTTGTCAACATGATTGGCCTAGAGCTCAAAAATTTGTTTAAAAAAAAAAAAAAAAAATAACTGGCCATTTCAGCCCTTGAAAGGACTTTGACTTATTTTCTTATGATCAATTGTGTTGTGCGTGTTATTAAGTTTGTATACATTGACCGAGAACCGGACCTACTAGTTTAACGCCGACTCCGAACGGCGCTGAACGCAATGTTCTTGTTCTCAAGAAGCTTTACATGGCATTTTGATTGCTCTCTGAGGTTTGCCATTGTCTGCAGAGAGGTGGCGGCCGTACAGAAAAATTATTTTAATTCAAATAAATTTCTGTCGCTGCTGGGGTTCGAACCCGGGTCTCCAGGTTCCTTGACATAGAGGCCACGCACTTTAACCAACTACGCCATGGACGCCACTATGGGCTCCGTGCCCATAGCTGGATATAAACGATTTTCACAAAGTGAAGAGAAAGAAAGCTCGCCACCTGACGCCAAAAAAGACTATTTTTCTGTCTTCAGCTTGCCGCTCACATTGTGCTCCAGAAGAACTGGTGGCGAATTCATTAGGAAGGAAAAAGTGATGACAAATTTTTAAGGAAAACATATATTTTTTACATTAATTTTGTATCGAATTACATTTCAATGCAATTAAAATTTCAAATTTGATTTGAATGAAATGTGTTGTGAAGTCGAATTCTTTAATTTCGAAAAAAATTAATTGATTTTAATGTCATTGATTGTATTGCCCTTAAGAATTTTTAAAATTCATGTTTTTTTACTTTTGATGTTTATTTTTTAACCAAACGTTTTTAAATATAAATATTTAAAAAAAAACAAGAGAAAAATTGATTTTTATATGGTTGAGTGTCGATTATTTTCGATCTTTTTAACAGTAGCTTGTATAATCAGCGAGCTATAATTCCATGTAACAAACTTGTAGTTTCGTTGCATAAGCAGCTCCCTCCGTATCCCGGATTTATGTATGTCATAAGGACAAACCTCTTCTGTCGTACTATTATTTTTATCATAGCACTTATTCTTGTGACAAGCAATTCTATGCAACGTCGATGCATTTTTTTGGTAACCTGTCACGTAAAACTGTCCTATAAAAAAAAAAAAAAAAAAATAAAAATAAAAAAAAAATCCAAAAAGAAAGCATTGCTATCACTTTAAAAATCCTCAAAATAAATGGGTTTTTCAAAGTATCTTCGCACGAATAATGTGCTGCAAGGCTGCTTTTTACTATGTCTGTGCGACCAATTGTATAAAGAGCACATAACGGTGCATATGAATTTAATATAATGTAATGGACTTTATCCGATTTATGTTGTATGATATATTCTATGCATGCTAGTATGAGAGTATGTGTATTTGTGTGCGTGTGTTGTCAATGAACAAATGAATGGTTATATATTTCATTTAATATTAAAAGGATACAAAAGCAGCAGCAGCAGGAAAAATGTTAAGGAAAAAAGAAAAAGCTCTGCCAGTGTTGCCATTGACTTTGAAAATGCGTTTATACTCTGTGACAGCAAGGGTGCGGCATTTAATGCGAAAACTTTTTGAATTTTTTTTTTTATTTAAGCATCAGTAAAAGGGAATTTAGCCACAGACAGCAGGTTGTTTTTTCTCCATAAGTATCAAAAATATATTTATTTATTTAGAATTCTTTATCTAAGAATACTTTATATTTGAGCTTGTGCAGAATATGCTGCCTACTTTAGGGCGTATTTGAAATTGTTATTGGCAGGTTTATTAAATTTTCACAGCAGCGGCAGCAGCCCAAAAGTATGCTACCAAAAATTATAAGCAACACATAAGCGCACATGATTAACTCGACAGAAACGATAGAAAAAATACAGGAAAAGGATCAAAGATCCTTTTTTACGTTTGATTTACTTTGGGTTTTTCTGTTTTCTATTGCTTTTGTTTATGCTAAAAAATTCTTTGTTTGTTTTTTTATGTGTGTGTGTGTGTTTTTTTTTTATTTTTTTTGTCTATTGCAAATTATTAAGTTTTAACCTTTATTCAATAAATAACTTAAGGTCAAAAACTTTGCACTTGAATGAACGAGAGCGCCTTAATGTTAGGCAGCATAGGCAGGACAGAGTGTTCAAAGTTCGGCCGCCTCTTTTACCTTTTACTGCTTCTTCTTCTGTGTCTACTGCCTGACGCTAGACCGCAGCTTAGATTTCATAGCTTTTGCCCAAGTTGTTTACGTGTGCTTGTTTAAATTGTTTTCCTGTAGATTTTAACTTCTTAGCCACTCGCTCACATGGGCTATAAAATGGCTCTTCGAAATAGCGATTCTTAAATTGGAGATTCTTTGAAGTCATATCTCAAGGCTCAGTATAAAAGATTGTGCGCCCCTGCTTGTTAGCTTTTATGTCGCTACTCACATACATCAGGCTGCCGCAGGCCAGAGTTTTCGGTCTAAACTATTAAAATTAGTTTTGCACTCTTTTATCTGACCTCTAACGAACCGCCCTCTTGTGTGTTGCAATTTATTAAAATTGTCTTGAGTTTTTGCGTTTCTATTTTTGCCTTCATTTATGCTTCTTCTTCTTGCCCTCTGTCTCAACTTAGTCTCAATTTTTTTCCTGTTTTGTTTCATTTTTACATTGTCGACATCAAACGATTTCTTGCAACATTTTGAGTTGTTATATTTTTTCATTGCATATTTTAAGGCTTTTGTCTGACATTTAAATATGCAAAAAATCTGACGCACACACACGAATGCATGTATATAAATGCACTTATGTCCAGCAAAAAAAAAAGGATTTTATTCCTAAGATTTGAACAACAATTGTTTAATGAAGCAAATTTCGTCAATTGTGCCAAATGAGTCAGTTTAGTCAAGTGAGTCAATTGAGCCAGTGGAGTCGATTGGAAAAGTTGACTCAATTGAGCCAGTTGAGTCAATTGAGCCAACTGAGTCAATTGAACTAATTGAGTCAATTGAACTAATTGAGTCAATTGAACTAATTGAGTCAATTGATCTAACTGAGCTAATTGAGTCAGCTGAGTTAATTGAGTCAATTCATTTAATTGAGTCAATTGAGCTAATTGAGCCAATTGAGTCAATTTAGCCAATTGATTCAATTGAGACAGTTGACTCAATTGAGCTACTTCAGCCAATTGAGCCAATAGAGTCCATTGAGCAAAATGAGTCAATTGAACCAATTGAGTCAATTGATCTAATTGAGCTAATTGATTCAGCTGAGTTAATTGAGTCAATTGAGTTAATTGAGTCAATTGAGCTAATTGAGCCAATTGAGTCAATTAAGCCAATGGATTCAATTGAGACAGTTAACTCAATTGAGTTAATTCAGCCAATTGAGCCAATAGAGTCCATTGAGCAAAATGAGTCAATTGAACCAATTGAGTCTATTGAGCCAATTGAGTCTATTGAGCCAATTGAGCCAATTATGTCAATTGAGTCACAAATTGAGCCACATATCGAGCAATATTGTCTACAGATATGGGTCGGACATTACCGTGGAGTACGCTAAGCAGAATTTCAAAAACTTGGAGACACTTGTTTTAGAAAAATCAACTTTTAGTACCAATAAAAGCTAAGCAGAGTCAACTGATTTTGAGAAAAGCATTTTAGAGATAAAAAAAAACTTTTGGAGTATTTCTTGTGTACACAAGCTAAAAAACAAAATTGAAAATAATTATTCCCCGATCACTTTGTAGCTTTTTTAAAAAACAAAAAACAATTGCTACAATGTTAGATCATTAAAAAAAAACCTCAAATGGTATGTTTTAAGACCATGGCAACAACTTAAGCTACATCCATTGAAGGGCGTCACAAATTATGACATGTACAGTAATAAAACGTACTCCAGGGAATGTCTAGAAAATGCAATAATAAAACGTTTTTCCTATTTCTGCACTCAATATAAAATGCAATACCTTATCACAGAAAAACACACGCACACCAACATACTCCAGTACATACACAGATACTCATAAAAACGTAGGCACGCACACCTTGGAACAATATTTCCTTGGGCTGTCATAGGAGTTGCCATTTTTATTGTTCTGTTATGTTGCTGCTATTGTTGTTGTTGTTGTTGTTGCCTTAGCTGGTGCTGCTGCTGATTTGTAAAATTATTAATTAGACCCAAAGGAAACATGAAGCCAATTGTAGAGAAATTGCACAAGGACTCCATATTGCATTTATTATTGTTACCACTCTTTATGTTGTTGCCTATTGTTGTTGCTTTGCTTGTTGGCATGAAGAAAAGCCAAAGCAAGTAAAAAAAAAAAAAAATACCAAAGACAATAATAGAAAAATAAAAGTAATAAAAAAAAAAATCCAACCAAGGCGAGACTATAACGCAGAAAATACGAACCAATAAATGACAGCTGCGTGTATTATTAAAGCTATTAATATTTGCCTCGTAAGGAGTGACACAGGGAGTGTTTATTAGGGGAGCGGGTTGCAGTGATAACAACAAAAGCCCAGACGAACAGATGTCAAGGTAGTTGGTAGGTAAGAAAGGTACTTGACTAGAGAATATTGCATGCTTGGAAAAGATTTTATAATAGCAGAAAATATCAAGGACCAAGAAAGTGCAACAAATTGTAGCAGTTTGTCGGCAAATTTAATATAATTTCTGGCCAACTTGTATAAAGAACATCTTTAACAATTTTTTTATTTGGCTAATACTGCATGTTATAAACCTTTATTTAACCTTATTTAAGGGAGCACATATCTTCCAATTTGTAAGTAGTAAGAAACGATTAGAAAACAATTTTTATTTTCTCGTTAATAACTTTATTCAAAGGAATGATCTTTAGTCCTTAGGAATCAATTTTTTTCTAGCAGGCCACGGTGGTCCGCGGCTTTTCCACGGACGTTTTCTCTTTATCAATAGCTTATCTTTATCAAGGAAACCCACGGGTCAAAACATATGTAGAAAAGTTGCATGTCATCAAGTCCGATTGAGTCTCATTGAAAGAGCAGAGAGGTAGAGCCGCAAAACTCCATATAAAATAAAATTCTTGAACATGCTAGAGGTGGTCAGTGAATCCCTATTTAACAAAACTGTGTTGGATTAATTCACCGCATCAAAACTAATTTCAACATATTAGAATCTACTTCGATCCAATTGGCAATTGGTGTGGTGAAGTCATTTGTACTTTTGTTCTAAGCGCAGCAAAGTATGTATGTTTAACAATGTATATGTATTTGATTGTTTGAGAACAAAGAGAGAATAGAGTAGAGAGTAGCATGCAGTTTATTGAAGCTCTCTCAACGCAAACTCATGAAAAGCTAACGATCAAGCAATGCATGGCATTATGAATGATTTTTTTTAAAACTTTACACTTCAATCAAAGATACTTATTATTGAAATTTCGTAAAGAAAATACCCAATGATCCTTTTGCAGAAAAAATGTGATATTTTAAAAAATATTTCATAAAAATCGGACCAGTACTTTTGGAGTTTAGCGGCAACGAAAAATGTTCACTTTAATTTTATATAATAATATAGATAAAAAAAGGATAGAGTAAAATGGAGTTTTAACGAAAAATATCAACAAAAAGTGAAAATGTTATCATATATGGTGGAATGCTTTACCGTGGTGAAAATTTGTATTTTCCACCACACAATGCTATCAGTTATAAGCATTGGTTTGTGAATTTGATCATATGAGTTATCGATGTTCTAAGCCAAACGATTAGTTGTGGTGTTAATATAAATAATCGTTTGGAATAAATTTTCGAGTGGTGGTAATACAGAAAATAATGAGTTCATGCATCTTTCATATAAGTTTTATGAGAGATGCGTTCATTTATCCACTTTGCCTATTGTTTACGTAGATTGCTACATATATTTCGGGAATAAATATAAACTTCGAATTTTTTTTTTTTCGAAAAAAAGACAACAAATATTTTGAAATATTTGCCCTTTAGACACGAAGAAAAATTATAAATATTCCGCGAAATATTTCAGGTTCCCATACATCAACTTAAACAATGGTTTTTGGAGCGCTCAAAATTTGGAACTAATGGGTTATCCACCATACAGTCCTGATTGGCATACAATTAATAATTAAATTATTCGATTAATAAATAATCGAATAAAAAAAAGGTTCGATTTCAAAAAGAAAAAATGTGTTTATCTTAGGGTATCGCTGATAACACTGAACAACAAAATCAATTTTTTTCCAAAATAAGTTCCGACAATGAATTCTGGTAGAGGGGACAAAAAAGACATTACACGAAATCGGCGATTTGAAAGTTTACGTATGAGTCTTATTTTAGAGGGCAATTTAAGATTCCCCCTTTTTTAACATTCTTATAGTGCAGTGATCGCCATCGCCTAACTCTTTCCACTCTTTCCACTCTTTCCACTCTTTCCACTCTTTTACAACAACTTCAATATTTCTATGATTGTTGTCATTCGCCGAATCGTTCATAGGCTCAGCTGCACTGCTACAATACAGCGTGTGTTTGTTGTTGTGAGCGCGTACAACTCTTGCTACGCTGAAGGTTTCTTGTTATTAATTTTTCGTATGGTTTCGTCACCGACTGCTTTTTGTTTGTGTTTTTTGTATGTTATTAATTCCTTATTGTACCACGTATCCAATAATTTGTTGTTGTTGTTGGTTATTTGTTGTAATTGTTGTTGCACTCTTCAAAAATCACTCTTTGGCAATCCCTGTTATAGTGAATCGGCATAGGAAATCATGTTATCCTTACATTTTAGGTATGAGATGTATTCTTAGAATTTATGTAAAATACTACGTGGAATATTTTTATCTAACATTTTAACCCCTTAACTTCTCCATTTATGGGTCTTTTTTGACCTTTTTGTGATAAGAGGCAAAAAAGATACATAAAATAAGGATATAATGGGTTAAAATGTCATAAAAAAAATTTACCGTAAAATTCTACTATAAGTCTCTGAATACACTAAAGCTGAAAATTCAACTTAAATGCCAGAAATAAGTCAAAACTTAAAATGTGTTTAAGGGTTAATTTCATACTTATTCAGAACTGATGCTAAATTGTCGCATAAAACTTGGTTTTAGGGGGTTAGTTTCTATGAAAAAAGTGTTTTACTCATTTGACGCATCAGTTTCAAAATGTCAAACTGTTTGCGTATCTCCACTCGTCGTTTTTTGGATGATACTGTTAGTGTTGACTTTCCACCCACTCAATCTGTTAACTCAACTCTGTGAAATCTAAACCTCTACCACGTTTATGTTAAAACTCTGTTGGCTAGCAAACTGTTATACGTAGTCTCTGTTAAGCTCTGTTACACTTGTGCTTTATTAATTTGTACGAAATTGAAAATAAACTCTTTCCGAAAAGTAAAGCATATCTACTCTTCTGTATAAAAATATGAATATTTTCGTATACGAAAAAATATGAATTTTTTTAACTTTCAAGATTTTTATCTCGTAAACTATTTGAGACTGACAAAATTTTATTGTATTAATGGGTTGAGGAGGTCCATAAACATATTTTAAAAATAAGAAAAAAAAAATATTTAGGCGTAGGCCCCAAAGTAAAATTATTCCAAAGTCTGAGAATATCGCTTGTGACGTCATGCTCTCTCTCTCTCATTTGCGGAACGCGCAATCTGGTTTCTATCATTCTTGAACAAAACCTTACAATTGTTATATATTAACAGATGTCTATTTATAGACGCTATCGAATGTTTTTGTAAGCCTCTGTTAAGTCTTACTCTGTTAAGTCTCACTCTGTTAAGTCTTAATCTGTGGATCTGTAGCAAAACCTTCCAATTATAATATTAACATATGTTTATTTATAGACACTCTCAACAGTTGTAAAGAGCCTCTGTTAACTTTATACTCTGTTAATCCAACTCTCTCTTAATTACATTGTTATATTAAAAGGTGTTTATTTATAAACCTAAGCTCTGGTACCATGTGGTAAGGGTTACATAAAGAAAAAAAGAAATTAAGTAACTGATGTATTCCAAAAAAAATCAAGCCAATTATTCTGACTGAAAATGAAAAGGATAACAAACGAAAAAGTGTATATATATAAAAATATATATATAAAAAAAAAAACATATAATTATGAAAACAAATTATTTTTGGATCTTGTCGATCCGGGATTCAAATCCGCATTACACTTTTTGGCCCATAGCTTAGCAAAAGGGGATTCTCGACGCAAGTAAAACTTCATGGATAATCCTTAGTTAATAAAAAAGACACTGAAAAAAACTTCCTGGAATGGGCTCCATTAAATTAGAAAGGACCCCGGATGTGTTCATTTAAATTCTTTTTATTCCCTTTTGTTCATTTCTAAAACAAAAAAATTGTTGTAGCATCTCAGCAAAAAAAAAAAAAAAACGCCCCAGTGGTAACAACAAAAAAATATGCTCGCTCACTTGTACAAATTTAGCTGCTGGCTGTTTTAACAGCCACGCCAACAACGACAACAACAACAACGACAACAAGAAAAGTAGTTGTCAAATTGCAAAAAACATAGCAGTCAAACACATATTACATGCATGTTTTGCGCATTTTAAATCCAGGTGGCAACGCTGCTCAAGTTACAATAACAATAACAATAGCACTACCACTATTTTGCCAACACTAACACTAACACCAAAGCATACCAGCTACTTAAATTACAGCAACATGTTTAACAGATAAAGCAACAACACCAACAACAACAGCAACAACAACAAAGTCTGGTAAAACATTTTGAATTTGCTTAATTTAAGCTTATTTTGCCGCAAGTTTTGATTTTTTTTTTTTTCTGTATTCATGTTGACCATTTTTTCTAGTTCTGCCATTTACACTGGCGCCCACAAGTATGCATGAATATTTTTTGAGTACCTACTACTATGATTTTACATAGTAGATGAGTTTGCGGCAGCAGATAATGTTGTTGTAGTTGTTTTTCTCTAGCAACTTGACAGACATGCAACTCAAGGCGGTTGTCATGTGTGTGTGTGTGTGTATGTGTTTGTGATGTGTGGTTGCTCACGTTGTGCATCATTTAAAACTGACCACTTTCGCTTCAACTCTTTTCCATAGAGAAAATGAGTGTCCAATGGCCAGAGGCATGCCACAACGCTATCTCCTTTTTGTTTTGAGATTTAATTTTTTTTTATTTTTTTTACTATTGCTGCTCATCTACTGCAGCTACTGTCATGGTGGACACAGTCACCAGACAGGTACTGGTTATAACAAGCTTGCCAGTTCTTCTACCTAGCTGCCGTCTGTCCATATGTCTGGTTGACTTCATTCAGCCGCTCGAGGTTGTCTAGCTTGGGTTTGTTGTAGATGTTGCTGGTGTTTGGCTAACGTGTCAGACACAGCCTAGAGGCATCATCAACAACGTCATCGTCATCACCGGTGTCGTCATTCCACCTGGTTTGTTGGAGAAGCACCAGAGAGCATTTTGTCAGTTTTGAGGAAAGAGCCAGAAAGTCTCATTGAAGCGTAACATTCAACTTGGCAATTTTTACCGTTTTTCTTCTTTTTTTTTTTGCAGTTTCAATTAGAAGCGGTTAAAGCAGAACTGCAGCAAAAGTTGGTGCAAAAAGCTTTTATTTTTTTCAAAATTATGTTAGTAGCTGTTGAAGTAGCTTTTACTTCAATAGAATGAGTTCAATTTCTTATTTCTTGTATCTTGTGTCTTGTATCTTGTATCTTGTATCTTGTAACTTGTATCTTGTATCTTGTATCTTGTATCTTGTATCTTGTATCTTGTATCTTGTATCTTGTATCTTGTATCTTGTATCTTGTATCTTGTACCTTGAATCTTGTATCTTGTATCTTATATCTTGTATCTTGCATCTTGTATCTTGTATCTTGTATCTTGTATCTTGTATCTTGTATCTTGTATCTTGTATCTTGTACCTTGAATCTTGTATCTTGTATCTTATATCTTGTATCTTGCATCTTGTATCTTGTATCTTGTATCTTGTATCCGTATCTTGTATCTTGTATCTTGTATCTTGTATCTTGTATCTTGTATCTTGTATCTTGTATCTTGTATCTTGTATCTTGTATCTTGTATCTTGTATCTTGTATCTTGTATCTTGTATCTTGTATCTTGTATCTTGTATCTTGTATCTTGTATCTTGTATCTTGTATCTTGTATCTTGTATCTTGTATCTTGTATCTTGTATCTTGTATCTTGTACCTTGTACCTTGTATCTTGTATCTTGTATCTTGTATCTTGTATCTTGTATCTTGTATCTTGTATCTTGTATCTTGTATCTTGTATCTTGTATCTTGTATCTTGTATCTTGTATCTTGTATCTTGTATCTTGTATCTTGTATCTTGTATCTTGTATCTTGTATCTTGTATCTTGTATCTTGTATCTTGTATCTTGTATCTTGTATCTTGTATCTTGTATCTCGTATCTTGTATCTTGTATCTTGTATCTTGTATCTTGTATCTTGTATCTTGTATCTTGTATCTTGTATCTCGTATCTTGTATCTTGTATCTTGTATATTGTATCTTGTATCTTGTATCTTGTATCTTGTATCTTGTATCTTGTATCTTGTATCTTGTATCTTGTATCTTGTATCTTGTATCTTGTATCTTGTATCTTGTATCTTGTATCTTGTATCTTGTATCTTGTATCTTGTATCTTGTATCTTGTATCTTGTATCTTGTATCTTGTATCTTGTATCTTGTATCTTGTATCTTGTATCTTGTATCTTGTATCTTGTATCTTGTACTTTGTATCTTGTATCTTGTATCTTGTTTCTTGTATCTTACAATGTATATCTTACAACTTATAACTTGTTTCTTACAAGATACAAGATCTTTATATATTGCATTTTGTTGCTTTTCTATAAAAAACTTCTAAAAACTTTCATCAGAAGGATCTTAATTTAGCAAAAATCTTATCTATGTAGTTACCTTAGTTTATTCTTCCTAAGCATCCCTATAAAAAGAGCTTATATACTGTCTGCCTTCAATTCCATTAAGTGCTGCAGGTATTGAGTTGCTCTACCTACAACAACATTAACAACAACAAATCCAGCTTGCTATAACAACAGTTCGTTCATTTTTACTGAACTCATCCATCTGCCAGGCGGCACTCCAATCAAAGTCTAAACAAAATTCCATTAGTAGATTTCTTTGATTTCTGCTAACTTGGCTTAAGTAAATGTGCGGAAATTTGGGTCAGAAACGGTGCTACTAATACAAATATACCTACTCTGTCAAACGCACACACACAGAAAAATAGCTAACCCAAAAATACATCCAAACATACGGCCGCACTCATGTAAAATTCACGTAATTAAAGTGACGTTGCCAGATTTTGTCACTCACTCACTCAACGTTGCACACTTAGCTACAGCAACATACATCTTAAGTCGGTCTTTATGTTTGTGTGTGTGTGTGCCCACAGGTGAAAATCCCATATGCGCACAAAGTGAAGGGTGTGCGTCGTTTGTCTTTGTATTGGTGTGATGTGGCACAGCATTTCTAGTTTTCCTTGTCACGTTGCATGCATGGATCGTTCAATGATTGAACCGAGCTGTGCTGTTCTCTGTTCATGACAGGCGCGCAATTTTCCTAGTTTTGTTTATTTATTTAACTAATGGAATTAATTTTGGATATTTTTACACACACACACACAGGGAGTCATACAGCAGTATATATCTGCTGGTGCGTTATGCTCTTTGAGCATGTTTTACGTTTTTCTGTTGCTAATTTAAACCATTTGTTGTTTGATCATGCTTTGGTTTAAATTCCTGTTTCCTGGACAACTTTTCGGCTCAGTGTAAAAAAGTAAATTAATACTATTGTGAATTTTATTGATTAAACAAAAATAGATCTTTATGACAAGTAATTTTAATAATTTCCTAATTAGTATTAATTTTTTGAACCGGGTACATTGAACTCAATTTTTGAATTACGAAAGAAAATTTGTAGTCTGATGTCCCTTTTACATTTACCAGAAGCTTCAGGCACAAAAAATATCCAACAATTTTCTCACGTTGATTAAGAATTTCTCAGCATCTCACTGCCTCAATTCACTTCATCATAACAGCTTATTTTAAGCGTTTTTAAATACAAATGCAAATAATAACAAATGAATGAAGTCATATAAGGGTTAAGCACACGGACTTTATAAGGCGCCTGAAACAACGGGAAGCATTTCGAACACTAAAAGTAAACAAAAAAATAAAAAATTGTAAATTGAAGCGAAGCAGTTGAAAAAGGCACCAGCTTTGAGAAAGCGGGGCATTCCGAAGAGGATTAAATATTGTCAAAAGTGCAGCAAGAACAGAGTTGCAGCAGGGCGCGCTCAAGAAATAAAGTTCAGTGCGAACCGAACATCATGCCAATGGTGCTAAAGAGTAGCGTGTAGGGGTGTGTTAAACAACAAGGAACAGCGCAGACCATTTAAGCAGAAATGTCAATATTGACAACGTGGTGTTGACATGATGGACATGGAAAGTGCAAAAAGCAAAAGTCACATTGCACAGTGCTGTGCAAAGTTATTGGAAATAACACGAAATTATATCACAAAGCAACAAAAAAAAAAAAAAATGCAAAAAAAAAAACATACTATTTTAAGACATTCAGAGAACTTGTGGTTGCTGGTTATGCCAACAAAATTGAGTATTTATAACATTAATAAAAACATTAACATTAACATTAACATTAACATTAACATTAACATTAACATTAACATTAACATTAACATTAACATTAACATTAACATTGACATTAACATTAACATTAACATTAACATTAACATTAACATTAACATTAACATTAACATTAACATTAACATTAACATTAACATTAACATTAACATTAACATTAACATTAACATTAAGATTAACATTTATATTAACATTAACATTAACATTAACATTAACATTAACATTAACATTAACATTAACATTAACTTTAACATTAACATTAACATTAAGATTAACATTAACATTTATGTACATTAACATTAACATTAACATTAACATTAACATTAACATTAACATTAACATTAACATTAACATTAACATTAACATTAACATTAACATTAACATTAACATTAACATTAACATTAACATTAACATTAACATTAACATTAACGTTAACATTAACATTAACATTAACATTAACATTAACATTAACATTAACATTAACATTAACATTAACATTAACATTAACATTAACATTAACATTAACATTAACATTAACATTAACATTAACATTAACATTAACATTAACATTAACATTAACATTAACATTAACATTAACATTAACATTAACATTAACATTAACATTAACATTAACATTAACATTAACATTAACATTAACATTAACATTAACATTAACATTTACATCAACATCTACAACAACAACAGACAAAAACATAGGATAAAAAATTTTAGTGCATCTAACAAGAAATTATTTTGGTTTGAGTAACATTACTCACACCATCATAAGAGGCTTTATACACACAGAAAATGCTTGTAGTTGCAGCACAAATACAAGCAACAACTACAAAACTTCTACATTTGATTAAAATAACATTCCTACTTGGCGTGTTCATTGAAAAACATGCATTTCTAAAATAACTCAAACATGAGTAGAACCTTTGGATGAGTTAAAGTAGAAAAAAAAAACAAAACAAGAGAGAACCAAAATAAAGTAAAAATAAACACAACTATAAGCAAAGAGCGAGAAAAAAACACAACAGAAATATATTAAAATTCTATAGAAAAAGTAGAAGAAGGAAAAAGATGCCAGCATGTTGTTGAGTGCTTGTTAAACATAACGTGAATCCCCAACTGTTTCAACAGAAGGCGAACGAACGAACGTTTGTGCAGAAGTTAATCCGATCACAATGAGATGTTAACATAACTTATTTTACAAAAATAACAAACAAAAAAAAAATTAAAAAAAAAAAAATATAAAACAACATAAATATACAAACAAACATAGATACAAACAGACGTACCGACTGGCAGGCACACATATGCAGCGTGTTGAAATGTTATTAAATGATTTATAAAATAATAAAAACTTAAAATACGAGTAAAATAAACATAAAAAAGCACAAAAATTCCTTTTTTACCAACTTTCAATTTCCATTGAATGAATGACTTTTTAACCCTTCAACGAACAAAACATGCCGTAGCAACAAAATGAAAAGAAAAATGGGAAAAAAAAGAAAAAATATTAAAAAGCAGATGATATAGAAAACAGAATGTTCTTGAAAAAATTGAATTTATTTTATAACAAAATAAATTTTATTACATGCGAAAATATGATGAGAAAGAAAAAAAGTAAATAAAGCTCTTTTCTGATTGCTGCTACAACAAAAACAAGAACTACAACGAAAACGATGCCAACAACATCCGGCACAGCTGTTGGAATTCCACACACAATCACTCAAATACACTAGCACACACAAACACACACACTATGATAGACATTGACATGCATATGAAAAGCTAAAATGGAATTAAAATGAAATCACAGCGTTGTATGGGTATTTGTTGCTGTGTCTCTCTGTGTTTGTGTGCGTTGACTTGGCGTTGTCAGCGCAGCATTTGGTTTTTTTTTTGGATAGGTATGCCAAAAAAAAAAAAAAAAAAAACCCGCACTTCAATCTGTGTTAACAAACACACGTGTAATCATGTTGGTATACAAATTTGCATATGTGTGTGTGTGCGTGCTTTGTATGTGGTACCAGCCCAATGCTGTCAAATTTATGTCATTGTTATTGTCAGTATATATACACAATAAGCCTGTGTGTGTGTGTGTGTGTTTGTGCGCCTTTGTGCAAGCACCAATATATTGAACCATCAAGCCACTCCAATCGCACAGCTGCAAATAATTTTCTTTCAGTGTAAAATTTTTGTGTTCATTCATTGACATTATGAAATATTGCAGAAATTAAATTATTGCATGTCAAGCCAAGCTGCAGACAGACAGCTTTTATTCTGTTTTTATCTACTCTTTGTTGCTGCGCACATACATAAGCGTGGCATACTTTTAGGCACAGCTAAAATTAAATTTAACTCACGTGAAGTGCAGGCAAACGGCATTGAATATAAAAATTGTATAAAAACAAATTTTAATGGCTTAGTTTATTGCTTTAAAATGTCGAAGCAAACGATTTTCTCTTAAAATCATTTTTTTTATATGGCTTGAAAAGCTTTTTTATTAATTTTATTTTAATTTAACGATGATATAAAGTTATAGAGGATGTTTTTTTTTTGCTTCTTAGAGGCGCAGAACTTTAAATTGGCAACACTGTTTTCTGTGATAGCCGATTTTTTAAAAA
The DNA here is from genome assembly GCA_943735915.1 of Pherbina coryleti. NCBI lineage: Eukaryota > Metazoa > Arthropoda > Insecta > Diptera > Sciomyzidae > Pherbina > Pherbina coryleti. The sequence goes on along the minus strand of OX030952.1, from coordinate 16,665,071 downwards.
CTATTAGGTGCAAACATTATTTAAAGTTTCTAAGGTGCGTGGTGCGATATAAATATTTGATAGGAAATGAAAATGTAGCAGCCTCTCTCAATTCCCGACAATATTGAACTGTTTAAATTTAAAACTGAGAAATAAGTGAAAGCTCGCCATAATAATGTCATTTTTCAGTACTCGGCACAATCATTACTCACCTTCAAACTGAACCTATACCTGTCTTTTGAATCAACATAATGGTTATGCATTTATAGGAAGCATTTCTCAGCGTTGATTCAAGATTAGAAAAAAAGTGTTTTTTGTTTTTTTTTTTTGGTGAAAATAAGAAACTTCAAAATTCAGGAAAATTTACCGACAAAAGTCAAAAGCTATTCCGCGCATATTTTAAGAACCAAACAGTGGAGAAGAATATTCCTCAATAAAAAGCAAAACTACTATTTGTATTAAACACAGGCAAACAAATAAATCTCTAGCATAAATCCACAAAATAAATGTACGGGCATGATTATGGCAAGGATAACAAAACCACAACAAGCGATAAAACTACGTATATAAATAATGGCATTTGAAAAAGCATGAGTGTGAAGAACGAGCAATGACACAAAACTACAAAATTATGGCGCACAAAAGTGAAATCAATATTTAATATAAAGAAAATTTTCGTTTATTCAAAAAACCGCGGAAATGCAGCATCTTTAAACACAAGGGTCTAGGTTACCCAATTAAGGCAAAAAAAACAGCAACAACAACAACAACACCAAGTAGCTAATTAAAACTTCAACTGCAAATTAACGCTTTGTAATGAAAAACCAAAAAGCTCCAAACAAATCAGCGCTTTAGCATGTATTTCATAATGCAGCGCCAAGAAATATGCAACTATTTTTGCGCCAACTAGGTCAAAATGTTTGTTTTTGTTATTCTCACTTTTGCTGTTATCAGCGGGCAAAAACGGTTGAAAAAAAATTTCATGAAAAATAGTTTAAATTAAAATAAAAACACACACGACATAAGCAAGGAGCGAAAAAAGGACACTAACTAAAAACAGGCCATAAATTTAGCTTCAGCTATTTTGTATGTTTGCTTTTTTTGCTTGTTTGTTTGTTTGTTCGTTTGTTTGTATTTGCAAAATGCACGCAAAGAGTGACCTAAATATTGAGAATGACAGCAACAGCTACAAAAAAAAAACCAACAAGAACAATAACCAAAACATATTGGGGGGAAAAAAGCGCCTCGTATTTGTTTTTCTTCATTTAGGGGCTCCTTGAATGCAGCGTAGCGCACATCATAAAGTGGCCATATCAGTTTTTATTACTTTTTCACAGTCATTTCAATTTTGAGCACGACAAATAAGAACAGCGTTAATAAATAAATAAATAAAAAAAAAAACTGGCCCCCTTTTTTCTACAATTTGATTTGTCTGCTGGAATGTCCTTTTTATTGCGAGCACTGTCATTGATCGGAGTTATGTTCGTCGGTAGGTTTGAATCGTTATATACATAAATATACATATATATTTATATATATATATATATTTATATATATATATATATATGTGTGTGTGTATTTTTATGTGTGTGTATGTTAAATATCAATCAGCCAACATCAATGGCGCCGCACGCGTCTTCATGATGACGCTCCTTAATTTTTAACGACAGCTTTTTATTGTGGTAACGTTTTTTTGTTTTTGTGTGGGTGCAAGTTTTTTTTTTTATTTTCCTTTTGTTTAGCTCCCAAAACTCTGCTAAAGGTGTAAATAATTTTTAGGTTAGAGACAAATCAATTCATTTGAAATGTGTTCTTATTTTTACAGGCTGCTGCTTTTGGCAGCATTCAAAAAGCAGTCAGGGGAGATCCTTCGCAGCACCTTAGTCTGAGTTTAAAAAATTTTGTTTTTTCCATTTATATTTTTTTTTTAATGTCAAATGGTTTTATACGCTATAATGTTAGGTCTGTCCAGAACAGATGAGAGGTTATAGTAATATTGGCGTGACCTTTTTAATTTAGTTCCATCATCATGAATTGATGAAAATAAAACAAGCCGAATAGCAATCAAACGAAGACACATTTTATTTCCTATCAATCAGCGAAGAGGGATTCATGTCAACACACCTTGTACAAAAAGCTAAATCGCTCTAAAAAACTTCATTATTATACTCAGAATGTGAAGATTTTTTACATTAATCTTAATATTAATGTTAATGTTAATGTAAATGTTAATGTTAATGTTAATGTAAATGTTAATGTTAATGTTAATGTTAATGTTAATGTTAATGTTAATGTTAATGTTAATGTTAATGTTAATGTTAATGTTAATGTTAATGTTAATGTTAATGTTAATGTTAATGTTAGTGTTAATGTTAATGTTAATGTTAATGTTAATGTTAATGTTAATGTTAATGTTAATGTTAATGTTAATGTTAATGTTAATGTTAATGTTAATGTTAATGTTAATGTTAATGTTAATGTTAATGTTAATGTTAATGTTAATGTTAATGTTAATGTTAATGTTAATGTTAATGTTAATGTTAATGTTAATGTTAATGTTAATGTTAATGTTAATGTTAATGTTAATGTTAATGTTAATGTTAATGTTAATGTTAATGTTAATGTTAATGTTAATGTTAATGTTAATGTTAATGTTAATGTTAATGTTAATGTTAATGTTAATGTTAATGTTAATGTTAATGTTAATGTTAATGTTAATGTTAATGTTAATGTTAATGTTAATGTTAATGTTAATGTTAATGTTAATGTTAATGTTAATGTTAATGTTAATGTTAATGTTAATGTTAATGTTAATGTTAATGTTAATGTTAATGTTAATGTTAATGTTAATGTTAATGTTAATGTTAATGTTAATGTTAATGTTAATGTTATTGTTAATGTTAATGTTAATGTTAATGTTAATGTTAATGTTAGTGTTAATTTTAAAGATAATGTTAATGTTAATGTTAATGTTAATGTTAATGTTAATGTTAATGTTAATGTAAATGTTAATGTTAATGTTAATGTTAATGTTAATGTTAATGTTAATGTTAATGTTAATGTTAATGTTAATGTTAATGTTAATGTTAATGTTAATGTTAATGTTAATGTTAATGTTAATGTTAATGTTAATGTTAATGTTAATGTTAATGTTAATGTTAATGTTAATGTTAATGTTAATGTTAATGTTGATGTTAATGTTAATATTAATGTTAATGTTAATGTTAATGTTAATGTTAATGTTAATGTTAATGTTTATGTTAATGTTAATGTTAATGTTAATGTTAATGTTAATGTTAATGTTAATGTTAATGTTAATGTTAATGTTAATGTTAATGTTAATGTTAATGTTAATGTTAATGTTAATGTTAATGTTAATGTTAGTGTTAATGTTAATGTTAATGTTAATGTTAATGTTAATGTTAATGTTAATGTTAATGTTAATGTTAATGTTATTGTTAATGTTAATGTTAATGTTCATGTTCATGTTCATGTTCATGTTCATGTTCATGTTCATGTTCATGTTAATGTTAATGTTCATGTTCATGTTCATGTTCATGTTCATGTTAATGTTAATGTTAATGTTAATGTTAATGTTAATGTTAATGTTAATGTTAATGTTAATGTTAATGTTAATGTTAATGTTAAGGTTAATGTTAATGTTAATGTTAATGTTAATGTTAATGTTAATGTTAATGTTAATGTTACTGTTAATGTTAATGTTAATGTTAATGTTAATGTTAATGTTAATGTTAATGTTCATATTCATGTTCATGTTCATGTTCATGTTCATGTTCATGTTAATGTTAATGTTAATGTTAATGTTAATGTTAATGTTAAGGTTAATGTTAATGTTAATGTTAATGTTAATGTTAATGTTAATGTTAATGTTAATGTTAATGTTAATGTTAATGTTAATGTTAATGTTAATGTTAATGTTACTGTTAATGTTAATGTTAATGTTAATGTTCATGTTCATGTTCATGTTCATGTTAATGTTAATGTTAATGTTAATGTTACTGTTAATGTTAATGTTAATGTTAATGTTAATGTTAATGTTAATGTTAATGTTAATGTTCATGTTCATGTTCATGTTAATGTTAATATTAATGTTAATGTTAATGTTACTGTTAATGTTACTGTTAATGTTAATGTTAATGTTAATGTTAATGTTAATGTTAATGTTAATGTTAATGTTAATGTTAATGTTAATGTTAATGTTAATGTTAATGTTAATGTTAATGTTAATGTTAATGTTAATGTTAATGTTAATGTTAATGTTAATGTTAATGTTAATGTTAATGTTAATGTTAATGTTAATGTTAATGTTAATGTTAATGTTAATGGGCCCACAAGTAGTGGGCCCATGACATATTACAATCTTTGTAAAAGTTCTTGTCCGAAGTTTTGTTCGAATCCTTGTCCTAGTTCTATTCCCTAATCCCTGTCCTACTCATTTACCCAATTTTTGTCCAAATTTCTGTTCTAGTAGGTACTTATTTCAAAATCTTTGTCTGTTTTTTGTTTTCTTTGATTTTGATTTTGATTTCGATTTCGATTTCGATTTCAATTTCAATTTCAATTTCGATTTCGATTTCGATTTCGATTTTGATTTTGATTTTGATTTTGATTTTGATTTTGATTTTGATTTTGATTTTGATTTTGATTTTGATTTTGATTTTGATTTGGATTTTGATTTGGATTTTGATTTTGATTTTGATTTTGATTTTGATTTTGATTTTGATTTTGATTTTGATTTTGATTTTGATTTTGATTTTGATTTTGATTTTGATTTTGATTTTGATTTTGATTTTGATTTTGATTTTGATTTTGATTTTGATTTTGATTTTGATTTGATTTTGATTTTGATTTTTAATTTGAATTTGAATTTGACTTTTAGTTTGAGTTTGAGTTTGAGTTTGAGTTTCAGTTTGAGTTTGAGTTTGAGTTTGAGTTTGAGTTTGAGTTTGAGTTTGAGTTTGAGTTTGAGTTTGAGTTTGAGTTTGAGTTTGAGTTTGAGTTTGAGTTTGAGTTTGAGTTTGAGTTTGAGTCTGAGTTTGAGTTTGAGTTTGAGTTTGAGTTTGAGTTTGAGTTTGAGTTTGAGTTTGAGTTTGAGTTTGAGTTTGAGTTTGATTTTGAGTTTGAGTTTGAGTTTGAGTTTGAGTTTGAGTTTGAGTTTGAGATAGAGTTAGAGTTAGAGTTAGAGTTAGAGTTTGAGTTTGAATTTGAATTTGAGTTTGAGTCTGAGTTTGAGTTTGAGTTTGAGTTTGATTTTGATATGATTTTAAGTTTTTAACAATTCCATGCAACACCGATGCATTTTGGAAGTAAAACGTCACGTTGTTAGGTCAGAACTAAATTTACAATCCTATGAATGTAAACTGGGAATATTTACAAAACCTAGAAATTTATTTTAAACATTTCTTTAACAATGACATTTTTAATTAAATTTTTTAAAAGCTTTTTAATTGAATATTTTCGAAAACGTAAGGCATGAAAAACTCGTAAACTTTGAATTTAAATATAATTCAAGCCTTCCTTTGTTTTTATTCCAAAATATCTTTCAAAACAACAGCAGAAATCAATATAACCGCAGCTGCAAAACTTTTCCAACTTGATGAATTCTTCATCTTACCCTTGCTCTCCATTTCGCTTTACCCACTACTTTTCACACACACACAGGCAGTCTTCAACGAAATTAATCAAAGTAATTAAAAATTCCATTCAAGGTTCTTGCAATGAATTTAATTTAGTTACATATACAGGCAAGAAGCACACATGCACTCACACACACACACAAACACACTCACGCATACACACTGCTGCAATAATGCAAGCTATGAAAATTCCATTCGAATTGTAACGGTTGCTCTTAGAAAGCTGCCAAAAAGTTGGCAAAAGTTTCTTTAGTTTTATATTTCGATGGTTTTTTTTTTCTTTTATTTTCTTCTATTTTTAGCCCTTTTTGTTGTTAAAGTATTTTTTTTTTGTTTTTTTTCTATTGCAATTTCCGTTTGAGTTGCGGTACACAAACACTAACAAACACGTATGCAGCCTTTGCGATTTTCACGTTAGCTACTCGTCCTAGTAAGGACCTCGTACTGCGAGCCAAGCATTTAAGCGATTTCCAAACTGTTGCAAAGTCGTTGAAACAAATGAAATAAGCCAAGTTAGTGTGAATTAAGCGAAGGTGGCTTAAATGTCTTGTGCGTTTGAGTGTTTTTATTTTGTGTGTGTGTGCTGTTAGTCTGTAAATGAAATGAAAAGCTATTTGATAGTGTTCTACGTGTATTTGTGTGCCTGTCTGACTTGAGCGCTCAATCAATCTTAATAAATTGCAGATTTCTTGCAAAACTTTACCTTCAAGACATGGGAAAACTTTTAAAGTTAAGAAACAACAAAAAATAACGGGAAAAAGCTTTAGAAGCAAAAAATGTATGCCTAGGAAGATCTATATAAATGTAAATTTATGATATAAACTATGCGTAACTAGCTAGATATTAATATGAAAAAAGCAATTGTAAAAAAATCGCAAAATTAAAACTATGATATATTTTCTCTCATAAAGCTCTTAATACTTGCCTTGCACTTCCTACAGTTTGAACCTCAGTTCTCGTAACTATTGAGGTTTAACCTCAGCTTTTCATATTTAAAGTACACATCTTAACTCTTTCTGAAGAAAATCTTAGCCCCAGCCCTTAATTTTATAGCTTTCTTTAGTCTTAACTCTAAACTCCCAATTCTAAACCTTTTACTCTAAGCTAATAACTCTTAATTCACAGTTTCCAATTCAAAACTTTTAGTGTTTCTTGTTTAGCTCTCGTAGATCTTGAGTCCTTATATTATATACTTAACTCCTTACTCTTAACTCTAAAATCTAAACTCTTAACTCCAAGCTCTCAATTTTAAACTTTGAAACTCTAAACTAATAACTGTAAGCTCTTAGTTTTTAACTATAAACTTTAACTTTTTCTCGAGTCCCTTTATTAAGTACTTGACTCAAATTCAAAGCAAATTTACATTCAAACTCAAATGCAAATTTACATTTAAATTCAAATTCAAACTCAAATTCAAATTTAAATTCAAATTCAAATTAAAACTCAAATTCAAATTCAAACTCAGATGCAAATTCAAATTCAAATTCAAATTTAAATTCAAATTCAAATTCAAATTTAAATTCAAATTCAAATTCAAATTCAAATTCAAATTCAAATTCAAATTCAAATTCAAATTCAAATTCAAATCCAAATTCAAATTCAAATTCAAATTCAAATTCAAATTCAAATTAAAATTCAAATTCAAATTCAAACTCAGATTCAAATTCAAATCCAAATTCAAATTCAAGTTCAAACTTCAATTTTTAACTCTTAGCTCTTAACTCTTCACTCTAAACTCTAAACTCTAAACTCTTAACTATTAACTCTTAACTCTTAACTTTTAACTCTGAACTCTTAACTCTTAACTCTTAACTCTTAACTCTTAACTCTTAACTCTTAACTCTTAACTCTTAACTCTTAACTTTCAACTCTTAACTCTTAACTTTCAACTCTTAACTCTTAACTATTAACTCTTAACTCTTAACTCTTAACTCTTAACTCTTAACTCTTAACTCTTAACTCTTAACTCTTAACTCTTAACTCTTAACTCTTAACTCTGAACTCTTAACTCTTAACTCTCAACTCTAAACTCTTAACTCTTTACTCTTTACTCTTGACTCTTCACTCTTAACTCTTAGTCAATAGTCAATAAAAAAAAAGTTTGTTTCTCTTTGCTTCAAATTTAAATAAATAACCTATTTTTATTAATTAAGAGCTAATTCTTCTTAAAGCAGAGTTGATGGATAAAAACTATATTGTCTTGTGTTGATATTTTAAAGGCTTTGACTGCATTTAAACTTGCAGCAACTTGCCAAAATTTGATCCTTAGCAAATTCTTAAAGCCACCCCAAGCTATTTGCTTTTAAGAAATAAATATTTTCAAACTTATTCCGATATAGACAGTATTTCATGGTTCTGCCGAAGGATTTTTAAAGTTTTCTCAAAATAGCCGGTCACAGCTTGTTCCTTTTTATTTCTACATTTTATTGTTTTGGCTGGGTATGAATGTATTTGAGTGTGTGTTTGTGTAAGTTTTAAAGTTTTGTTTGTTAGCAGTTTGCTCTAATTTCACAAGCACTTAACGGAAAGTGAGTAATTAGCCCGAAGCTGGGCATGAACAAGACGAATAACAAGAAGAAGAAAAATAAAACATGAAGAAGAAGAAACATAAGAGACGAAGACTTTGTCTCTTGTGCTGTTATGCCTGCGGCGACAAAGGATGTTGGCAGTAATGAAGTAATAAAATATTTCCTATACTTTAAGCACTAAAAGAAGAAGAAGAATAGCCAAAGCGGGTCAAATCAATGTAGTGGTTACCTAGCAGATAAAAGCTATTTAAGTATCCAGGATATTTTTGAGCTTAATTTTGAATTTTAGCTTGAGTGCGACTGAAGAAATTTTGAGAAGAATTATTTGACAGAGGACTAAGTTTTAAGAATGTCGATTCATTGTTGGCAAGCTCAGAAGCAGGTTTAATAATAAACATCAAAATATATTCAATTTTTTGATGATAGACACAAAATGTGAACATAAGCCTTCAGGTAAACGTAGACAAGAAAAGAGAAAAAGTTCCGGAAAATCGAAAACGACGGTTATGAGTTGGTGTTAATCGACGTTTTCCACAGATTTCTGTCGCTTACGTAATAATAATATTTTTAATAGTTTGAAATGATCCTCATAAGGAGGGGACGGTTTAAATTGTTGGTCCCTCTGAAGCACCTAACAGCACAACTAACAAATTGTTTTCGGATTCTTGATATTCGATCAACATGGACATTGTAACTTGGGGACCAAAATTGACTTGCGTACTCTAAGTGAAGATGCACTATTGCATAAAATAAGGTTCTAGTTCAAATCATGCTAATTAACGCTTTAGTCCAGCGTTTTATAAATCGAAGCATTTAAGGCGCCTTTTTACAAATTTAATTCAGTGAATATTAAACGATAGTTTAGAATCCTTACTTATTCCGAGGTATTTCACGACATCTGCAAGACTTTAAGCAGTATTTTTAATGTGATAATAAAACAATAATCAATTCATTTTCACGAAGAGGTTATAATTTGGTATTTTTTAGGATTTGGATTTTGGAGAAATGTATTGTTCTTAGAACAACAAACCTCAAAAGATTTCAAACTCAAAAATAAAAAAAAAATATACATATTTTTAAAAAAAATTTGAAAAACGGGCAACATTTTTTTGGAAATTTTGGATACACCCCTTTACATAGGGGACTTTTTTCCCTAAATGTAGTTAATTTCCACCTAAGAGGTTGTCACCAATAATAGAAAATTTGATTTTTTTGTTTCAGATTAGCCGTTCCTGATATTAAGTTGCAGCAGCGGGACAAGTCATTTTTTTTTAGTGCTTGATATCATCGCCCTCTTCCGGCTGAAGAAGTGATTAAAAAAAAAATTTTATTTTTGTTATCTTAAAACATTTATAAATATGTCACAAAAAGTTTAAAATTGATATTTAATAAATATGATTAAAAAAAAAACAATATTAAAAATGTATGTTTTTTTCTACCAAAAGATTGGTACTACTACCTTTAATATAAATAACTTAAAGCAAATTATATATAAAAAATATAAATATATAAATAAATAATAAAATGTAAAAATCTTTCTTTAAAAATTTAATCACTGAATTTAATACAAAATATAAAAATAATAAAAAAATATATGAAAATCAAATATATAAATAATATTATTATGATTCAAAATATAATAAAACTATTAAGAATATATTTAAAAATAAAAAAAAATTAAAACAAAAAAAACATATAATAATAATTAAATATAGACCGAAAATATGAAAAAAAAAAATAAAAAATATGAACAAATTAATAAAAAAAAAACATGAGATCAAAAACATAAACAAAAAAAAAAGATATAAGAAAAAACACATCAAAAAAATAAATAAAAATAAATAAAAAATAGTCTTAACAATGACAAAGAAAGTCTTATATTAATTAAAAAATGATGTAAAAATAAAATAAATTATATAAAATAAAAATAAAATAAATAATAATTTTTAATAAAAAATTACAATAAGAAAAAAGTCAAATTAAAAACAAAAATAGGTCAAAAAGTCAGCAAAAAAAAAACAAGTCAATAACTAAAAACAAAAAAAAAAAAAAAACAATAAAAATTAAAACACAAAAAAAAAGCAAAATAAAATTAAAACAAAAAAAAAAACGCATATAAAACACTATATTAAAATAAATAAACAATATTTTAAAAATATCACAAAACGAAAATGAAGAAAATTAATTAAAAACTAGTAAAAATTTTAATAAATAAAAAATTAAATATAAATATCTGAAAACTGACAAAATTGTCTTTAAAAAAAAAATCATTGAATTTAATACAATATGTAAAAGCTATCAGAAAATGTTTAAATAGATTAAAAAATAATACAAAAATAAGATGAATGAAAAAATTTAAATAAAATACGAATTGATTTTTAATAAAAATTAAAAAAAAGTCAAATCTAAACAAAGGCAACAAATAAAAAAACTAAAACCATATAAAAGCCACATTAAAAAAACAGACAAAAATTCAACAAAAAAATAAACAATATATTAAACTAAATTAAAAGTCATTTTAAAAACATAAAAAATAGAAACTTAATTATAAAATAATTTAAAAATAAAGATGAAAACGAAATAATTTTTATACAAATTAAAATCAAAACAAAACAAAAAAAAAACATGAAAAATTTAAACAAAAAAAAAGGCATAATAAACAAAAAAAAATTTAAACAAAAAAAAAAAAAAACGAAAATCAAAAATAAAAAATTAAAAAAAAAATAAAACAAATATTAAAACAATATATTAAAATAAAAATATTAATTCTATTATATTAATTATATTAATAATGAAAATATTAATTCAAGAATAATGCAAAATATAATAAATAAATAATAAAAACTGACAACTGACAAAATTTGCTTCAAAAATTTAATCGCTGAATTTAATACAAAATATAAAATCAACAAAAAATTTTATGAATTTTATGTTATGAAATTTTTACAAAAACTAAATGAAAAAAAATTAAAATAAAAAAAGAATTGCTTTTAAATACAAATTAAAAAAATCTAAAATCTAAACAAAGAAAAGAAAAAAAATTAAAACAAGAACAAAGGCATATTCAAAAAAAGACAAAAATTCAAAAAAAAAAAATCACACATTAAAAAAAAACAATGCATTAAAATAACTAAAAAATAATTTCAAGAAGATAAAAAATATATAGAATTAGTTCAAAAATGATAAAAAAATGTATTAAAGGACAAAATATAAATAAAAAAATTTAAATATGAATTAAAAAATTCGAATCTAAAATAAACGAAAAACAAAAAAACTAATAAAAAAAAATATAAACAAAAATAAAACAAATATAAAAACAAAATTTTAAAATAAACAAAAAATGATTTTAAAAATATCAAAAAAAAATTAAAAAATTAAATTATCAATAACAAAAAATATAATTAATAAAAAAAAGAAAAATTAAAAAAGATATACTTTTTAAAATAAAATAAAAAAGTAAAATCTAAGAAAAAATAAGTTCAAAATTTTTATCTAAAACAAAACAAATCAAACTAAACCAAACATGAAAAAATATATTAAACCTTAAAAAAATAATTTTAAAAATATAAATATAATTTAAAAATGAATTAAAAATGATAAAAAATAAAAACAATAAAAAAATATAAACAGCATAAAAAATAATTTTGTATATAAATTAAAAGAGTTCTAAATATTATTAGTATTTCAGTATTAGAAGTATTTCAAAGAAAACAAATATAAAAAATAAGACAGAAAAAGAGGCTATAATATTAGAAAAAAAATAAAAAAAAAATATTAAAAAATGTAATAAAATAAATAAAAAATTAATTTTAAAAATATAAAAAAAAGATTAAGAAATTTTTTCAATAAAAATAAAAAATATAACAATTAAAAAGAATAAAAATATATAAAAAATTTTTTATTTAATTTTTAATTTAATTTTTTTTTTTAATATACATTAAGAAAGTCAAATACAGACAAAGAAAAAAAAATTAGTATATTTTGGGCTGGCGATGTCATTGGGCCATTCTTCTTCGAAAATTAAGCTAGACACGCATTAACTGAAAATGATGCTCGATATCGCGACATGGTGGTTTCAACAGGACGATATCACTTGCCACACAGCCAACGACACAATTACTAATTGCAAAAAAATAATTCGAAGGGAAGATTACCACGCGCCGAGGTGATGTCAATTGGCCACCAAGATCATGTGGTTTGACGCCGTTGGACGTCTTCCTTTGGAGTATCCTAAATCATAAACGATTCGGGAGGTTGAAACAATAAATCGAACTGGCCACTGTAGCAATTGATCCAGAATTGTACCAAAATTGCATGGAGAAAATTTCATGAAAAGGGCTTTCGTGTTCTAGCAAAGTGAAGGTAGCTATTTGAGCGATTTTATATATCATCAATAACCTCCATGCCTCCACTTTATAAATCAATAAAAACTCGTGAACATTCCAATAAAAAATGCATTTTGTTAAAAAATTAAGATATCCGTGACTTCTGGGACACCCTCGTTAATAAAAAAATATAAAAAAAATTCTTACAAAATTTAATTATTCCCTTATTCTACGGATCATCCGATAGTATCGAAATTTTCGTAATTTTAAATTTCATAAATTTTTTAAAAATAAAACACGCTGTAGCTGAAGCTTAAGCAAGTAGAAACAGGTAAAAACAACAGGAATCAGAACAATAAATCAACATAGCTTTTGAACACATACGCAAACATACTGACAAACAACAACACACACACACACACAGACACATGCAGATATCTATAAAAAGGTAGAAGAAACAAGAACAAACAATAAACAACAAAAAATGTAGAGCGCGACAAATGATTTACGATTGTGATGCGTTCGGGAAGTGGAAATTATTGCAGCAAACAAACACATACAACACACACACACATACAACACACATACAAACATACAACACAAATACACACAAGCATACAAAGCCACCTAGCTGAATGAAGAAGCAAGGCATGAGGATGAGTTGCAAAGCTTGACGGCATCAAGCAGGGCAGAGCAGAGCAGAGCCTGTGATACCTGTGCTCAGCCAAAGCCCAACGCGTGGCATTTTAAATTGTCAACGTGGATTTGTATTTGTGTTGAGTTTGTTGGACTTTGTTTTTTTTTATATGCTTGCGTCACACTGCACAAATACAGTTAAAGCTACTCTATCGGTAATTTTGTGTGAGTGTGTGTGTGTGTCTGTGTGCGAAAGTGCATGTTACGACTAGCACCTTCTCAATTGCATCGCCATCACTGTCATTTTGTGTATAAAATATGGCAACGCCAGAATACGTCGACATTTTTATTCTAATGCTGCTCTTGTTGCTGCTGCTGCTGCTACTGCCTGCCTGCCTGCTGTTGCTGTTGCTGTTGGAACCATTGAGTGAGTTCCTTGAATCGTGCTGTTGCTGGCAGCTCCAATTCTAGCTTCAACTAACGAGCTTGCCTGCCATAAAGTGCTTTACTAATGGTTCTTGTTGTTTTTGTTGTTCTTGTTGTTCTTGTTGTTCTTGTTGTTGTTGCTGTTGATGCAACAGAGCGTGCAACATTGTCAGCATTGTTGTTTTTATTTAATAGCAACATACATACGTGTTGCAGTACTAGACTAAACTTAAAACAACCAGCACTAGGTGGCAACATGTTGTAATTGTGAATTTTATGTTAGTCATAGTTGTTGTTGTTGTACTTGTTGTTGTTCCTGTCAGTGCTGCCACCAGGCATGTTCATATATAAATTGAACAAAAGAAAAAAAAAGAGGTGTGTCACATTTTAAAGCTCTCGCAACGACAGGCTGTGCACTCGGCTGCACTGATTGTTTGTTTATCGCAAGCAAGTAGAAAAAAAGTTGCATGATAGCAAAAATTTTATTGTGTGCAAGTTACTACAAAAAAATTATCTTATTTATTGTTGTTACTGACCCAAAATAAAATAATTTGCAATTTTCACAGCAAAAAAGCTTGCTATTGTTAGCAATAAAAAGGACCCTGCTCTTCAATAAAAAAAAGCTACCAACAATTTTTTAATTGCTTAAAATTTTTAATAAAAAATTTCATAAAAACATATCAAGTTGAAATAAAAAAAAAAAAAAATAAATGTAACAGATTGGAATCGGTTCATTAAATAAATATTTTTCCAGGCAAAAAACTGCAGCTTTATAAGCTTCGAGTGCACAAAAAAGCTTGACACACTTGTGACTGTTACAATTTATACTTAACAGGTTCATAGGAACATTTTTATTTTTTTTTTTTTTGTTAATTTTCATTTCATGTGCGGAAAGTATTTTGTTAAAACAAAAAAAAAAACAAAATTTCACTCATTTCCCTGCAAACATTTTCTGAGTGCCTCAAAAAAAAATGACTCTAAAAAGAGTAGTTCTTATGCATGTTTTATGAGTAAACAATAAAGAAACTCCTAAAGGAGTCTTTGCTATGATTGTAAAATGATTGCTCAGAAATAAGACTCTGAAAAGAGTATTTTTTAGGCGTGTTTTATGAGTACGCAATAAAAATACTCATAAAGGAGTCTTTGATATGAATGTAAAATAATTGCTCAGAAGTAGGACTCTAAAAGGAGTATTTGTTAATGCGTGTTTTATGAGTTCGCAATAAAAAGAATCCTAAAGGAGTCTGTGATTTGATTCTAAAATGATTGCTCAGAAATAAGACTCTAAAAAGAGTATTTTTTATGCGTGTTTTATGAGTAAGCAATAAAAACAATCCTAAAGGAGCCTTTGATATAATTTTAAAATGCTTGCTCAGAAATAAGACTCTAAAAGGAGTTATTTTTTATGCGTGTTTTATGAGTACGCAATAAACAGACTTCAAAAGGAGTCTTTTATATGATTGTAAAATGAGTGCTCAGTAATAAGACTCTAAAAAGAGTATTTTTTATGCGTGATTTATGAGTGCGCAATAAAAAGACTGCTAAAGAAGTTTTTGATATGATTGTAAAATGATTCCTCAAAAATAAGACTCTAAAAAGAGTATTTTTATGCTTGTTTTATAAGTACGATGAATGGCAAAATATGGAAATATTTTTATTTTTATATTAATGTTATTAAATAAATGAAAAAAAAAATGGCACAAACGATAATTTCGCGCAAATGGGGTTTCTGAGGTTTTATTAACATCATATCAATGTCAGAAATTAGTGCTTACAAAGAGTTTTTAAACCATTAAAGAGCCTTTAACATGAGACTTATGACTCTTAAATTAATAACTTCTATGAAATCTGAAAGAGTCTTCATATGAGTCTTTAAAGATTCCATTACATGATTCTTAAAAAGAGTATTAGATATGGCTCTTAAAAGAGTCTTAATTTTTAATCCAAAAATACTAATTTATGTGAGTTGAAAAGCGTCTTTATTCCGAGTATTTATAGAGTCTTTATTATGAGTCTTAAAAGAGTATTAAATATGAGTCTTAAAAGAGTCTTTATTTTGAGTCCAAAAATTCGAATTTATATGAGTTCTAAAAGAGTCTTTATTTCGAGTATTTAAAGAGTCTTTATTATGAGTCTTAATAGAGTATTAACTATGAGTCTTAAAAGAGTCTAAATTTTGAGTCTTAATAGAGTATTAACTATGAGTCTTAAAAGAGCCTAAATTTTGAGTCCAAAAGAGGATATATAATTTATTTGAGTCCTTAAAGAGTCTATATATCGAGTATTTAAAGAGTCTTTGTTATGAGTCTTAAAAGAGTATTAAATATGAGTCTTAAAAGAGTCTACACTTTGTGTCCAAAAAGACTAATTTATATAAGTTCTAATATAACTCTTGTTTCGAGTATTTTAAGAGTCTTTATTATGAGTCTTTATTATGAGTCTTAAAAGAGTATAACCTATGAGTCTTAAAAGAGTCTTAATTTTGTGTCCAAAAAGACTAATTTATATGAATTCTAAAAGAGTCTTTATTATGAGTCTTTATTATGAGCCTTAATTATGAGTCTTAAAAGAGTCTTCATTTTGAGTCCAAATTGAGACATAAACCAGTCATTATTACGAATCATTTTTTGAAGCCCACAACCTACGAAAATGTACTCATCTCTCTTGAGTCTTTTTTGAGCGCATTATGACGATAAACACTCAGTTATATGAGTCTTAAAAGAGTCTCAATCATGAAATTCGTTTTCTTTCCTAAACATAACTGAACATGAAGCTTATAAAATATTGCTTTAAACAATTTAACCTTGAAATAAGGAAAACAAAAGTATGATGAGCATGTTCGGACTACATTAGCTATCGTCTCCATTCATTCCCAAATTCATTAGCTAGCATCTCAAACCTGAATCAGCCATCATCTCAAACTTCAATCAACACTCATGGCAACTCACTCCAAATCTTTGCACCACTCAACACCGACCAGCAACGTGATTATAACAATTTTGCTTATCGTCAACTGCGATCGGATTTAATACAGCGACCACGAACGATGTCTAGTCCTTCGCTCGAAATAGTATAGCTTAGAGCATTGATTGTATGCATTATCCTTACGCAGGCGTATGGCTGGTGCTTCAACAATGTCTGATAAACAGAACATGATTATATGATATAATATTTTATACACTCAAGAAGTGAATGTCCGATGGTGTGAGTACAGGTATTGTTGTTGTTGTTGTTGCTCCATTATTTGTACTGTCGTTGTAAGGATGCTTAAATTACAAGTTAAATTACAATGAAGTTGAAGCTGCTGCAAGGTTCACTTTTGTTCTAAGCGTGCAGCATGGTTATTTTCAGTGTATGAGTGGGTAATTTATGACAAGAACAACAACATCATCAGCAATTTAAACAACAGCATGTTGACAGTCATTGTCCTTTAGCAACTTTGCCAACATCATTCATCGTCTTTATCTTTGTTTAGTTCGATGCAAATCGATGTAATATTAATTTTTTGGCAGCATAATTGTTTTCACACTCACATTCATACTCATACGTAAGTTTTTCTATAATTTTATTTTGTTTTTGTTGTGAATTCAAGTCAACTTTTTTTATCGTCCTTAATTTGTGTCATGACTCTGAAGCTTTCTGGTCACGTTGATGCTTTGTTAAAGCAAACTTTAATTTTTAAGGAATTGTTTTCTTTACTGCTACTATTACAAATTTTTGTTAGCAAATTTTATTTTAATTTGTTAAAATAAGCACTCACCCAAAACTACCTTATCATCAATGTCATTCGCAACAGCCATTAACTAATCAACATCAACGCGTGACCTAGTTTTGAGCTTTGCCTTTGAGTTGAGCTGCCTTTTCTACGTTTGAAACTATAGCCTACTTTTAGGTTGTTTATTTTTTTTTTTTTTTGTAAATTTATGCCTTTTGATACCTTTGCAAATTAGCGTTGCAACACAAGGACATGTGCAAAATACTGTTATACGAGTATGCTCTGAAGTATTTAGGCAGACTTTTGCGAAATAGAGCAAGTTATTTCAAGCCTTAGATAAAAACCTTGGGAGAATCAGGCTCATGCTATAGATTTGCAATTAAAAAATGGTGAAAACAATTCCATACGATTTTTAAAGCAAAATTGAGTTTTGTGGCTAAAATTTTAGAGTTTTAACTTTAGAGTTTTGAGCAAAGAATTTAGAGTTAAAAGTTAAAAATTAAGAGTTAAGAATTAAGAGTTAAGAGTTAAGAGTTAAGAGTTAAGAGTTAAGAGTTAAGAGTTAAGAGTTAAGAGTTAAGAGTGAAGAGTTAAGAGTTAAGAGTTAAGAGTTAAGAGTTAACAGTTCAGAGTTAAGAGTTAGAGTTAAGAGTAAAGAGTTAAGAGTTAAGAGTTAAGAGCTGAAATAAAATTTAAGTTTGAACGTGAATTTGAATTTGGATTTGAATTTGAATTTGAATTTGGATTTGAATTTGAGTTTCAATTTGAATTTGAATTTGAATTGGAATTTGAATTTTAATTTGAATTTGAATTGGAATTTGAATTTGAATTTGAATCTGAATTTGAATTTTAATTTTAATTTGAATTTGAATTTGTATTCGAATTTGAATTTGAATTTGAATTTGAATTTGAATTTGAATTTGAGTTTGAATTTGAATTTGAATTTGAATTTGAATTTGAATTTGAATTTGAATTTGAATTTGAATTTGAATTTGAATTTAAATTTAAATTTGAATTTGAATTTGAATTTGAATTTGAATTTGAATTTGAATTTGAATTTGAATTTGAATTTGAATTTGAATTTGAATTTGAATTTGAATTTGAATTTGAATTTGAATTTGAATTTGAATTTGAATTTAAATTTGAAATCGCATTTGAATTTGAATTTGAATTTGAGTTTGAATTGGAATTTGAATTTGAACTTTAACTTGAACTTGAATTTAAATTTAAATTTAAATTTAAATTTGAACATGAATATGAATTTTAATTTTAATTTGAATTTTGATTTTGATTTTGATTTGAATTTGAATTTGAATTTGAATTTGAATTTGAATTTGAATTTGAATTTTAATTTGAATTTGATTTGAATGTGAACTTGAATTTGAATTTGAGTATGAATTTGAATTTGAATTTGAATTTAAATTTAAATTTGAATTTGAATTTAAATTTAAATTTGAATTTGAATTTGAATTTGAATTTAATTTGAATATGAATATGAATTGGATTTGTATTTGAATTTGAATTTGAACTTAAATTTTAATTTGTATTTTTATTTTAATATGAATTTGAATTTCAATTTCAATTTGAAATTGAATTCGAATTTGAAAACTTTTTCTCTGTCGTCATGTATATTCCTCCTCTTTTCATGAAACTGTACTGAACAAATAGTTGAACACTGCCAGTTCAACCAGACATAATACATCAGTTCTCAGTTCTTATTTAACGAAGCCTTCTCCATAAAACTTTTATGCAATCCTCTTTGCTTTTCATTTGTATATAACTACTTTTTTTATTGCAACTTCATTTCATACTCTTATTATTCAATCCAATGCTTACTTATTTCGAAGCTAAACTTTTCCAGAAAACTGCACAATCAGCACAATTCATATCCGTTCATTTGAAGGTTCTACGCTGCCGATTCACTTCATTTCACTGCCAATTGTTTTTGTGACTCTTGACTTCTTTCTTACAGCTTGTCTCTACATCTGTCCATCTAACTGTCCGCATGAATGCTACACTATGCAAAAAGTTTCCCTATTGATCACTTCATTGGTTTTAAGGATGTGTTTTAAATATTCAATTAATTTTGCATGCCCGTAGCTGATACACCTTCTGAGGGAGGCTAAGGTTTAAGTCTTGAGGTTGAGTGGGTTGTGTTCGATTTACATGAGTGAGTTTTACAAAAAGTGTAGAGGGTAGAGGTAGAGGTAGAGGTAGAGGTAGAGGTAGAGGTAGAGGTAGAGGTAGAGGTAGAGGTAGAGGTAGAGGTAGAGGTAGAGGTAGAGGTAGAGGTAGAGGTAGAGGTAGAGGTAGAGGTAGAGGTAGAGGTAGAGGTAGAGGTAGAGGTAGAGGTAGAGGTAGAGGTAGAGGTAGAGGTAGAGGTAGAGGTAGAGGTAGAGGTAGAGGTAGAGGTAGAGGTAGAGGTAGAGGTAGAGGTAGAGGTAGAGGTAGAGGTAGAGGTAGAGGTAGAGGTAGAGGTAGAGGTAGAGGTAGAGGTAGAGGTAGAGGTAAAGGCACAGGTAGAGGTAGAGCTAGAAGTAAAGGCAGAGGTAGAGGTTGAGATTGAAATTGGGATTGAGATTGAGATTGAGATTGAGATTGAGATTGAGATTGAGATTGAGATTGAGACTGAGATTGAGATTGAGATTGAGATTAAGATTAATTGCTAGAAAAAAGAAAACTATAGATTCAAATATATCTCTACGATAGACACAAAATATAACAGAAAGTATATTCATGGCTTAAAACTTATGCTTTTTATTTCTTTGGAAAATTTTTATTGCTCATCTGTATCACTATTTTCTTTAAATGATTCCAATTGACATAGAAAAACATTTAAAACAACGCGAGTTCAAAATTTATTACATCAAATTCATGGAAACTTGAAACTAAATGTGTAGATACTGCCCTCAGAGTAAGCTAAAAAACATCCTCTTAATTCGAAGCATACGAAAACCACAGTAAAACAGTCAATGTAATAAAATACAATCATAAATTTTGTATTTATTATTTTTTTTTTTCTTTGTGTGTGAGCTCATATTTCTATCCAAAAATGAGTGCAAATTACATCACGCCGAGGCATCATCATATGCTACACATAAAAAAAAATATTGTGGCAACGTTTATCATTGAATTGATTTGGAAATATGAGAACTTATAAAATAATGCCAATATTTAGGGATAACTATTAAAACATTTTGGAGTGCACAGAAGCAGGGTAGAAGAGTGAGTGTGGTAAGGAGAGGCAAAAGAGAATTCCAATTGAAATATGATACTCAAAACTAGCAATGATGATTTTTAAGTAACACCAAGGGCAATCAATGCGACCAAAGTAGTGTGGTGTACTTCTGCGAAACCAAATGGGGTTCAATTGTTGGTTTCGAAATTGAGTGAAGCTGAATATGCGGGTTCATCTGATAAAATTTCTACAACACATTTTCGCACTTTTTATTAAGTAACAATATTCCACCCTGATGCATGTATGGCTATGTTTTATAAATATTATCTCGGTGATGTTGAGTGAATTATTATGTCAGTTCAATTTTTACGAGATGATTTTTTGCCACGATTACTTCTAATAATATATTTTCAAGTTATAAATAATAACAATTACCACGATAGTGACTATTGGGGTTTGGTTTGAAGATTTGAAGATTATGTGTAGATTTTGGATTAGCACCAAGAAATGCACCTCAATATTTCATAAGCTTAGCTTTTTAAAAGAACTCAGTAAAACAACTCTAGTGCTGTAGTTTTCTTTTATGTTTTCGCTTTAAATCTCAATCAGATTTAAAATGGAAAAACCACCCACTAGAGTTCTCTTAATTAATGTCGTTCATTTCGATTTAAATTAGAACACATCAACTTTAAAACAACACCCACCGCACCGCAACAACGACAATATCTACAACACCTCGAAATAAAAAACCGCTCAGCACCGCAATAACTGGCCTGGAACATTTATTTTGTTGTCCCAAGCCAGAACAATAACAACAACAAATACATTTTTCATTTCCACAACATTGCACACAACAATCCAGTAACGACATTTAATTAGCATTCTGTGTTGTTCTTCAAAAAAATAAAAAAGAAAATCCTTAAAAAAACAAATACAAAATTATGAGCGAAAAGTCACCCCTTCATTTTTTTAACTGCAATACTTTGAAAAATCTGTGCCGACCTTTGGCAATAACTAGTTGACAAAACAAATGTAGCGATGTGCACTGATTCATACCGGTTATTGCTTGAAAATAAATGGGTTCGGCAATTGAAAGGAAAGATTTTTTGGTGGAGATAGTCACTGGGGACTACCGAGGGTAGTTTAATAAGTAACAAAAATAATGCTTGAATTAATGGCAAAAGCAACAGTCAAAGTCAAAGTCACAGTGAAAGTCAAAGTCAGTCAAAGCCAAAGCAAAAGATAAAGCAAAAGCAAAAGCAAAAGCAAAAGCAAAAGCAAAAGCAAAAGCAAAAGCAAAAGCAAAAGCAAAAGCAAAAGCAAAAGCAAAAGCAAAAGCAAAAGCAAAAGCAAAAGCAAAAGCAAAAGCAAAAGCAAAAGCAAAAGCAAAAGCAAAAGCAAAAGCAAGAGCATTAGCAAAAGCAAAAGCAAAAGAAAAACGAAATCAAAATCCAACTCAAAATCAAAATAAAAATCAAACTCAAACTCAAACTCAAACTCAAACTCAAACTAAA